>JAAIIK010000016.1:4681217-4723539 GCA_014706435.1 Silurus glanis | reverse complement strand
GTGCATGTGTGTATAGTGTGTGTGTGTGTGTGTGTGTGTGTGTGTGTGTGTGTGTGTGTGTGTGTGTGTGTGTGTGTGTGTGTGTGTATATATATATATATACACACACATATATACACACACACAAACATACACCAACCAGGCATAACCACTTAGAGATGGCTAAAGTGCACACATCCTTCACTTAAGTAGAAGTACAGATACTCATGTTTTAAAAGACTCTGGTAAAAGTTGAAGCACTGACAACACTTTTTCACTCATGTTAAAGTAAAATAGTTTGGGTTCTGACATGTACTTAAGTAAACAGTAGTCATTACTACTACCTGTTTTAGTGTCACACTGGTAACTGGACCTTACATCAAATTAATACAAAAAAAATAAATATATAATATATATATATATATATATATATATATATATATATATATATATATATATATATATAATAAATACAAATAAAAAAATGGTTACATTTGTATGTATGTTTGAATGTATATATGTATATGTATGAATGTATCCCAGCTGAACAACCACCATATAGAACACAAGCAGAGAAAAGATGATGACGATCAGGTGATCAGGAAAGTCTCTGTTCTCAGTCATGTTTACATCTCTGACTACCTGTGTCTCATTCACATTAGATATACTTCTTGTTGCTTTCTGCCTTGCCCGTTGTTAGCTTTGTAAGTTAGCCTACATCTGTGGTGCGTGATAGCCAGGAAATGATACACCAGAACAGCCAAAACAGTCCTGACCATAAAGCATTAGCAGCTTTAACTTCTTGAGCAATTTGAACTAGATGAGCTCGTCTGTTGGATCGGACCACATGGGCCAGCCTTCACTCCCCACGTGCATCAGTGAGCCTTTGCCCCCATGACCCTGTTACCGGTTCACCACTGTTCCTTTAATGGACCACTTTTGGTCACTTTTTCCTTGTCAACTCGAACTACTCTTTATGCTTTCTAATTTTTTTTCAAAAGGGTACCATGATCTTCGACTTTAGTCTTTCGGCTGCTCCCCATCTGATGATTCTCCATACCACTATGTCCTTTTTCCCTTACCCATCTGCCTCTTTAAAACCAAGATTGTTTAATAAGATTCTGGAAGGTGAGAAGATGCCTGAGGAATGGAGAAGGAGTGTGCTGGTACTGATCTTTAAGCATAAGGGAGATGTGCAGACCTGCAGTAACTACAGGGGAATAAAGTTGATCAGTCACACCATGAAGTTATGGGAAAGAGTAGTGGAAGCCAGGCTGAGAGAAGAGGTGACCATCTGTGAGCAACAGTATGGTTTCATGCCGAGGAAGAGCACCACAGATGCAATATATGCTATGAGAATGTTGATGGAAAAGTATAGAGAAGGACAGAAGGAGTTGCATTGTGTATTTGTGGATTTAGAGAAAGCGTACGACTGAGAGAGGAGCTGTGGTACTGTATGAGGAAGCCTGGTGTGTCAGAGAAGTATGTGAGGGTGGTGCAGGACATGTAAGAGGACAGTGTGACAGCAGTGAAGTGTGCAGTAGAAATGACAGACTGGTTCAAGGTGGAGGTTGGATTGCATCAAGGATCGGCTCTGAGCCCTTTCCTGTTTGCAGTGGTGATGGACGGGGAATGAAAGTCAGTAGAAGTAAGACAGAGTGTGAATGAGAGGGAGGGCAGTGGAGTGCTGCGGTTGCAGGGAGAAGAGGTGTAGAAGTTGGAGTAGTTCAGGTACCTGGGGTCAACAGTGCAAAGTGATGGAGAGTGTGTTGGAGAAGTGAAGAAAAGAGTGCAGGCAGGGTGGAGTGGGTGGAGAAAAGTGGGAGGAGTGATTTGTGATAGGAGGGTATCTGCCAGAGTGAAAGGGAAAGTTTATAGGACTGTGGTGAGACCAGCGATGTTGTATAGTTTAGAGACAGTGGCATTGAATAAAAGACAGGAGGTGGAGCTGGAGGTAGCAGAGCTGAAGATGTTGAGGTTTTCGTTGGGAGTGACGAGGATGGACAAGATTAGAAACTATTTTATTAGAGGAACAGCACATCTGGGACGTTTCGCAGACAAAGTGAGAGAGGCGAGATTGAGATGGTTTGGACATGTGCAGAGAAGGAACATCGGGTATATCAGTAGAAGAATGCTGAGGATGGAGCCACCTGGAAGGAGGAAAAGATGAAGACCAAAAAGAAGGCGGGGTATAGAGATGGATGATCCACTGTGGCGTCCCCTAACGGGAGAAGCCGAAAGAAGAAGATATCATTATTATTATTTCTTCAAGTGTTCATTTTATTTATTAATTATTTTATTAATGAGGGTTTTTTTTCTATCATGTAATGAAATGAGTTAGTTACATGAGTATAAGCTAATATTTTGCATGTAAACAGTTGCAACAGAGGTCTAACTAATGAATCTACAGAACAGCTCAATTTATGGCTTTTTATGTCCTTTTTATGCTATGTAGCTGCTGTTTCTCAAATATGGACTTTAATGCACCTAAATACAGCAATTACCATGAAATTAAATGCCATTTAATATTTAGTAAAGACTTCAGTATAACTGTGTGAACACCATCTGGCTCTGGATTTGTGCACCTGGGCATTCACAGTAGGAGTAATCAGACTTCAATTTTACCTTGTGCTCATTTAAGGACTAAAATGATGGTGGCGGTGATGATGATGATGATGATGATGATGAGGAGGAGGAGGAGGAGGAGGAGGAGAAGGATGATGAGGATGATGCATCTTATCAGCTCCCCACTGAATGCTTTGAGAGACACCTACAAATGAGAGAAATCATTACTGAGAATTTTTAATAACCCACGTCATCATTTTTAACCTCCAGCCGCGTCTCACAGCAGGGTTGGCATCAGCAGTGGGCAGGATTGTTGGGGGATGATGAAAGCAGCCTCGTGTTTCACTGCCTCATTGACAGGAAAAGAGAAGCAGTAAAGCGCATGAAGTTATGAGTTACGGTTATACAGTAGGAGGGAGTTTAACCTCTTATGACTAACACCCCATAAACTGTAGACTGGTGTAGATGCTTGTGCTCGTGCTTCAAGGCAAAACCTAGATCATTTACTGGGGGATACACTATAAAAATGAATTGGAGAAGGAAACAGCAACAGGATAGTTTATAGATTTTATGATCGAGTGGCCATGGCAGTCATAAAATAATTTCTTATTTAAATGCAAATTAGTAATGTTGGAAAACCCATGTTTAAATACTTGTCTGTATGTAGCAGAATATTAATTAGAATGGATTTTCTTGTTTATGTTTAGAGTACATTTTGATTCCGAACAAACATTAGCATGTCATTGAATCATCTGAAATATTAATTGAAATCAGTGATTATAGATAGTCACTGATTCTAACCATTTTTTTTTTCCAAAGCACAATATTGAATTACCTATAAATATATATGCACACAACATGAAAGCCTGGGAAAACAAAGCAAGCAGATTTTGTTTACGGGCAATTAATTTTAATTAGCTGCACGCCATATCAATAGGTTCAACAATAAGAACAATCATAATGTTGAGGTTCCCTGGTGGTCTAGTGGTTAGGATGCGGCGCTCTCACCGCTGCGGCCCGGGTCTGATCCCCGGTCAGGGAACCAACCCCAGCCATTAGGGTTGCACAAGCCTTAGTGCCGGTCCCAAGCCCGGATAAATGGGGAGGGTTGCGTTAGGAAGGGCATCCAGCGTAAAAACATGTGCCAAATCAAACACGCGGATGGTCCGCTGTGGCGACGCCTAACGGGAGAAGCCAAAAGAAAGTTTTATAATGTTGAATTAACTGCATTTAGCTACCTATAGTTTGCAGTGGTTGATAGGAATAGTGGTTTGTACAGTTCTGAAAGCATATTGTTCTTTTTATTCTGCCAGAAGTCGCAGTTACCTTGAAATAATAAAGTAAAACGGGTGAAGACCTACCTCTTCCTGAAACACTTAAACACTTTTCAAGTTTGATTTGTTAAAAAAAAAAAAACAACTCAACAGATTTGAGAGTCTCAACAGAGGCTGATTTATCTTCAGTTTGTAATCTAGCATTCGCTCTGAAGAGAAGGACTTCTGCTAAATGCCACAAATGTAAATGTGTGTGTATGTAAAAGTTTCAATTCTGGATCAAATAGGTATGGTTGGATCTGATTGTTAACTATATCTAATTTAAGACTATAAAGCTTTTGTTCCTGTTTTATTTATAGCGATGTCACAGCTTGTAGATGATCGCTAAGCAACAGCTACTTGTGACTCTTTAGCTCCACCCACAGCACGCATCCAGGAACTCTGCAGTTTTCAGAGAGAAGCGTAAAGCTGTATATTTCTTTCATAAATCTGATAAAACTATAATCTCTTTAAAGAGCTAAAGGATCCATTACTACTCTATAGGCACTCAAGATTAACATGGGATTGGCTATGTGTGTTTTGTCCCCTTTAAATAAAACATACTCTTAATGTTATAGTTTGATGGACACATCCTAACACCTACAGTACTACACACCAGTTCTGCTGCCACTAGGTGAATTATACAGCATGCTCAGAATCAGGAACACTCAGCTTTATTAAAACACACTGACAAAATGAAACGACAATACAACACAATGCAAAGTTATCGAGAGATGTCAACATACAATCCAAACATGTTGAAAGCAGAATAATGACGTCTCCAAGCAATAAAATGCAAAGCGTACAGATGCATTTTAACCCTCAGGAATGACAGCACGTGTATCATTGAGCTATCATCCGTAAATGCAAAACGATACACTAATCTATTGCGACCTCCAATCCTGTAATACAGCAGTGCAGTATAAAAATGTAGGTTCTGCAAAAGTGACATTAAAAAATCGGATGCATATTATTTTGGAAAAAAAAAAAAAAATTGCTTTAGCTAATGCATTCTAACCGCATGACACTGGAGCAAGTTGCCTAGCGGTAGCATTCAGAACACGGAGGGACAAACACCATCCATCAATAAAATGCGAGCGCTGTATGAAAGTGGACGTGATTTAGCGATACGCCTCCCTGCTTTCCCATAATCGGAGAGTTTAATGCAATACAGCAAGGCTTTAAACAGTGAAGCGGCACTCCATAAATCTAGCCTGCAGCTTTGACCTCAAGTCTCTGTCTCCCTGCCTCCTGCCCCTTATGTGTGTGTGTGTGTATGACATGTCACCATAGTAATAGCTAATAAATCATGCCAATCATCATCACCAAAGGCCCACCAGCCCCACAGGAGTTTCGAAAACCACTGAAAAGAGCACTATTGACATCACATCATGTGAAATGAAGTAATCAGCTTTCTGATTACTTCATTAATCTGAAAAAAAAATCTGCCTTGAAATCACAATAATGTTTTCTTTTTTCTTAACATATACTATAATTTATTGTATTAAAAGTTCACTGTGGTACTATGCATTGTTGATGACACACTAACAGAGATAGCAAAAGTACACACATTCTTTACTCAAGTAGAAGTACACATACTCATGTTTTAAAATACTCTAGACTATAATTTTTTTATTCAAGTTAAAGTAGTCATTACTACTACCTGTTTTAGTGTCATGCTGGTAAATAGACCTCACATAATATTAAGATATTAATACAAAATAATTTTAAATGTTGTTATCTAATGAATGTATCCAGGCTGAACACAATCAGAGAAAAGATGATGGTGATCAGGAAAATCTCTGTTCTCAGTCATGTTTACGTCGCTGACCCCCTCTGTCTTATTCACGTTAACCCCATACATATTACCTTCTGCGCTGCTCGATGTTAGCTTGGGAAACTAGCCTACGTCTGTGGTGTGTGAAAGCCAGGAAATGATACAGCAGCGATAGATTGAAAAAGCCGTGCTATGAGAAGAAAAAAATATTGTCACCAAATAGATTAAAACTAAAGTAACGAGCCTGGTTTGAAAATGTAAGAAGTAGAAAGTACAGATATTTGTGTAAAAGATTTAATGAGTAAAAGTAAAAAGTTGTCCAAAGAATTTATAGTGAAGTAAACTACTGCTACCTGAAAAATCTACTTCAGTACAGTTCAGTAATGAAGTATTTGTTACTTCCCACCTCTGCACACTAATGCAGCCTCATTGATCAAATATTTGTATAAGTTTGTATTCTCGCCTATGGTGAGAAAGTCTAAAAGTGGAGAAAAAAAAATCACTATATATATATATATATATATATATATATATATATATATATATATATAGGAACGTTCCTACTCTCACCTATGGTCATGAGCTTTGGGTCATGACCGAAAGGACAAGATCCCGGATACAGGCGGCTGAAATGAGCTTTCTCCGCAGGGTGGCTGGGCGATCCCTTAGAGATAGGGTGAGAAGCTCGGTCACTCGGGAGGAGCTCAGAGTAGAGCCGCTGCTCCTCCACATCGAGAGGGGTCAGCTGAGGTGGCTCGGGCATCTGTTCCGGATGCCTCCTGGACGCCTTCCCGGGAAGGTGTTCCGGGCGCGTCCCACTGGGAGGAGACCCCGGGGAAGACCTAGGACACGCTGGAGAGACTATGTCTCCCGGCTGGCCTGGGAACGCCTCGGTGTCCCCCCGGAAGAGCTGGAAGAAGTGTCTAGGGAGAGGGAAGTCTGGGCATCTCTGCTTAGACTGCTGCCCCCGCGACCCGGCCCCGGAAAAGCGGGAGAAGATATATAAATATATATATATATATATGGTACAACAGTACACATATTAGTATCAAACTATTTCGGAACAAGGCTTTCGATTGGGTACACATGCAATCCTTTTTACGTGCGGCGAATTCCCTCAGGAACATATTAAGTGGCGGACCACAAGTTTGTTTATTCTCCACCTTGCAATTTGAGTGCATTTTTTCCATTATTATTATTAGACTTGAAAACATATACAACAATGCCAGTGATATAAAAAAAAAAGCAAGAGTTAGCGCAGTGTCACCAGTGTTGGGGGTAACGCGTTACAAGTAACGTGCGTTACGTAATAATATTACTTTTCTGGAGTAACGAGTAAAGTAGCGCGTTACTTTATAAATTTACACACTAATATCTGAGTAACTTTTTTTAAAAAGTAATGCGAGTTACTTTTCAGTTAAATTATTTTGCATAAAAAAATAAATACTGAATTAAAATGAACGTAGTCACGTAGAATCGCGCACTCATACGTGCGAGCAGCGGGAACAGAAGCTGGTCAGAAGCGGAGATGGCAAACTAGGGATTACATTACTGTGATGGAAGTATTCTTATTATTTTGAAATAGTCGAGGAAAAGGAGAAAGGAATAATGGTTAAGTGTAGATTATGTGTTGGTGAAAAGCTCTTGTCAACTGCAAAAATTACCACTTAAAAAAAAAAAAAAACATCTGCATGCAAAGCACAGCACTACAGATGTGTGTGTGTGTGTGTGTGTGTGTGTGTGTGTGTGTGTGTTTGTGTGTGTGTGTGTGTATAATGTTGCATATATGGAAATGGAGACAGAAATATAGAAAACTTTTGCCGACTTTCCACCACTGCAGATCTATACACTGCTCAGAATAAAAGTTTTCCGTGGGAGACACATGTACGATGC
This sequence comes from Silurus glanis, assembly GCA_014706435.1. NCBI lineage: Eukaryota > Metazoa > Chordata > Actinopteri > Siluriformes > Siluridae > Silurus > Silurus glanis. The sequence continues at coordinate 4,716,012 of JAAIIK010000016.1, read as the reverse complement.
CATCGCAGCGGAGAGAGAGAGCAAATTCACAGCTCGTTTGCTCTTTGTGGGAAGATAAACTGCCACGGTCACTAATAATAGCGCGAATTTTGTAAAAGCGTTCAGAATGTTTCAAGCTGATGATGAAGCAGAGAATGATGTAGACGAGGACGAGGTCATATTTACGGAATTGCACGAAGTTTTACGTGATGACAGCGGAAGGTATGTTCTGCCTCCACATCACCGGTGTGCAGCCCACACCCTTAACCTTATATACACGAACGATAGTTACATTACTGACGGCGAAGGCAGATTGAAAAGCAGTGTACAGAAGTGCGACTGGAAAGTGTTCAGCCTTGTGGTCAAAAGTTATTCGATCATCTTATTGTTCTCTAAGAAGTTATTAAACATTTTAAATGTTTAAGACATGTCTTTTGCCCTAATATAACTTATTTCTTAATGGCAATTATCTATATTACACCTGTTACACCTGTAAGGCGTGAAAGAGATACAAGTAACGCAAAAGTAACGCAAAAGTAATATAACGCATTACTTTCCATAAAAAGTAACTAAGTAACGTAGTTAGTTACTTTTTTGGGGAGTAACTCAATATTGTAATGCATTACTTTTAAAAGTAACTTTGCCCAACACTGAGTGTCACTGTGGCTACTCATTCTGTTCCGGAAATACGATTTGTAGTGTGCATGCATGAAAACGCTAAAGAATCCATAGCGCTAGCACTAGCTGCTAACCAGGAAGTGGCTAGCGTTTTATGTCCAGCTTTAAGAATGTCTCTTATAAGGAAAAAATCCTGACAATTCTGCATATGGAGGGTGAATGAATGAAGGATGGAAGGAATAAAGACATTTGTTAAAGTTTGCTGAAATAAGTACAACAGATCTTAATTAAATATTAAATGTAAATCACACACTATTTATTTGAAATTGTTTTAAAAAAACTTAACTTTTGATGATCACAAATGGAAATAATATTAAACTGCGTTAATAAAAAATGAAAAGCAATTTTATGTTTTGTATTTCTTCCCTCTAACAGAACCGAACCGTGAATTCTGATTCACTACTTCTCGATGGAGTTATCAGTTGGAAACCATCTGCTGTTGTTAAGGATGGCCCCATATAGACAGACCCAAAGATTTATGAGATTACTGTGGATGGTATCACTTAGTATCCAGGAAGCCCGCCGTCGGCACAATACTTAATACGAACAGTTTTACTCCGATGGCTTCAGACTATAATTGCCATGAACAGTTTTGCAGTTTATAACTTCAGCAATGACTTCATGATGAGACTATAATGATTTTTATATTTTTATATGACCATATATTACACAATTATAGACAGGATTTATTTACAATAAATACATCAGTAATATGAGAGCGAGTTTTCTTTTGAGTCCGGTTCCTCACAAGGTTTCTTTTCTGATAATTTCAGGAAGTTTTCCTTACACCTTCATCCTCTGCCTTGTTCATAATGGATACAAATAAAATAATAAATTTTATTACCTCAAAATACATATTTATTTCTGTAAAACTGTTTGTGAGAGATCCATTGTTGAACACGCTATACAAATAAAACTGAATTAATAGACCTCAATGACTAATTCATTGCATTTCCAACATTTGGCAGACACCCATATCCAGAGTGACTTACAGTTACACAACCGAGCAGTTCAAGGTTGTGGGTTTGGTGGTGCTGGGATTTGAACAACCTTGTGATCAGAAGTCCAACGTCTTCACCACCGAGCTTTATCATTAATAACACTTGTTTTTCATCACAAATGTACTGTATTGTATATTCTAAAGGCATCACAGACTGGCCAGAGGAAAAAAAGGATTTTGAAATATTTCTGGTGGTGTGTATCAGCTTTTTATAAATCATTCATGCAATCTTGGCGTGCTATACACATCTTTATTAAATAAATAAATAAGTGAACACCCACAGCTGCAGATAACAGTAAGCCAATTATACAATACTGAGCAATTCCAAACATGGTTTTCATAATTTCACCACAGTTCTGTTCCATGCTCAATTCTGATTGGTCAAATGGTTTTGATTTGGTTTCAGGGTTTATAGGTATAAGGCCATGTCCAACAGATTTTCATTCAAAAATGCATATTTTTCTCTCCATTTTCATCCACACTGAGACGGTCAACAAAAATGTAGCTTTTTGAAAATGCTCTCAAAAGCAGACAAAATTCAAACCCAGTTTTCGCGTCACAGTATGAACTGTGAGAAAGGAGGCTTTTCGAAAACAGTGACGGTGCCTTCCCTCGACATTGCCGCAACGTTTCGGCGAACAGGAAGCTAAATGCATTAAGGTGAAAAAATAATGCAAGTGTGTTCGGACGTTTCAGTGTGGATGAGCAACTTTTAATAAATTAATGAAAACGGCAGTGGACGTGGACTGTTTTGGACAAAAAAGCCATTTGAAATTTATCTAGATTAATGTAGACGTACTATAGCCTCAGAGGGTTTATAGGACTGTGGTGAGACCTGCGATGTTGTATGGATTAGAGACAGTGGCATTGAGTAAAAGACAGGAGGTGGAGCTGGAGGTAGCAGAGCTGAAGATGTTGAGGTTTTCGTTGGGAGTGACGAGGATGGACAAGATTAGAAATGAGTTTATTAGAGGGACAGCCCAGGTAGGATGTTTTGGAGACAAGGTGAGGGAGGCGAGATTGAGATGATTTGGACATGTGCAGAGGAGGGACATGGGGTATATTGGTAGAAGAATGCTGAGGATGGCGCCACCAGGAAGGAGGAAAAGAGGAAGGCCAAGGAGGAGGTTCATGGATGTGGTGAGGGAAGACATGCAGGTAGTTGGTGTGAAAGAGGCAGATGTAGAGGACAGGGGGGTATGGAGACGGATGATCAGCTGTAGCGACCCCTAATGGGAGCAGCCGAAAGAAAAAGAAGACTATAGCCTCAGATATACATACATACTGTATGATGTGTCATATCATTTCTGAATATTTAGTTTAAAAGAAATGTAATGCCTTTTATGCAGTTAATAGATTTTATTATCATTTTTATTAAACATCAAAGTCGCTTGGGACCTGCAAAGAGAGAAACTAGTAAGAGCCAGCACTGGCAGAGGAACTGTTGCAAGTTTTCCAAGGCGCATGGACAAACTTGCCAGTCAATCTCCATGAAGGTGTACTTAAAAGAATCAATGATTTTATGTTAGTCATACTGCTGCAGCTGAACTGGTGCATGACAGCCTGTCTTAAATGATAATCACAATGAAAATTACCAGATAGCTGATAGAGGCATAAATGCAGTGGATATTCCAGATTTTTATTGCCATCTTATATTTTATATGTATAGACTGTATAGGTTTTAATGCTGTGATAAAATGGTTTACTGAGTTAAAAAAAAGCCTGAGTTCAAAAATTGAATAAAAATGCAGTTCACAGCAAATTTTTTTATTTAATTGTTACAAAACACAGAAACTCTTACATGCTACTTCAATACTTGTAGGATCCTTAACTGCAATTTAATTTGACAGATACTCAAACAAATTTTTTACATATACACAAATATAAGAAAGCGTGAAACTGATTTCTACTTTATTTCACATTATAAATGAAGCTGATCATGGTCAAGCACAAGACAAAGAACAGAACTAGTCAGCCAGGGATGGACTCAAACTCATTTCTGAAGCATGTGAGTCAGACACCGATCAGTGCGCCAAAGAAGAGAGAATAAACCCAAAGAGCAGAGGTGAACTAAGTGGTTCAAAGTGTTTAATGGAAATCCAAATAGGCAAAAACAAGAAACAAAGGTTATTCACCAACATATCATTTTCTGCACAAAATCTCCTCAAAGTCAGACAAGGCAAAGTAGAAAAAAAGCCACATAACTGGGTTTAGTACAACAAAACACCAACTTGAATACACACATGGGGAAAAATTTGGGCTTTTACTGGCCAAGAAGCAAAGTAAAGTAAATAGTCCAGACTGAGATATCCAAGATCAAGTGTCGGAGCAAAAACTAGCCCCCGACAGCAGCTGGGCCTTCTGGTACCAATAATGTCTTTTAAAAAATTATCCTTCTCAAAAAAATTGAGACTTCAATCAATGTGGATGAGAAAAAGCAAAGTAAAGTTTATTGCAGTAAAACCACAATTAACCCATGGCTCATGACATCTGAAAATCAGTGGCAAAATCTTCTTTATTTATACACATTGAAGATCCCTTAATTAACATCAAATTTGGAAACTCTACAAATTTTGTCCCTCCCCAGTTACCATTATGTCAAATATATTGTCATGCGGCGAACGAAACGTAGGCGGAAGCCGGAACACAGTTCGCTTGGATTTAATGAATGACGAGAAAACACACACAAACACACACACACACACACACACACACACACACACACAGCAGTCCCGTATAAGTCCCAAGTGAGATATCCGTGGTACGCCCTGGAGGGGCGAGGTCCACAATGTCCAGGGGCGAACGCACGGAAGGATAGGGGTAATCCAGGGTGCTCTTTGGGGAGAAAGCGCAGCCGTGGAGAGAGTGCGGAGTCCGTGGGGAAAAGAACGCATAGGAATACGCAATCACAATACCGAACATGAACTAACAATAACGGACCAGGAGTGCGTGTGAGTGAGGGGTTTAAGTAGGAGCTGGGGATGAGTGCTGAAAGAGTCCCAGGTGTGCACAATCGAGAGCTTCAGAGAAAGCGGAGGCATGACAGCCACCGAAGGGGGCACTTTTACAATACATCATTTAGGGGATTGTTTAATCATTCAAATTCCCATTAACTTTAGCTTATTTAGGGTTAGACAAAAAAAAAATTAACCATCTTATTCATCCAACTTCCTTTCCATGTTAATTGAACATAAGGCGATCCCACACACACACACACATCACTTCTGACCAAGTATTTTGTTTTACTTTTTGATCTTCTGCTACTTTTGTCAAGGATTAATTTCATGTTATCATAGTTTAGTGACAGCATGATTCTGCGTATGTGCTCAAATTAGTTCTAAAGCATGTTATGTTTCAGCCAGGCACATCGCTGTACAGCGTACAGCCTTCCACAAGGCCCCATGATCTCACTTAAGAAACGGTTTCGTCAATTTCTGCTAACTCATATGGCTGCGGCATATGCACTTTTTCTTGATACTCTGCTGCCTTCTACACCTACACCTGACCCAAAAATGGGTCCTGAATGAACCTGGCCATACCGGCTGGGTCATGTCCTTCAAGTCTATGACGCTTCTACCCAAACAGACATACAGTATGTCTCCCTAATACCTACCCATTTGAAGATATCAGTGTTGATTCATGTATTAGTGTAGGTGGCCATGGTGGTACAGGCTATGTGAGGATTTTACTGGTCAGGCTGAAGATTTTCCTGAGCTGTCCTATGGTTTCCCTTCTGCACGTTCCCTCAAGCATTAGCTCTGTTTTCAAGGACACTCTGGCCCAGAACATTTCACTCAGTTACTATGACCTGGTCAAAATCAAAATCCAAAGTGCACAGTTTGTTCATTATATGAGCATGAAGTTTGAGTATTAACTTAATAAATGATCCAACACAAGTCAATACAGCGTATTAGCACAGTCAAGTCCAAGACAAGATAAAGTCCCAATAAAAACAAGGAGCTTTATGATTGAAACCAAAAACAATTAGATTATACCTCCTGAGGCTCTAAGTCTACATTGTGGAGTCTAAATGTGAATCTATATAACATGCTAGATTCATCAGTTGCACATTTACAAACACAAACCCAATGAGTGGTAACATTGCTGTAACAATCTGGGCAACATAATCAGACACTAGACACTTATTTACTTAGTTATGGCTAGAAATCAAGCTCCATTCTTATGGACCATTGGTTGTATTTTCCCTTTCTCTTCGGTTCAAATATGCAAAACACACTGCATTTGGTTTATTTTGATCCAAATGCTGCAATCTAAAATACACAGTGTTTGGTTCACTTCCTGAAGTTACACTTTCTTGCTCTTTTTCGCAGAAACTTTGGATGGAAACTGAATGAAACTATCTCTCTCAAACGGTTTTGGCCCACACCTGAGCAAAATTGCCGTGATCTCACCCACCCAAATAAGCCAGGGATCAACTCAAATGAATTGACACTGCGCATGTTTAACCACCCTAAGAGATATAATAAAAGAAAGCAGAAGCTGCAAGGGGCAGAAGTTTGCATACTATGGACAGTGCAGTTCGTTTCAGTAAGCCTAGCTACCCTTTTTGGAGCCATATCAAGTAGGCGGTTTTGAGCATTCAGTGGATAATTCTGTGTGAAATAACCTTCTGCAAGGGCAGAGCCTAAGGCAATCGATACTGTAGGTGTTTGCTGCCAGAGTGCAGAGCAAGATTTCGCCATTTATTTACACCTGTAAAGTGAGAAGTGCCCCACACTAAACAATCCTTTCAGCCCAGCTTGCAGGGGAGACAGCGCAGCAATCAAGGCACCGTTGTACCTACACACAAACCTCTGTCAATGCTTCACACCCTTTCGCCAATAAAAATAAAGAAATAAATAAAGAGCTTCACTGTCCTTGAACTATTATCTGTGGCTCTAATGTGTGTGTGATCAGTGAACCATCTATTCTGACAAGTTTTGACATCAATTTTGTCTTTGACTCTGCCGTCTTCCTTTCGCTGCAAATAATTTGACAGATACAGGGAAGTCATAAAGCGTATGACCTCTGTATAGACAGCTCAAGGTACAGATATGCACAGAATTTACAATGGAACTTATCTGAAAAATTGAGCGACAATTAAAGAAAGCACTGTTTACTCAAACACCGAAGTACGCTAATTTGTAGTCAGTGTTATCTAAAGAATGCCTGAAAGCGGGTACAACTCGGCGTTCTGACTGCACTACTTTAATGTAATTTGCACTCAGTTAGGACACAATAGTGCAATTCTGTCTCATCCTTTTCAAATAGTACTGATAAAGACAGTAAATAGGTCTAGACAGTGTTATTCGGCATGGACAGCAACCATGAAAGTAAATAACAACAAACGCTAGCGTAGCAATGTTCTTTACAACACTGAAATCTGATTCCGATATGTTGTGAAGCACTGAACTCTGAAAACTGAACTCAGTGGGACAATACGTTTCACTTGCTCAGTTACATACAATCCCTTGCTAAGAAAGATCCACATAAGCAGCTAATGGGATTAAATCAATTACATCACTTACTTTTAATTATTTAAAAAACATATAACAATTAGAGCCCAAAAAGAACACACACACTACATTGACAAAAGTATTGATTCATTCACACTTTTCCAGGTATGTGGTTCTTTCCCAAACTGCTACCACAAAGCTGGAGAAACACAAATGTATAGGATGCCTTAGAATGAGGTAGCATTCATTTTTTCATTCACTTGAATGACCAAACCTGTTCCATGCTCCTGTGCATTGTCAAAGCAAGCTATGTGAAGATATGGTCCACATGGCTTGAATGGTCTGCTATAGAACTCTGGCCTCAACCCTATTAAACACATTTGGCATGCTTGTATCTGTACGAGAACAAATCTTCATAAATACACTCTCAAATCTAGTGGAGGGTATAATAACAGCAAGCATGCACAGATCTTAAGGTTAGGTGTCCACAAACGTTTGTCCATATCGTGTACATTATAGCACAGTGAAATTCACGTGAAATTTGTTCAAGGGCCTAACAGTGGCCGCTTGGTGGTTCTGTGGTCCAAACCCTCAGTAAATTATTAGTGCTACTTTATGTGGCAAACTTTTGATGAGACTTGTGAGCTTCTTGCTTGCAGTTCCTTCTTCTTTTACTCTAAAAGAAGAATTAAAATCCAGAACATTGATTCTGCGTGTGTATCAAAATTACTCAATACAAGTCCAAATATCTTTTGTGCTGACACTGCTATTCATTAATACAACCCCAAATATGAAATGGCAATATTGTACATGTTTATCTTTCTACCTTTTCATATTATTTTATCTCATAGCTTTGAGTCGGTTTGTTTTTTATTTGTTTCTGACAGACAAAGGTTTGTGGACACCTGACCATCAGACCAATACGTGCTTCTTCCGAACAAAATTGTTTACTTTTAATACTTAAATCATACACATCCAATAATTAACTGTGTGCTTGTGCCCCCCTCTTTTTTGTATACATTCTGAGCAGATTACGTTCTAAAAGACACATTTCCAGAACTGATACAGTTTGGTGTCTGGTACACACCATAATTGTAGTATTGTGAAGCCTACCAATAAAAAAATATGTTCTGCACTAATGTGAAATGATGGAGCAAGTAATCATTTGGTAGTAGTTAACTGGGGTCTCCATGAAATTAGAGGTTATAACAATTCTACATTTTATAGGCTGTAGGATTCACTCCCTGGTTTTCATTCTTCCATGCATGTTCCTTATTCTCTACCACTCAACCTCCACTCTCTACCTTATTCAGACATTCAATTAGAGCCAACATGTACAACAACAGTGCTGCAGGGGAGATACCCTGTAGTACACAATAACCTCTAATTCCACTTTTTTTTTTTTTTTTTTACTTAGACACTCTTGAAATCCCTTATTGGCTAACTCAGGGGTGTCCAATCCAATCCGTCAAGGACAGATGTGGTCGAGCAGGTAGGAGCAACAGCTGTTTAATCAGTTGATTTCAGTCTTTAATTATTAATCAGTTGTAGCTTTTGCTTGGACGGGGGAGGGGGAAAAATGCTCTCACATCGGCCATTTTGGGATCCTTTCTGGACAACCAAGAGCTAACCGATTTGTGTTTAAATTGAATATGCTTTGCAGAATAATGGATAGTCTGGAGGAAAACTGTAGTCTGCATACATGCTCATACATGGCTTGAGCTAGAAAGCCTTTGTCCACAAGTGGACTCAAGAGTTTTACACAATTGCAGTTAAAATGCTATCGACATCAGCCTGGATTATATACAAAGCTTCTGGCTAATGGTATATCGATTATATTTTTGACCTCGTATAACACCAGTCTCAGACCTACACAATTAATAGTGCGACGTAATTCCTCCTCAGGGTATACGCTTTGTAAATCTATTGTATTTCCTGCTATTCGGTCTTCTCCCCTTTGCTCTGCCTACTGGGCCAAGGCCAATATTATGCAGAAAAAAGCACACACAGGGCTCTGCTCATTTGTAATTTCACAGCAGTCTGAAAGAAAATGCCATCTAAGTGCCACCACTCCAGTGATTAAGGTGATATTGACAGCTGAATTAATTCCAGATTGGTCCATAAGAGACACTCTCTTGGACCAGATCGTACAAATGGAAACAATTCGCATTTTAGCCTCCCCTTATTCAGTTACAATTCCTCTTTTTTTTCTCCCTGCTTTGCCACTCTTCCTTTCACACGGACTTGCGCTCAGCATGCACAGCAGCATGCAATCTGTCTTCTTTCACATTTTATGCACTGTATGGTAAACGTAACAATGCAAGAAAATGACAAATTCTATCCCGATGTAGGGAAACCATAGTGCTGCCATACAATCTGTTGAAAATGGTGATCAAAGTTAACAGGCAATGTGGAACGATAATTAAAATCCAGGACACAGGGCCACTGCAATTCTGCTGTCAAAGCCATAGCTGGAGTGTGTCAGCTTGCATCAGTCAACGCCTGTCAGGGGGCTGACGCAAATACCAAGAATCACAGCCTCACCGTGCTTTTCCTGACAGCCACCAAGGCAAAGCAGTGCCCCCTGAGGAACGATGCTCTCACCACCCTGTGCTCTCGCACTGACAAAAATGTCCACTATATTTAAGGAAAGACGGGCTACAATGCTAAGTGAGCATGATGATAAGATCAGTCTCAGGCACACACAAACTAGCAAACAACCGACAGCAACCACTGACTGAGAGGACATGATTAATGCAGTTGTGAATTTACTTCGAAAAAATGCCACATCACTTAAAAGAAAAAAAATACAAATCTTTGCTTTCAATTAGGCTTGCTCGATATCGATCTTTCCCAGCTCGTGATTGATCATGAAAGAAAAAATCATGGTTAACAGTTTAATCACCTAGGAGTAATAGCTTAAAAGATTTGCACCATTTTGGGTTTAAAAAAGGAAGGGGCATGATAAGCCATTTAACTGCAGAGTTTATACAGCTGGTTAATTTTGACATCTCAGCTGGATGGTGCATTTTTAACTGATCCTGTAATAATTACCATTAAAAAGTAAAAATAAAAGTTTAATTGCTTACTAATTTCACTTTCCAGTGATCATTAATATTCAGTTTGGCATTTAACCCTTTGCAAAAGCAAAATATTGTCTATTTTGTCTGTAATCCTAAAAGTAGATTTGTGTATACATAGGGCTATGTTATATATAGTGTATATAAAGCTGTTTTGCTTACTCAAGAGACATCTCACTGTCCCCTTTGGTTTTCCCTAACAACCCTAGCCAAGGCCGTGCCTGTACACCTTTCCCCATGTCATACTGCTGCAGGGAGTTTTGGAAAGAGTTTGCCGGGAGAAATCTGTCTCCCACACACCTTCCCTGGGAGATTTCTTTTAGGAGGAATCTTCTATCTCAGGCAGGGGGGTACGGTAATACACCCCTGCCCAGAGCTGTGGAGGCTGTAGCCCCTTTTCAAGGGGCACAGCTCCTAGCCACCGGCCTCTCCACCACTTAAATCTAGTTAACTGCCCGGTCGGTTCATTGCTGGAAATCCTTCAAGGACAGTTCACCAAAGGGTTGGCCCCTTCCACCCTAAAGGTTTACATGTCTGACATTGCGGCCTATCATGCCCCCTTGCCTAAGATACAACCTAGAGTGCCCCCAAGGGAAGGAGATGCTGTGTCTCCATGCTCACACTGCCTGTATCACTGCAGCGCTTCCTTCTCTTTTCAGAAGCTAGCACTCCATGTGCTTTTATGGCTTCCTGGTAATGACGTCACCTCACCAGTGACGCCGACCTTTCCATTGGACTGATTACACATGTGATTCAGTGCATGGACAATCCTTTGGGGAACCAAGGTTACATACATAACCTGGAGATGAATTATATCGTATCTGTTAGCAGCATATCCTGGAAGTCTTTCAAGCTGTGAGGTGAAGCATGCATGGATCAAACTTGCTTGTTCAGGACTTGCAACCCATGCTCTATTGGACTGAGACTTGGGAAATTTAGAGGTCAAGTCAGCACTTTAAGCTTTAAATAATTTTCCACAAATCACTCTGAAACATTTTTTCTGTGGGTAAGAGTGCACTTGCTGAAAGAGGCCACTTCTATTAATGTTTTCATTAAGAGTTAAAAGAGCTTTGTGTGCTTGCCCATTCTTCCAATATGTCAACCTCAATAACCTGCTGACTAACATACACTATATGGACAAAAGTAATGGGACACCTGTCCTTCCTGCTACAGTATATGTGGTTATTCTCCAAACTTTTACCACAAAGCTGGAGGCACACAATTGAATAGTATGTCTTTGAAAGCGGTAAAATAAATGTTTGCGTTGACTTGAACTTGAAAATCCAAACCTACTGCAGCATGGAGATGCCCTTGTGCACAAAGCCAGCTCCATGAAGATATGGTTTACATTGTTTGGAGAGGAAGATCTTGAGTGGCCTGCTATAGAGCTCTGATCTCAACCCTAATGAATACCTTTGGGATGAATTGAAACAATGACTGCACCCCAGGCCTCCTCACCATTCATCAGTACCTGCCTTTACAAACACCCTTGTGGCTGAGAAACACTAATATCTACAAGCACACTCTAAAATCTAGTGGAACATCTTCCCAGAATAGTAGACGTAGTTATAAGAGCAAATTTTGGACTAAATTTGGAATGTGATGCTCAAAAAGCTCATACCATACTGACCCGGTGTCTGTAAACTTTTGGCAATATAGTGTATCAACCCATGCCAATAGCCACTATAATCAATGTAATAGCTGATCTATGTATAGTTGATTAATATCAGCTAAACCAAACACTCATTTGCAATCAGTATCAGATCAGACTTTGTTTTAATGAAGAACAAAACACTGTCACTTTGTTGAATATTTGAGTGATTCTTATCCTGCGATTTTGATACTGTAAATCTTAATATTCCAAAAGTCTATTTCTAGTACTGGTTAATTTCGCTTATAGAGAGTTCATTGAAGTGACCTGCTATATAGAAATCTTTCGATTTGAATGCAACAGATTACAAGAAAAACGTTATGTGTGATAATTATCAGCTCACCTATACGACATACTAGATAACACTTCCACTCTACAGTCTATGTGAAACCACCTCCAGACACCTGTAGGCTTTTGTTTCACACTGGTGAAAAGCCAATGTGGCCACTGCAATATGTTGTCACAGCAGCATGAGAAGTGTTTCTCTGCACATCCATTCAAGTTGCACAGCTGGACAGATCGGCTTGTATACCGAACGTGTCGGGATGAAACCCAGTTACTTCTTTACTCTATAAATAAGTCTATAAATGTTTTCAGGTCATTGCATTGCCTGTCTTTGTACAAAAGGTACTGATGTAGCTGTCCGTGTCCGAGGCAATGTTCAGTTAAGGATCGTGTCGCCTGGATTCTAATCGTGACCCAAATGTCCTTCACATATCGGAACCACCATTTTTCCAGGGGCTGCTCCTTCATTTCTATCTTCAACAGCCTTTAGCTGATGAGAAAAAAAAGAGCAGTGAAGCCATGCACAGCTGTGTTTCAGGCTATAGAAAATTCCTTTAATTAGAAATTAGTGTGTATCAGTCAGCTATATAGAGTGCTACCCAGGGTCAAGATACAATCCCAGAGCACCAAAGGCTTAATTAGAATCGGCATCTAAATGAGCAGTCTCATATAAAGTCTACATAAATTAGGGTATCTAGGATATTAAAGATGATAGACAATCCAATCAATCAACATTTGCTACACAAGTCTGGCGACAAAGAGCGCTGGCCAAAAAAAGCTCTTGGCTATAAACTACATCATAGGTGAAGGTGAAGCAGAACTGATATAACACAGAGAAAGAGAAAAAATAACCCGAAGATCACAGTTATCCACTGTGTTATCCTCTGTGCGGCTGGAGTGTCTGACAATCTCAGGATGATTTTCAGCATTGCTTATGTTTTTCAGACCCACCACCAAGCTCAAACAGACAATTGCATGGAACCAATAACCACATGGCCCTCAGCCTAAGACTAAAACAAGAGTTTGTGACTATGTTCCTATTTCAAAGAACGATCGTGTGTGTTGGGGTTATTTCATTTTTATACTGATCTCAGATATTGATCCAGGAGCTCCCACTATCTAAGGTATTGATCTCAGAGCTCTCAGTATAGTTAATACCAGACATAAATTTAACTCCAATTGGTTAAAGGTTCAGTTACTTAAAATTACTGGGTTACAAATGGCATGAACAAGTAACTGAAAGAACTGGATGGCTATCTATCTATCAATCTATCTATCTATCTATCTATCTATCTATCTATCTATCTATCTATCTATCTATCTCTTGAGTGATTGAAGTAGGATGTTCAACATATACATATGGGTGCTTTGTGTACAGGTGCTGTTATGTACACGTTCTGTGTTTGTTTAATAATCAACTCCTTTCATAATTTATTCCTTTTCATAATCTTTTCAAAATCATAATGACATTTGTAATTAAATTTGCGGCATTTGGCAGACGCTCTTATCCAGAGCGACTTACAACTGAGCAGGGGAGGGTTTTTTTTTTTTTAGGGCTTTTTGCTCAAGGACCCAGCAGTGGCAGCTTGGTGGTGGTGGGATTTGAACCTGTGATCTTCTGATCCAAAGCCCAATGCCTTAACCACTGAGCTACCACCTCCTCCTAATTAAATCTATTTCATGTATTTATTTGCGGTATAATTTAATATTATATCGTGCAGAGCATACCCAGGCTAACTTCATTGGCTTCCACCCATGGGTTAAATTTGGCATCGGAAGACTTCCACACATTAAATGATAGTGTGATCATGTCTTTGTTGGCCACCCAGGAACACACAAGAGCTACAGTGTTTATATTCCGTTTTAGTATAGTACCGGTTCTCACTAGTGCCATGAATAGATGAGATAAATCTGTTTTAAATATAATGCGCAGATAATAAATAGACGCTGTCGACTTTCTTTTTATAAGCCACTCTGTCGGTTATCAGGCAAAAAGAGGCTAAATAATCTAATAAAAAAAAAAAAAAAAAATCTACGAGACTTTAAAAATGTCCCTAGTGCTGTGTCTAGTCTCTGATCTTAAGTGATTAGCTAAAGAATTGTACAGTATGTAAATGGAGATTCTGCAATAGAAGCCATAATCACTTGTTTAAAGACATAATATTATAGATGTTTTTTGTTTGTTTCACGTCTTATTACAGTATCCTCATTTTAGTCAGCTCAAATTCTTCCACTAATATGACACTGATCCGTGGCTGACATCTTCGGATTATACGAGCCAAATCTCTGCAAGCTTCTTTTGCCAAGTAATGCGAAACATTAGAGGCATAGTGACAGCCGACTTAACACAATTTGCAGACTGTGTTTGCGCGCAAAGTTTGACATAAACCTGTTTGCAGTCTTAAACACACTGGCACGCAATAAAACTGACAAAGCTGTACAAGGCTGTTAAAGATGATCTGCTTTTGTCCTTGTCTTACTTATAGTATTTTTATTTATGCAACATACTTCATGACCTGAAGTAAGAAAAGTAGTACAAACTATGACAGATTAGACTCCGAGTCAACCGCTTTCCTCGAGTGATGCTGATCACGCTGACATTTCGAGATAAAAGGTGTAATAATGTCAATAGCGGCACAAATGTGCATTAGAATTAAGCCCATCCACCATTATCATCTTTGGCACCATTTACTGCTCTCAGCCATTAATGAAAAAGCGAATCGAATGACACATTTGAAATGAGAAGCATACTTCTCGGCGCTCATTTCCTATTTCCTCATCCTCCGATTTCTTTGACAGTTAAGCAGTACACCACAATGGCTCCCAAAAATCTTATTTCTTTATGACTGACTTTCTTTTGTGCTGTGCAGTGTCTCACACCCAGAGCCCCTCGCCTGCCTTGTGAAACATAGATTCAGATCTGCAAAACGCAAATCTGGTTGAACCACCGCTCAGGAAGCATCAGTCGCCGCTTCAGTGCTCTCTTTTTAACGATCACTTGCCCCCTTAAAGCCACTGGGACAGACAGTGGAAGTAGAAAAAAGAAAGGCGAGGAACTGAGTACAAGCGAGGACTAAAAGATAGAAAGGGGCATTGAAAAGAGAAGATGATGCAAGGGAGCACAAACTAAGGACACACAAAGGAGAAGCAAATAGTCATCCAAACTAGAAGCTATTTTCATATCAACCATTTCTTTTTTTTATTGTCAATCTTTGTCCAAGAGCAAATTTCATGGGATTAAGTGTACTTCCAGAAAGTCATTTTGACTTTAGCCAGAAAGTCATGATAGAAATCAAACATGCCACTCATTTAGTAACAAAATGTGTATTACTGGTGTTTCAGTGATATACTGTTCAACATATATTCCAGTTTCATCCCAAATGCTCCCAGGATAGACTCTGGATCCACGCTTGGCACCGACAACTGCTTACTGAAGGAATATTCACAAAAAAGTCTTTAGCAGCAATACCATAATGATATTCTAATATTTACCAAGTCTATAGCAAAACAAGCTAAACGATCCTGACACCCATACGTGCATGTTGAACATCCTACTCCAAACACTTAAGAGGAAAATAATGGATAAACAATAACAAGTAATTGCCATGCAGTTCTTTTAGTTACTTATTCATGCCATTTGTAAACAAGCTTTTTTAAGTAACTGAAACCAATTTGAGTTAATTCTTTGTTGAGTATTAACTATACTGAGAATATCTGAGATCAGTAATAAAAAAAATAAACAATCCCAACACAAACTAGTGTTCTCTTAAATATATGAATACAAACTCTTGTTTACTTTCTCAGGTACACAGCAACAAAATGCATTTTAGCATCTACCAGAATTGGCAAATAGTAGCAATTGTGCAAATTGACAAGTGCAGATCATTTTGCAAATATATGTACAGTATTATATGAGTGGGTATATGCACAGCAAATAAATATAAAGGATATGGCTGTGAAAAATGTGCATGAGCTTTTGAATAAGTACAACAAATAAATATATAGGGTCTGGGCAATGTAAGAATGTGCAGTAGTAGGTCCCTCATTGGCCCCTTTTTAGCAATGGAGTCAATATCATTGTCCCACTTCAGGTCCTGAGAGTTGGTGTTACCCAGAAATTGAAAGACTACACTGTTGTTACAGTGCTGTTCATGATGGTGAGTGGGGGAGTGCTGGGGGATTTCTCCTGAAGTCCATGATCATCTCCACTGTTTTGAACTTGTTGACCTCTAGGTTGTTGTGATTGCACCAGACAGCCAGCTCTTTAACCTCCTGTCTGTAAGCAGACTTGTCTCTGTCCTGTATAAGGCCAATGACTGTAGTGTCGTCCGTAAACTTCAGGAGCTTGACAGAGGGGTTTTTAGAGGCACAGTCATTTGTGTACAGGGAGAAAAGCAGCAAGGAGAGAACGCAACCCTGGGGAGCACCAATGCTGATAATTTATAGTGAGCTGGATGTGAGTTTGCCCAGCCTCACTGGTGATCCACTGACAGATTAGGGTGGGCACAGAGATTTGGGTCAGTTTGGCTGAGAGAAGGTCAGGAATGATGGTATTAAAGGCTGAACTAAAGTCTACAAACAAGATCCCTCTGTAGGTCCCAGGTCTGTCAAGATGTTGCAGAATATAATGCAGTCCCATGTGGATTCATCTGGAGACCTGTTTTCTCTGGCAAACTGAGTAGGTATCCATTAAGGGTCCACTGATCAAGTCAAGTCAAGAGGCTTTTATTGTCATTTCTACTATACACAGTGGTACACAGTACACAGTAAAAACGAGACAACGTTCCTCCAGAACCCTGGTGCTACACTAAACAACATAGAGCTACAACACACAACATAAAGCTACATAACATAAAGCTACATAAAGTGCATCGGGTGCAACCTAGTGCAGACGAAAAACAGTACAGACAGACAGTACAGACAGACAGACAGACAACACAATGCCAACCAGTAAACCTACTGTATACTCTGAATATACAGTATTGTGCAAAGAAAACTATAAAAACTATAACCAAGAGTATATATAAACAAACACAATGCAGTGCAACAACAGCAGAAGCAGCAGTCAAGAGGTGCAAAAAAAACATCATGTAAACAGTGTAATATGGTTAAGTATAAATAATAATAAATAAATGATGGTGGAATGGAATGAGATGAGTGTGTGTTAAGTTCAGGTTGTACAGTTCAGTAACACACATTTGAGAGAGTGTGTGTTTGTGTGTGTGTGTGTGTGTGTGTGTGTGTGTGTGTGTGTGTGTGTGTGTGTGTGTGTGTGTGTGTTACACAGTCTGGATGTGACAGCCCGAATGCTTCGGAAACACTTTCCTGATGGCAGGAGGGTGAAGAGTGTGTGTGACAGGTGTGTGGGGTCGACCACAATGCTGTTGGCTTTGTGGAGGCAGCGTGTAGTGTAAATGTCCATGATAGAGGGGAGAGAGACTCCGATGAGCTTCTCAGCTGTCCTCACTATCCTCTGTAGGGTCTTGTGATCTGAGACGGTGCAGTTCCCAAACCAGGCAGTGATGCAGCTGCTCAGGATGCTCTCACTGGTCCCTCTGTAGAACATGGTCAGGATTGGAGGAGGGAGATTAGCTTTCCTCAGCCTTCTCAGAAAGCGGAGACGCTGCTGGCCTTTCTTGGTGATGGAGCTGGTGTTGAGTGACTGGAGGGGGAGGCAGGAAGGGTGGTTCCAGGGGGGGTAGGTAAACTGGGCTTTTCAAACTGGCAGCAAAACACATTCAGTTTTTCAGCCAGTTGTTGATTCTCCACAGACTGTGGGGGCCGTGTATTGTACTTGGTCATGTTCATCAGACCAGTCCATACTGGCCCCAGGTCATTGGCTGAAAATAGTTCTTTTAGCTTATCAGAGTAGTTTCTTTTTAGCCAGTCTGATCTATTATATTAGTTTGTTCCTGGCCTGGATAATGGCGCCAAATGCCAAATGCCCCTAAACATTCATCTAAAAGGTGTCTATTGGGGTTGAGGTCAGAGCCAACCTTGGTACACTATGTCTTCATAAAACATGAATTGTGCACTAATTCATTGTCATGCTAAATCAGGTTTGGATATATTTGGATCCATTTGGGGAAGGCAAAAATACGGTCAGGTGTCCACATAAGGCCAGGCATACTTTTGACAATATAATCTATATGAAACATGACACAATAAGGCATATGACAAATTAATACACAGATCTTTGACAGGAATTGTAAGAACAGCTGATGCTTGTTGGAATACACCTATAAATGTCTATCAGTTTATGTCAGTTGCCAAGAAGGGCTTCTGGCCAGCTCCAGAATTATTGGCAGTGTCTGTGAAAATGTCCCAGAAATTATTTTCAATGATGAGCGAATCACTCAAAGAAATAGTGTCTGTTTTTTTTAACTAAATAAACTTTATTAATTTATATAAAAACTTTTAAAAATATAATAATAGTCTCTATAAATTGTATTAACACCTTTGTTGTTCTTTTGATTCCTAATAATTGCAGTTTTTGGTCAATTTTCAAAAGTTTTAACATTTTTTGATTGCAACGTCCAAACACAGACACTGACCCATGACATACATTTAACACCAAACAAAAATGATTTCCATTTCATAAAAGAGGTCAACTTGCAGAAAATGTTGGAGCTGCGAATGTGACCAGGTGACCATGTATTAATAAATCGGGGTCATTAGTTAAGCTTCTATGGATAGTTTCCAGGACCACAAAGCAGTTAACCTACATAATCTATTGTTA
This sequence comes from Silurus glanis, assembly GCA_014706435.1. Classification (NCBI taxonomy): domain Eukaryota; kingdom Metazoa; phylum Chordata; class Actinopteri; order Siluriformes; family Siluridae; genus Silurus; species Silurus glanis. Next base: position 4,697,144 of record JAAIIK010000016.1, on the reverse strand, counting down.
CTGAAAATTAATGAGAGAGGAAAATCAACTGAAGTATACCACTGTGACTAAAGTACCCTCAGCATGGTGGCGATTGATTAAATTAAACATTACACACATAATTAATTAACTTAAAGTCATGTATTAAATATGACACACAACAAAAATCTAAGTCATGGGCTCGAGATTCTGAACATAATTCATGATTGGGACATACATATGCAGCCATACAGTATTACCTCAGAATCTCTCTCCTCCTTCCTCCCTCTCTTTCCTGATACACTCAAGAGATATGGTGTTGACTTTATGTAGCTGTCATGCAGTCGTATGTACACTGGCCTCCACTATTATTTTTCTTATATTTAGTCACGACGAGTACGCAAAAGTCAACAATGCACTTCTCGTTGTGGACGCATTTTGCGAGACACGCTGTCTTGTACAGAACGGGGAGCAAAAGACTGGAATGTCTTTCAGACAAACACAAATTCACCTTATTGACCCGTTTGTCTGTGTGCTATTGACATGACCACAGGCATTATGTATGCTCTTCAACACTCTAATAGGGAAATGAATCATCAGTGTGCCATGAGGCTTCTGGAAATGATAAGAGGTCTTCAGTAATCATGATGGCAATCAGAGTGAAGCCATTTTAAACAGCATGATGGAAATGTGTCCTTTATGTCCCACATTGACAGTGAGCTTGAATATTTTTTTTCTTCTATAGGATTGTTAATTTACTTCCTGATGATTTAAAATGAATTAAAACATTCAAGAACAAAATGAATGATTAAAAAAATAAAACCTGTCCATTTGAATTACATGAACACTAAGCAAAATACAATGAACACTGTCTGCAAGAAGCATGATCCTATAACCCATGGTTGGGTTTCTGACTGACATTCTGACATGCTATTTACAAAATACAGAGAAACGAGTCTCATCTGTAAAATCTATAAAACACCGTAATCAAAAAACTTGACACACTGTAAAACCTTATACCACAGCTAGCCTAAATGCTCGAATCTGATTGGACAGCACCGCTCGGAATGTACCGTATTTTTCGGACTATAAGCCGCTACTTTTTTCCTACGTTTTGAACCCCGCGGCTTAAACAACGAAGCGGCTAATATATGAATTTTTCCTGGGTTTTTCCCGGTTTCACAAACTTCAAGCCAAAAAAAACTGAGCCCCATAACATTAGACCAATGAAATTTCCGAACGGAAACGAAAAAACGCACCTCACCTGTGTTCTGAGCTGCACGGCATCGGGAGAAAAAACGTTTTTCTTAAACGCACGACGATGCCAAAAGATAAACTCCCGAGAGAAATTGTTGTGAAAGGAAGGAGGAAGACAGTGAACAATGACTTTCTTGGTAGGCAAGCCGTTGTAGCTCGTTGAGTCTGGGTCATGGGATAGCTCGCTAACTCCAGTTGCAACAGAAATCATATAAGCACAGACAGGTTTCCAAAACTCGTGCTTTTTAAATTTTTTTATTACAACAGCGTTACGGTTAGTCAAAGAAACTTAGAAATGAGCATCAGAAAATAATAAGGACATAATCCTCGGTCTCCACACATGCAGTAATAGCGGAAAAATGCGGCGGCAGGCTATTCCCAAAATACCGCTATGCTCCTAAAGGAAGCGCAACATATTTCACCCGTTACACCGGTTACACCGTGTAACAGACACTGTCTTTCGTTAAAGCCTGTGTAAAGTTCATTAGTTTCAATGAGGCTTATAGACAGGTGCGGCTTATTTATGTTTAAAATAAAAATCTTTGTCAAATTCAGTGGGTGCGGCTTATATATGGGTGCGCTTTATAGTCCGGAAATTACGGTATTTACCATGAATGCTAGGTTAATACTAATGAATATGTATGAAGTGAAAGCAAGGATACTACAAAGCCTTTTTTTGATAGTTATACTATTGAGCCAAATCTCAAATGTGTTCACTTTGAAAGCATATGTTAAGCAGTACAATTTCTTATGATTTATTCATTTTATTCGAAAAGCCGTAAGGCAAGTGAAAAAGCGTGAAAGCATGAAAGTGATTAATCGAAGAAGTATCGTTGCATTTGGCTTTGTGATTTGGCTTTATGTTAATGTCAGTAGCCAGAAGAAAATCATTCAGATGAAACAGAAGCCGAGCTCACATTTGCATTCGGAGAAATTAATCAAATATGTAATGATGAGCAAACACAGCGCTGTTTATCCCTGTGCACTATGACACACACCACTGATGAAGTACATATAAAAAAAGAAACTGATAGAAGTCTTAAAATGGTAGTGCTGTGACTGAGGGGGAAAAAAAGAGCAAAATTAACTGAAATAGCAAAAAAAAGGTTTGTAAAATAGTGCTCGCTGATGCAATAAAGTTTGTAGTAGAGAACCATGGATTAAAAAAGTCCAACTAATTTAATCAAATCGAAGTATATTTCTTCTTTTTCCAATGAATCCTAAAGCGTGCTTTATTGAAGTCCTGAACTGCAGGAAATCTGTACAATTTCACTTATCTGATCTTATTTCATATTCCCATTAATAACCCTACTTTCTTTTTTTATTACTTTTCATTCACAGTTTTCTCGTTCTTTATCCCCCATTGCCAACAGTGAAGCATACTTAGTCTAACCACAAAAAAAAAAACGGTCACAAAGTTCCCCTCCAAAGGGGCAGATGCATCACACCTGATGCTAAGCTGCTCACACAGGACAAACAAATGCATCCCAGAGATCAGCTTGGGTGGTCGAGCGAAGCCCAGACAGGGAAATAAATCTCAATTAGGGTATGCACAAACACAGACTCACCAGTCCCTTTATTTTGTATTCATGGGGGTCAAACCAAAGCCTATAATTTCTTCTAAAAGATTAGAGATGTCTGCAATTACATGGGATGACAGATTACAGGCACAATCTCGCCAAAAAACTGCCGAATAGGTGTCAGTGTATGCTTGATACCTTTGTTGGTAACTTTTCCGTTTCCAGGGGGGTAAAATTGACGGTACAATTCGAACAATTATTGTAATTATAGTAATAGTTCAACTGTGGTGCATAATGATTTTTTTTTGTATTTGGGCATCCAGAAAAAAAGATCATTAGAAATTCAGTGGGTGGACACCAGCTTCTCAGAAAGACTGCAGATTGAGAGATATAGCGATGTGCTTTCTGCTTACCCTGCCTACAGTGTGGGCCTTGCATGAAATAGCAGTTTATAAAATTTTCATACCGGACTTGTGAAGCATCTGCAAGTAGCAAAGTGATAAGAGTGTCAATACTGTAGTGGTGCATCTCAAGATGGTCCAGGTTTGGCATGAAAAACACTTTTTTTCTCATTTCACATCAGCTCATTTCACACATTGGGCAATGTGAACATGCTGGGGGTATAAAGGCTGCTTTATATTTTCCTATACACCATATAGAGAAAAATATGTACGTCATATGTTTATTTCAAATTCATGAGTATCAATATGAAGTTTTACACTAGATTTTAGAGGACGGCTCTGGAGATTTGTGTTCATTCAGGTTGAAGTGTACTGTATTAGCAAGATCATGTTAAAACATTGAGAAGGTTTGACATGCAGGGTTGGTTCCAATCCATCCCAAAGGTGTGCATAGGGGAGGAGGTCAGGGCGCTGCTCAGAACATTCAAGTTCTTTGAAATCAACATTGGAAAACATTGTCTTTATGGAACGTGCTTTGTTGTTGTTATGAGCCAGGTGTGAGACTATTACTTCCAGTGAAGGTAGACTTTAATGTTATATCTAACAAAGACATCACAGACAAAAGTCTTTTTACAAAATCAGTGGCAAAAATTTGGGTGTGATGGTTAGGTTTCCACATACCCTACGCCTTATAGTGTGTGAAATATTTAGAAATATACTATTATACACGGATATACATATAAAAGCACGCACACACACACACACACACACACACACACACACACACACACACACACGGAAGCTGGATCACAGTTAAAAAGAATTGAAGAATTGTTTTTTCAAAATATCCTAAACACTATGCCATAATGACACTGAACTTCTTCATAGAAAGATAGATTTTGATAGATTTTAAATATTGATAGCTTTTAAAGATTGATAGTTGATACTCAAATATTTTTTTATGATCTTTTAACCCTAAACCCCTTTTCTTTTAAATAAACTTAAATACTCAAAGGTTCATAGATCACAGAGTCCACAAGTCAAACTGATCAAACACAGATTATTTACTTTGAACATTTATTGCTTCATTAATAAATTATTAATTGCATTCTGTAAAACACACACACACACACACACACACACACACACACACACACACACACATATATATATATATGTGGCATATATCATCGATACTGTCAATCAATTAAGATATTTAATCACAATTAATCACGATTGTCATGAGTTGACTCGTGATTAATCTTATTCACTCATTTTTATCTGTTTTAAATGTACCTTAAATTAATACTTTTCAAGTTTTTAATACTCTAATTAAGATGGACATGGACTAATATGGATGCTTTATTCAAATGTATGTTTATTATTAGTGAAACCAAACTCACCATATAGCATGAACTCAAAATATTCTTGTAAATGTTGTAAATGTAAATTATGTTATAAATTACATAAATCATCAGGACATCAAACAGAAATTCTGAAAATGTCTCCACACGGACGGTTTTAATCGCAAGATGTGTCCATCATGCCGGATTTCGGTGCTGATTTGAGATTTGGCGTATCAGTAAAACAAATGTTTAGTGATTAAAATAAATGTAAAAGTATTTTTTATATATTTGTGTGTTTCAGTATATTCTCATACCATACATATATTTATATTTATTCCTTATATGTTAATTTCTCTAACCGGGCTGTGGTGGATCCAAAGTCGGTACTGCGAGTGAAAATACGATATTGCATGCAGATTTAAAGCTTTAGGTTTTATAGATCATCTGTGGGAAATTGATCAAATCACAAATCAGTCAAAGCCCCAATTAACAGAATATCTTTTAGGAAGAGGATGCAAACACCTTCGAGTACAGTTGAACAATCTATATTTGCGTCATTGAGCATTCGCACCAAGCACCTTATATTATTACTGTTTTTTGGTTTTGTCATGCTTCATTACATTCCATACAATGTGTACTTTTCTTTTTTGCACATTTAAATAGAAGTGTACTATATTTAACTACCACTATCTAATATTTATTTTTTCTTATTTTAAATTTATAGTTCATTTTAGTTAATGCACAATTTTCCGAGCAGCCGATCAGTTTTACATTCGCTTAAAGTTGTACTCTGTATATAATTATGTTTGGGATAAATAAATGTAATTTTAATAAAGCTACTGCTCTGGTGTTACATGAAAGCCCATTAACAAGACATTTGTTTTGTTGAAATTGTTTTGTTTTTTTTGTATTTTTTTTATTAACTTAATTAGCAATCCAAATATTACTTTAAATAACATTTTATTTTCCATAAACAGCACAATATTGAGGTTTTTGTATGATGCCGTTTCCATGATGCATGTTCTCTACTTAAAAAAAAAAAATGACTGGAATTCCATTATAAACATTGTGTCTCGCAGTCAAGTCACAATGTGAATTGAAGTTATGCCCACTACGCCCACCATGACCTTCCTATAATTTCTGAATTGTGCACAGAATTGGAAAAAAAAAAAAAAAACACAACCGAATTTCGGTATTAAACAAATGGCGCTGAAACATGAACACAATGTGTTGCAAAAACATTGTCTAAATTTGGCTATACAACATCCAGCTGGAGCTTCAGACATAATGGCCATGCTGCTCAAGGAACAGATGCACAGCTAAACAAAACAGGTAAACATGAATCCCATCATGGGAAAAGCAGCCAAATATCAACTTGCTCTTCTAGGTAGATCTTGCCGCTCTCTATGAGCTGTAGACAATAGACACGGAACGTACAAACCCAAATTAAACAGCATCCCTCCCCCCTGCACCCATTTATAGAGAGACTGACGGGTACCTACCAAGCAAGGTCAGTAGTGTCTGTAATTGATGGGTGTGCTTGGTGTTGAGGGAACAGGTACTTAATGTTTAGAGATGTTGTGGGATTTGTAAGCAGGAGCAGGGAGATTCCCTGGCCTGTAATTGCCTGCTGTTGTATCCAGCAACCTAGTGGGCTGAGTAATGATGCACTAAAGATTTCCTGGCAAGGTGATTGACCTGGCACTCTTCTTATTTGTCAACAGAAAGAGCGAGGGTGAGATATGACAGCATCTTAGGGGTGGCTATTGTCCCTGGGTGAACATAGGTTTGTCTTGAGCTGTTTCTTGTTAACAGTGTGCTTGCTTGGATGGTATTTACCGGTGGACAAAGTAGAAATGTATTAGCTTGAAAATCTGTTTGCCCAGTTCTGTGTTTCGGCTGCTGTTTTGGTGAAATAAAACGTGGAAGCGAAATTCATAAAGTAAGATATACCGAGCTCATTAGCTAGTTAATAAAAACAACGTATTTAATCACTGTTCTTGCACCATGAATATGAAATCGCTCAGATTATGTGCTGTATTGTGTCATGTGCTCTTCAGCAATGTGCCAATTTGCTTGATCTTTAGTGACTTCTTGTCTGTAACCAATTTTTACATCTCACTTCAACAAGGATTGAGTCCTTGGTCATTTTAATAAGATCTGAATCCAAAAAAACTGACAACCATATTGGAGCATGAGTTGTTTTTTTTTTTTTTTACACAATTTCAGCCATTTTCTCACCACAATTACGCTCACAGCCGGTAGGTTCATAACGAGGCCATGGAGCATGTTGAAGAGATATTTTATCAGCCTATTTAATGGTAAATACAAGGGGGAGAAAAATCAAGAAAAAAAAAAAAAGATCATGTGCTTTTACTATTTAATTACAAGAGTAAATATTGCAGGATAGGGGACTGAGCTGACAAATGTGGCAAAAATTGTGTAGGAAGAATAATTATATTGCAAAAGTCTAGTCCTTGCCACACACCCTAAATGATAACAGCTGTACGTTGTTTAACCGTGCAAAGCCGCGATTTGAGAATTAGTATTGTTGCGCTCAACAAAGATGGCAGAGGCTATAAGAAGTTTGGTAACACCCTGAAACTGAGTTACAGTACAGTGGTCATACAGAGGTTTTCCAAGACAGGTTCCACTCGGAACAGGACTCGCAAAGGTTTGGTCAAAGAAGTTTAGTCCGCGTGCTGTGTGTCAGGTGCAGAAGCTGCTTCAAAATACAGAAGCATGGGTGCTGCAGCATTGCTTTAGATATTGCTGGTAGGAGCACCAAAAAAGTATGTCTTGCCTAGTCAGGCATGGTGGTGGTGCATTCTGAAGAGGAACAGCCATCCCTCACGAAACTGTGTTGAACGGCAGTTCTCCAACAAGAGAAGAGCCCCGACCACACTGCCAAGACGACAACTAAATTGCTAAAGGTGAATATAATGGAGTGGCTAAGTATGTCCCCAGATCTGAACCCTATTAAGCACCTGTGGGGCATTCTCCAGAGGAAGGTGAAGAAGCGCCATGTGTTTAACATCCAGCAGCTGTGTGATGTCATTATGGAGGAGTCAAAGAGGATTCCAGCAACAAATTGTGCAGCTCTGGTGAATTCCATGCACAGGAGGATTAAGGCATTGTTAGATAACAATGATGCTCACACAAAATATTGACACTTTCAACACAGTTTTAACACAGGTTTGACATTTGACACGTCACTTAGGGTGTTTTAGCTATTTATGTATTTTGACAATAATGTCTGTATGTTGAGTTATTTTTAGAGGACAGTGAATCTGTACTGCTACATAAGCTGCACTTTGACTACTCTAAAATATATCAAAGTTTCATTATATTTCATCATATATATATATACACACACACACATACACATACACATACATATGTAAAAATACGAGAAATAATTAATAAATTAATAATAACAGTTTAAAATATGTTAAAAAGAATAAAACAGGAGTAAAAGTGATTTGAATTTAAAAGTGCAGTCAGTGTGAAGCAGCACTATGCGGCAATTTTGCACTTTTTATTCCTCTCAATTTATAGTTACAGATAACGTGGAACATTCACTATACTGTATATACTACTTCAACTTACTTCCTATTCCTATTTTACAATGTAACTTGCCAGACTTTCTACCTCTCTACTTTCGTATATACACACACACACACACACACACACACACACACACACACACACACACATATATATATGCGAGTTACAGCATGGGGGTTGTGACGCACTACTGCAAGGGGGAATTACGTTTGTTCATAGATGTATGGCAGATGGTTTTGTTTAATCACGTCGATAAATTAGTACTTTTTCCTTTTTTTTCTTTTTGGTTCTTGATTGTATTAACTGGGCAATTAAAAAGTGAGGAAAAATCTGAATATTTTGGTGATTTAGTTTTTTTTTCCAATTTTAATAAATAAGTATAGATAAGATACCAATTACAGAGTAGACAAAAATGAAAAGAATAAAAACACAATACAGGGACTACAATTTTATCCACATTGGAAACATTTTACAAAAGAATTCAAATATATAATCAGCATTTACTTTCCAGAAGGCAGAAACATTACAAATGATTGAGCATTCCTAACAGCGCAGCTGTGTACAAGATGTGCAATTATTTGTGCAATATATGCAGATGAATGTGCATGTGGACTCAGACATACATTTTATATATATTGTTTATTTTAATATACTTGTTTGTTCTATTATAACAGAGTAGTTTGTCATGAATTATCATTCATTGCTCATTAACCACTACATATTCACTGCCCTTTGACTATCTGCCTGCCCACTGTCTGCTTTCCTTCCTTTCTTTTGTTAGTGTTTTTGCATATTTAACTACACTAGAATGAGCTAATAAATAATATGTTCAAGCTGTTTTATGTTTTCTCCTGATTAAGGTGCCTAAAAAGAAGCTCCTTCTCTTTCTCTGTTTTGGCTTCCCATGATCTACCAAGTCATCTTGTTAATTGTACCACCTGACCATCATTTCCCAACAGATAAAAGCTTGATAAAAGCATCAGCGTATTTTCTCACCATTGCACTAATATCCAGATTTAAACATGACATCATAATCTCAAAAGACTGCAAGATTTCTGCCACAGTTCTTTAGTATCTGTCACTTTCCCCAACCCCAGTGGTATCTTCTTGGCTCTAAAACATCTGCTTCGACTCCCAGCGCCTAATTATCAAGCCCTTAATGAGCTGAGTCAGGTGTATTGCAGTAAACAAGATCACTCTGTGTAGGGCAAGCAATGTCTAGAACATTATTACTTTCTATTCCTAGAACTTTCTAGAACATCAGTGGTGGCTAAAAAGACTTCTTCACTGGCTGAACAGCAGATGTGTCTTTATAAAAGTGTCAGGCTTTTCTGAAATGGGTATTCATGCTTGACTGCACCTTATCACCTGTACTTTCACCTGCACATGTCGTCGAATGTAAAATTCATCTTCGGTACCAATTTTTTTTTTAAGGCCTGTTTTCTACTTCGAGGCTTGTGAAGAAATGTTTATGTGTGGTTATTGCTGGAGCACTTCCCAGAGGTGCTGGGATGTGAAAACAGAGGTGGTGATTCATAGTGATTTTTTTTTTTCTTTTCTTTTTATCTGATACTACCTAAAAGGTGAATACACTCATCAGGTTGTGTAATGGGCAAATAAAGTAGCAAATATTTGATAAATCTATTATGATTATTATTATGATTATTATTATTATTATCATTATCAACCCAGCCATTAGGGAGGCACAAGCCAGTGCACTCTTAGTGCCGGTCCCAAGCCCGGATAAATGGGGAGGGTTGCGTTAGGAAGGGCATCCAGCGTAAAACATGTGCCAAATCAAATATGCGGATCACAAATAAGAATTTCATACCGGATCGGTCGAGGCCCGGGTTAACAACGACCGCCACAGGTATCGTTAGCCAACAGGGTACCGGTGGAAATTGGGCTACTGTTGGCCGAAGGAGGAGAAGGAGAGGAGGAAGACGTCTACAGAGGCGACAGGGAAAGGAGAAGTGTAGGAGAGTGGAGGTTCGGGTTGGTACTTTAAATGTTGGTACTATGACGGGTAAAGGGAGAGAGATAGCTGATATGATGGAGAGGAGAAAGGTAGATATGTTGTGTGTTCAGGAGACCAAGTGGAAAGGGAGTAAGGCCAGAAACATTGGAGGTGGGTTCAAACTGTTCTATCATGGTGTGGATGGAAAGAGAAATGGTGTAGGGGTGATTCTGAAGGAAGAGTACAGTAAGCGTGTAGTGGAGGTGAAGAGAGTTTCTGATAGGGTGATGATCGTGAAGGTGGAAGTTGAAGGGATGATGATAAATGTCATCAGTGCCTATGCTCCACAAGTCGGCTGTGAGATGGAGGAGAAGGAAAGATTCTGGAGTGAATTAGATGAAGTGGTAGATGGTGTACCTAGAAATGAACGATTGGTGATTGGGGCAGACTTTAATGGACATGTAGGTGAGGGGAACAGAGGCGATGAGGAGGTTATGGGTAGGTATGGCCTAAAGGAGAGAAATGTGGAAGGGCAGATGGTGGTAGATTTTGCTAAAAGGATGGAAATGGCAGTGGTGAATACGTATTTTAAGAAGAAGGAGGATCATAGGGTGACCTATAAGAGTGGAGGAAGGTGCACACAGGTGGATTATGTTCTATGTAGGAGATGCAACCTGAAGGAGATTGGAGACTGTAAGGTGTTGGCAGGGGACAGTGTAGCTAGACAGCATCGGATGGTGGTCTGTAGGATGGTTTTGGAGGTGAAAAAGAAGAGAAGGAGAGTGAGGACTGAAAGAAGAATAAGATGGTGGAAACTGAAGGAGGAAGACTGTAGTGTGAGGTTCAGGGAAGAGGTCAGACAGAGGCTCGGTGGTGGTGGAGAGGTGCTGGATGATTGGGAAACTACTGCAGGAGTGATGAGGGAGGCAGCTAGAAAAGTACTTGGTGTGACATCTGGAAATAGAAAGGAAGAGAAAGAGACATGGTGGTGGAATGAGGAAGTGCAGGAGAGCATAAGGGGAAAGAGGTTAACAAAACAGAAGTGGGATCGACAGGGTGATGAGAAAAGTAGGCAGGAGTACAAGGAGATGCGGCAGCAGGTAAAGAGGGATGTGGCGAAAGCCAAGGAAAAGGCATATGAGGAGCTGTATGAGAGGTTGAACACTAAGGAAGGAGAAAAGGATTTGTACCGATTGGCCAGGCAGAGAGATCGAGCTGGGAAGGATGTGTTGCAAGTTAGAGCAATAAAGGATGGAGATGGAAAGTGTGTTGAGAAGATGGAGGGAGTATTTTGAGCAGCTGATGAACGAGGAAAATGAGAGAGAGAGAAGGTTGGATGATGTGGAGTTAGTAAAGCAGGAAGTGGATAGGATTAGTAAGGAGGAAGTGAGAGCAGCGATTAAGAGGATGAAGAGTGGAAAGTCGGTTGGACCAGATGACATACCGGTAGAAGCATGGAGATGTTTAGGTGAGATGGCAGTGGAGTTTTTAACCAGATTGTTTAACAAGATTTTGGAAGGTGAGACGATGCCTGAGGAATGGAGAAGGAGTGTGCTGGTACCGATCTTTAAGCATAAGGGAGATGTGCAGACCTGCAGTAACTACAGGGGAATTAAGTTGATCAGTCACACCATGAAGTTATGGGAAAGAGTAGTGGAAGCCAGGCTGAGAGAAGAGGTGACCATCTGTGAGCAACAGTATGGTTTCATGCCGAGGAAGAGCACCACAGATGCTTTATTTGCTTTGAGAACGTTGATGGAGAAGTATAGAGAAGGACAGAAGGAGCTGCATTGTGTATTTGTGGATTTAGAGAAAGCGTACGACAGAGTGCCAAGAGAGGAGTTGTGGTATTGTATGAGGGAGTCAGGTGTGTCAGAGAAGTATGTGAGGGTGGTGCAGGACATGTATGAGGACAGTGTGACAGCAGTGAAGTGTGCAGTGGGAACGACAGACTGGTTCAAGGTGAAGGTCGGACTGCATCAAGGATCGGCCCTGAGCCCTTTCCTGTTTGCAATGGTGATGGACAGGTTGACTGACGAGGTCAGACAGGAGTCTCCATGGACTATGATGTTTGCAGATGATATTGTTATTTGTGGTGAGAGTAGTGAGCAGGTTGAGAAGAGCCTGGAGAGGTGGAGATATGCGATGGAGAGAAGGGGAATGAAAGTCAGTAGGAGTAAGACAGAGTACATGTGCGTAAATGAGAGGGAGGGCAGTGGAGTGGTGCGGTTGCAGGGAGAAGAGGTGGAGAAGGTGGAGGAGTTCAGGTACCTGGGGTCAACAGTGCAAAGTAATGGAGAGTGTGTTAGGGAAGTAAAGAAAAGAGTGCAGGCAGGGTGGAGTGGGTGGAGAAGAGTGACAGGAGTGATTTGTGATAGAAGGGTATCTGCAAGAATGAAAGGAAAAGTTTATAGGACTGTGGTGAGACCTGCGATGTTGTATGGTTTAGAGACAGTGGCATTGAGTAGAAGACAGGAGGTGGAGCTGGAGGTAGCAGAGCTGAAGATGTTAAGGTTTTCGTTGGGAGTGACGAGGATGGACAAGATTAGAAATGAGTTTATTAGAGGGACAGCGCATGTTGGACGTTTTGGTGACAAGGTGAGGGAGGCGAGATTGAGATGGTTTGGACATGTGCAGAGGAGGGACATGAATTATATTGGTAGGAGAATGCTGAGGATGGAGCCGCCAGGCAGGAGGAAAAGAGGAAGGCCAAGGAGGAGGTTCATGGATGTGGTGAGAGAAGACATGCAGGTAGTTGGTGTAAAAGAGGCAGATGTAGAGGACAGGGTGGTATGGAGACGGATGATCCGCTGTGGCGACCCCTAATGGGAGCAGCCGAAAGAAAAAGATTATTATTATCATTATCAATGTTAATATCGATAATACTACTACTACTACTACTACTAATAATAATAACAACAATTATAATAATAATAATAATAAAACATTTTGCTACATTTTTTAACTTGATAAAAGTTTTGGTAAATTGATGATTTTTTTGTGCTAGGTGCAGAAATGTTTGATATTTGTTTTATACACTTTTTTCTTTTTTTTTTTGCCAACAATAGTCTTTAGAAAGAAAAGCCTTTTTTCTCACTCTCTTATTACTTGCTATAAAAGTGCACTGCTCCATTCTGCAGCTAGTAAGCGGAGTAATCCTGAATGGAGACAAAATGGTAGCTCACCAGATCGCCTCTGATATCTTTCTACCTGCCACGTATCTGATTCATCTCTTAAGGGCCTACGGCACGCATTTCAGATTCGCGGCATATTCCCGTCTCATCTCAGTCATCCATCTGTGGGGTTGTGTGAATTGGACCGGTGTTGCCACGTGTGCTTTAGAGATTGGAGGCGAGTTTCTAACCAACTGTGTATTTGAGAGCAGTGGTGACGATGAATAAGCAGAGAGTCTGCAGAGTAAGAGATGCATCAGAGCAGATAGTGCACTCAGATGCACCTCTAGATGTAATATGATGTCCAAAGGTGAAGGCAAAAGAGGTTCATTGCAAACTAAATGACTTCAAACTGCTACTAGTGCTTGGTGCAGCTCAGTGGACTTTTTCATTCTGGTGAGCAATTTACAAAAGAACTAAAAAAAAAAGGCAAATGTTCTGGAACACACACACACATACATACACCAACCATGCATAATATTATGACCAAGAAACAGGCATAACATTATGACCATTTGCCTAATAATGTGTTGGTCCCCCTTTCCTGCCAAAACTGTCCTGACCCTTCGGCCATTAACAGCATTAACATTTTCAGTAATTTAAGCTACAGGATCCTATCTGTTGGATCGGACCACATGGGCCATCCTTCACTCCCCATGTGCATCAGTGAGCCTCGGCCATGAACCTGTCGCCGGGTTAACACTGTTCCTTCCTTGGACCACTTTTAATAGATACTGTGCACTGCAGACCAGAAACATCCTATAGGAGCGCCAGTTTTGGATAAGCTCTGACCCATCTTCTAGCCATCACAATTTGGCCCTTGTCAAACTCGCTCAAATTCTTACGCTTGCCCATTTTTCCTGCTTCTAACACATCAACTTTGAGGACAAAATGTTCACTTGCTGGGTAATATATCCCACCCACTAACAGGTGCCATTATGAAGAGATAATCAGTGTTATTTACTTCACCGCTCATAATGTTATAATGTCATAATATTTTGGCTAGTCAGGGTGCGTGTGCGTGTATGTATATATGTGTATGTATATATATATATATATACACACACACACACACACACATATACATACACGCACACACAGTATTTGTTGGTAAAAAGCAGCACATTTTTAAAGTGTTGGAGGTAGGCCAATTTTACCCCCATTTGTGCTTAAAAGTGTAGCCTCGAATGAACTGAAGTGGGTGAAGTAAGAGTGGAATGAGCGAAATCTGCAAGCACGGTGGTGCGTTCTTAACATTCATACCTGCCGAGGCTCTCCATTACTGCAAAGCCGATTTTGTATTAAAAAGAGCCATGTGTTTTGTGAATGCAACCAATGTACTTGCAATCAGAATAAGAAGTGAGTCAAGAGGCGAGTCTGATGTCGCTGTAATTTGTAAAATATCTAACACTGTAGTAAAAAATAAAATACAAAGAGAGTTGCACCTATGGGCTGGGCGGTGTGGTGGTGGGGAGAGACAGTGTTTAATGAAAACGAAGTTAGTACACAATGAAAATACAAGCAGCTGATTGGCTTTCCCGACAGCACATTTGTAAAAAAAAATTTCAACGATCTATATAATTATAAATATATATACTGTATATATATATTTTTTTTTTATATGATAATAACATAACTAAATAGTTATATTTGATTGCCAAAAATCTTTATTGTAAGACTCTTTTTTAAAAAATGACACAAATGTATTTATATAAGCACATTATTACTATAGAAACAGTGCAGATAAACAATTTGACTTGCTGAAGCCAGACCTATAATATTATATTTGAAAGGTGAAAGTGTCAGCACTTTGTCCTAAAAAAGATTTTAGGATGAACAGAATTGCAGCTACACAATCATGACTCATGACTTATGAACTGAAATAATACTGAATTGCTGTTAAAAGACTATGAGATGTCTTCAATGAGTATTGAATTCTGGAAAGAAAAAACCCGGATATAATGCAATCACATGATGACCTTGCTTGTTTTGTTGAATGAAACGGCGCATTTCTAGCAACAAAGACAAATTTATAGCATATAGAACGACAAGCATGGTGTGACTGTGCGCTCTGGAAGTGCCACTGGTGTTATTCAAGCATAAGAAATAAAACATCGCGCCAATTCCTTTACTGTCAGTAGAACTCCAGCTGTGATAAATCTATTCCCCCCTTCCTCTGTCGTCATCTCTATCGCGCTCGGCACGCGCCGCCACAGGAGGGGATCCTGAACACTTTCCAATATCCGCTGGGGCTTTTTGTCAGTAGAGATTCGGTCTAATTTCTCAAATACCGGCGGAGGGTTTCTCGCCTATCCTTCACTCGCCCTGCTTATCTGTGCCACTTCATTGTTCAGCAGCATCTTTGCACAATGTTGATAATTCAGCAGAAGGTGATCATCACTTTTCTCTGTGATGTCTATGACCGGAACCAATGGATTTTTTCGCTGTGAAGGACACCGCCATCTCCTTCTCCCTTTCTCTCTCTTTGTTCTTCTGGCCCCGCTTATAGGGTTGGCGATTTAGAGAGGCATGCTGTTACCAATCATGCAGTGACAGAGCATCTCCAAGGGCAAACAGATACAGCTCATCAGAGTTCACAGCCAGGCAAGCAAAAGTGACAGAGTGAAAGAGACACATCTTTATCTGGAGATGATAAATAAAGCAATTACTCTCAAACACACTTCCCCTCTCTCTCTCTCTCTCTATCTATCTATCTATCTATCTATCTATCTATCTATCTATCTATCT
>JAAIIK010000016.1:4670123-4681207 GCA_014706435.1 Silurus glanis | reverse complement strand
ATCTATCTATCTATCTATCTATCTATCTATCTATCTATCTATCTATCAATCAACATTATATATAAAATTTCCAATTGTATTACAAAACTGTCACAAATGTCCATGGCGTTCCTACATCAAAACAGAAATTTTAAAAATATATCTTTGCTTGTTGAACGAGAGCGACTTACATTTATCTCATTCACAAAACCGAGCAGTTGAGGGTTAAGGGCCTTGCTCAAGGGCCCAGCAGTGGCAGCTTATCTGAATTCACAACCTTCTGATCAGTACTCCAACATTTTGACCATTGAGCTACCCCTACCATTTTTCACCCCCAAAAGAGGTCACAAGGAAGGTTTCAGGGTGCTGTAACTTGTGATCGCTATACATTGCCTTCGAAACTAGATAGTAGAAAATGATAATTTCACCATGTAAAAGGTTTCTTGAGCCATACCATAAACCGAAATGCATAAAACCTTCCATCAGGGCTACAATATAGTTGATCTAGTTTATCGGAAAGATATGTTTATTTTTTACACGATACAGCATTTACATAAAAATCTCTCTGTTTCCTCGAGCACACATTCACAATGAGCCTTCTATTCCAAGACAAAGATGTTACAGAAGAAGCAAGAAAGTGTGCATGTAAACATTTCTAGTGTCAGGCTTTTAAATCAAATGGCTTCTTAACACTTCTTTTTTTTTTTTTTTTTTTTACTGGAAAATGTACCATATGGTATATGACACACTACAGATGAGGAAACATCATTTGTCCCAAATATATTTGACATTTGTAAATGTAAGAGGCAACAGACACAGTGTATATGTACATACACACATACAGTACACTAGTATTTATAGAGCATGTACATTTGTGTGTATATTAAGGGGTCAGGTAAAGGTCTCTCCTGACTGACTTAAAATGGATTTTCAGTCTCATTTAGTGTCTCTATGGGCTGACTCAGTAATGTCCACCTCTGTTTATGCAGTGTTTACTGAAATATCACTGGCTTACTGACTGATTTAAAAAGAAAAATGCATAATGCGCCTTTCTTAAATATCAGTTTCAATTTCCTGCTTCGTTCTCAATATCGGAGAGTCTCAACCCTGAGGCAAAGACTGCAATCCTTACACACACTTGTAATAATACTACAAGACCTGGGTGAGTTAGTTGCAGCCGTGTGAGCAGTCCAAGGCCAACCCCACTGAATAATGCATGAAATCCGACAGAGGACTGACAGAGAACACAATACGCTGCTTTTAGCTGGCATTTACAATGACAATCTACAGGGATGCCACAGGTTGGGTTAGGCGAGTCATGCGAGATAAAAAAAAAAAAGCAGGGATAATGCAGAGAACGAGGAAGGAAATAAGAATAAAAGGAGTGAAAAAAAAAAAGAAAAAACAGCACAAAGCTAAAAACAGTATGAATGAGGAGTAGGAAAGAAGGGTGAGCTCCTTCTGCAGTGATTAAAACTATGCCTCAGGTCAGTGTCCACATGGGAGCAGGAGAGATGGATGGCACAAAAAGCAAGGTAATTCCACATGCCAGCAGTATGAACACTCTGCCCACCCAGCATTTACCGCGACATCCTTCAGCTCCCCCCAGGCTAGAGTCATTTTCATCTAGGTTCATCCAAGTTCCCGGATGCTCACCTATTCATCTCTCAGGTGGCCTAATAAGCTCATCACGGGGGTCTTTCCTTTTTTACGGCGAATTATCATGCGAGATCTAGTTCTGCATTTTCATTACGGATACACACTGTGATTCTGTTCGTACAGAGTGACTGGATATTGGAATGCAGGCTTTGCGTTTTGCTTGCTCGTTAAAATGAAAAGGTATACATCAAAATGCAATCATTAAAAATGTGCCTGCTCAACGTTTCTGATTTAAGTTCTAGCAAATCAAAGTCTTCGGGACGGCAAGAAACGAGCGGCGCTTTTACATACCAATTTATGTGCATTGAGCATGCGTAAATGCGAGCAGTAAATTTTACTTACGGATCTTAGTATTGCAACTCTGAAGTTTTATTAAGCATGTTCTCGAATCTAAAACGTGATGGCTTGGTATGAAGCAGTATATACCAGATACCGAAATTATGGCAAAATATGTCCATATACTACCTATCTTAAGCGCCATCTTTCAAACGGAAGTCATTCTTAATGAAATGGAGAAACCCTAAAATGGATATGGTTAGACCGTGGAACATAGCCCACAATCCACAAACGCAGCAAGGGCTTGGAGATAAATAAATAAATAAATAAATAAATAAATATGTAATGATGGTTACCTAAAGACTCAAGATGTAAGTCAGGCCAAAAAGATTAATAAGTAATGATAACATTTGTATGTAGGTCCATATGGCTTAAGTACTACATGGTAATTAGAATATCACCAAACTAACAGGTTCCCAAGCCCAATTTTGGACTATCCCCTGATTGAACTCACTATCTCGGTTAAAATGATGGTGTTGTATCAGGCAACGAACTAAAATGCAAAGGACAAAGGGTACTCTAAAACTTGGGTTGGAAATATATAATGGGGCGAGATTGGTATGTGACAATATCCTCTATTATTCACTACCTCAACATCAATCCTGAGTAAATGTGCCTATCCCAGACCACCAAATACACTATGTAGACAAAACATTTTGGACTTCTGGGTGTTTTTTTAACATTTCATACTACTTCTTCTTCTTCCGGCTGCTCCTGTTAGGGGTCGCCACAGCGGATCATCCGCCTCCAATTTCACATTTAGTCCCTATTTGTTGTTATAATAACCTCCATTCTTCTGGGAAGATGTTCTACTAGATTTTGTAGTGTGGTTGTGGGGATTTATGCTCATTCAGCCACAAGGGCTTTAGAAAAGTCAGGTACTGATGTAACTGGGGTGCAGTCAGCATTCCGATTCATCCAATAGGTGTTTAATAGAGTTGAGGTCAGAGCTCTATAGCAGGCCACTCAAGATCTTCCTCTCCAACCCATGTAAAGCATATCTTCATGGGTCTCCTAATTCAGTGAATTACTCCATTCAAAAAACTCCTATAAAATATAAGTATATAGTGCATCCAATAGTAATTTGAAATCTGTAAACTGACTCATTTCCCTTTCCACATTTTTTGATATACTGTATATGCCAAGATTGTTTTCTCTTATTGTTCTTAAATTGCTTCACGTCTATGATATTTCATCTTTTGGCTATTGAGTCTTATCTCAAGGTCCCTAGTCGATTGCCATAACTAATCAGAAGTTGGAACTCGGGCGACTAAGTGGAAACCTGGTCATTGATGAACACAAGCATGTGTTGGACCAATATTTTGTGGAAAATATCATTATTGAATGCCTAGATGAGGTGTGAATCAGGCCAGATGGCATTACAAAGTATTCCCTACAGGGGTAATAGAGAAGGTTTAAATATTACTTACATTAGTAGATTGACATTTTTTCTTCTAGTCAGTTGGCATATTTAATTTTAAAAAAGTAATGTAAAGAAAACGATATAGGGTACAGCACTCGTTACCCTAGAAACGATGCATTCTATATGATGATAAGTCATAGATTAATCATAAATTAATCGAGATAATGTCACATAGTCCATAGAGAAGGTGAAATAACAGGTTGGAATTACAGGAAGATGTGCAAAACAAACTAATGGGTAAGGGTTAAAACCAGGAAACTACAATAGTAAACAATATCATATTTCCACTTGCTTGAAGTCACAAATTTGTTACCTTTTAAATGCTGAAAATAAGACTAAAAAATCCCATCTAGAAATTAATTCAGGCATAAATTCAATGAGATTTAATTAAGAGGAAAACAGTCAGCCAACTGTAAGCCATAGGTCAATTTATGTGCAACATATAGAACATGCAAACCTAACAAATGCTAGTATATTTTTTATATTAAATAGGGAGATAGGACATTTCATAAAGGCCATCTGCAAACAGAATACTTGTAGTCAGCACAGAAACAAAAATAAGTCGGGAAGGGGAGGTAAAAAACACAAAAACAAACAAAAAAAAAAAAAACCTGTTTCTGAGAATGCCATCATCATCACAAAGGAAATGGAATCCAAATGGTATATGGATATGTTTGATTGTACAGGAAACAACTGTGATGGGGCTTTCTTCAAAATTGCTGATTAGACACGAGCAGCATGTCGGCGAGAAAACAAATGCTGAAATAATCATATTCCTCTTGGGTTTCGACAGTTATTATTTTATAGTGTAATAGACTGCGTATACAAAGAAAAGCATTAAATAAATCAATAAATGAATTAACTAATAAATGAATAAATCTTATTTACTGATGGGTGTGTGAAAAAAAATAACTTGCGAAGCTGGAAAATAAGCAATTATAGGACGTAATCTCTTCATCGTCAACCATCAATGTCATATTCAGCTGGTGTCCATGCTCTCTCTTAGCATGACTGTAACAAAAATTGCTTGCATTTACTTGCAATATTCACACCAGGGGCTGTAATATATACCATCTGATCAAACAGGTTCTCGTATGCAATCTCATTCCCTGGAGAAACACTGTGTTTAATTAAGGCATATGGTGCCTGGCCATTAACCCAGAATTCACATTTCTTAATGCTGATGAGCTGGATTCGGATGCATTAGTATTTCTGCAAGGTGAATTGGAACGGTGCCATTCAAAGCAGAAGGTCTTTAAAGGTTTCGCATGGTGAAAAGTCAACATTGAGACATCCATGCTTACATTTAACTATAAATGGTTGTGTGAAAGAGAAAAACAGAAAAAGGTTGTTTTTGTATTTACTTTAGACCAGCGGTGCCCAAACTTTTTCCTGTAAAGAGCCAAAAATCTAACTTGATTTAAATAAATGTTGGAATTATAAACATATATAAAACATATAATATAAACATATGCATATATACATATACATATAATAAACAAATAATATAATTAATACTGCCATAGTCCCTCTAATTAAAAAAAGAAAACAATACGTATAAAAAGGTGGTTTAATATCCAATGTTCTAGTTCAGTGAAACGTGTAGTACAATGAGAAACAAACCAATTTATTTATAACAATAGACTTCAGTGCCTAATATGGCAATTTGGTGACCTCTAATGAGAGACATGAGGCTGGTTTTTACTTTTCAAAAGTTAAACCAAATAGCATTTTTCCCCTTTGAATTCCTTCTTCTCGTATATGGCATGGCAGCTCAAAAGGTGACAACAGGTTAACTTTTTGGCCATCTCTGCTCTAGCCTGAAGAGAAGTACATACGGATGGGAACAATAGTTAAAATAAAGAGTGCTTAAAACGAACGAGTATTGAATTAAAAAAAAGAAAAGAAAAAAGCGGCAGAGAATAATTTAAAACTGACAAAAGAAATAATGGTGTGCGATAACCTCTAGCGTAGGTGGCGTTATCTCAATAAATCTTTCTGAAGTCTATAGTCTTGACACCAAAGCGATGGCTGAGGCATGCATGAAAGAAACTCAGCTCAGACAATTAACTTGCCATTTGTTAAATGCAGATCAAAAATTTGCAAAAAAAAAAAAGAAAGAAAAAAAAAACACAACAGGTCATTAAGGTGAAGTTCAATGCAAACCAGACACGCACACACACGCACACGCACACACACACACACACACACACAATAGAAACGTGTATATATATTCATTTTCACAAATGCAATTCTTTACACTGAATGGTGCAAAACGAATAAATAGATGATGAATAGATAATATAACAGCTAAAAGAAAATGTAATCAATGACCGCAACATATTTTTCACATGTTGAATTTTGTAATCTTTTGTGATCTTAGCTGTCAATACGCATGCTAGCTAATACTATATAACCTACACAAAAGGCAAGAGTACACATAAAAATCTGCAATCTGTTTCAACATCTAATCAAAAAACAAAGCTAATGTAGTACCAATAAATGCTAATAGCTGACTGTGTCTGGTGTCTAGCTAGCACTATAAACATCAGCACTGCCCTCTCACCTTCCTTTCTGCTAATATAATATAACCTGTAGAAACAACCCCAGGTAAAACAACCTACTTATATTAATAGGCTTATAACAATTACAGTTTTCTTCTTTCATTTACTACCAATAGAAACAAGTCTGCAAAACAGTACAATATGGATGAATATAAAAATATCAACATGATAAATTGCTATTAATAATAATGTATTTGTTGGTGAATTTTAGCCATTATAACTCATGAATAGATTTTATCATTTGATTAATGGACATTGGTTCCAAAAAAATCCCAGTTTAATCACTATTTATTTGCATAGAACAATCATATTTAAGATACAAGCGATTATAATGAGAGTCAAGATAAATTAAGCATTGAAGACGTGAGTGACTTTTGGTATGGTGTTAAACTCTTCCCTTCAACATTATGGTAAATACATAT
Organism: Silurus glanis; assembly: GCA_014706435.1. Classification (NCBI taxonomy): domain Eukaryota; kingdom Metazoa; phylum Chordata; class Actinopteri; order Siluriformes; family Siluridae; genus Silurus; species Silurus glanis. The sequence continues at coordinate 4,674,824 of JAAIIK010000016.1, read as the reverse complement.
AGGCATCCCCCTGTGCAAAATCTTTTCAGAAGTTAACAGTAAAGCCCGGCCACAGAGCAAATGATAGGGCCAGTTAGCAAAAGGAGAGACCAATCAGCCCCCCAGTCACTCTCTCTCTGTCAATCTCTCTCTCAGGTCTCCAGAGCCTGTCTTCTCTTAGAAATGTTCTCGTGTGAGAGTCTTTTTGAAAAAATTAGATTTTCAGGATATTGCATATAATTTGCAGGCATCAAGTAGCATCCATCTTAGAGACGAAGAGAAATGGGATGGCTGGACTCATATCAAGAAATTCCCATCGCATCCAAATAGCCTGAGCCCATTTCTCAACCTTAAACTTCATCACATGCTAATTTTCTTGCATTGCTTCTTTCTTGTTTTTCCGAAAGGAAAGAAAAAAAATGCTGTCTAACAATATTCTCGATATATCAAAACTCACTCTAAGACTGCATCAATAAGCAGGAAACCCATTATAATCAGTCAGCCTCATGGTGTGACGCTGGATCAATATTAATTTCCTTCTTGCTCCAACAGGTGCTGAGGAATGGCGGGTGGGTGAGGAATGTGCTTCAATTCTGAAAAAGTTTCTCATTGTGGCCTTTTTTTCTTTTTGAAATTGCTTGTCTGTCTGTGACTGGGACTAAATTCCTGTCCTTTCGGCTCTCCCCTACAATCAAGGTGATGATGAAAGAGCAACGCACCAAGAAGATACCCGCCTGGACCCGGTCCTTTGGAGAGGTCTGCCTTCTGGGCATGCATCCCGCTGGCACATTAAATATGCTGGAGGATGTGGATGAAAGAGAAAAAGGAAGAGGAGGAGGGCACAAAGAGTAAGAAAGGACAGCTAACAAGAGAGGCTTTTTTTCCCCCCAGTCTTCTTTTTTTTTTTTTAGATGGGTGGCATTTTCTCAGAGCTATTTCACTCCAGATCACAGGCTACTAACAGCAATAGATATTAAGCAATTTTGCTCTCTAAACACTGTACTTCCTAATGAAGCTGTTTGAGGCCAGCAAACACTTCAGAGATACTGTGATGTCTGAAAATTGCAAAAGTCGTCAGATGAAAGTGGTCAATTGTAGCCAAATTAACAATAAGCACCTAATTACAGATTCAGGAGTCGAGATTGGGATAATATTCCCCCTTCTGCCAATATAGGCCACATTTGTGTCACCCCAGGCAACCTATAATGCTATAATTAATATTTGAATCTTGGCACAATTGAAATTCTTTTTTTTTTTTTTTCAAGCAGACACGCCGGCAGATTTAATCTGCTCGCATTGGCTTGTGGCATAATACCATTAAGATTGAAATGATAGCGTGTATTTCTCTGAAATTAGATAAACACAGTGGAGAGACGTGACAATGACATGCTTATAGAGGAGTGGCCCAGATCTTTCGAAACGATGACAGAAGAATCAAAGGCACAGCACCCTGATGCAGGGTAAATTATCTCCCTTCAGAAGTACACTTTGCACAGCTCAAACAAGAATCAAGTAATCTCAGGCTTATCTCTATAACCTCTATAATGAGTCAGAAGTCGCTTACTGTGAAAGTGCTGAGCCACATTATCCTTTCAAGAAAAAATATCTACAGTATATAATGGGGGGATTAAAATATGATGGGGCGTGATGGTAGAGAAAAATAGTCAACAATGGGGTGGGGTGATGTGATTTGCAAGCCAAAAGGTACAGATAAGTTCCACAGAGTTTTATTCCGCTTAGGCAATAAAAACACTCAAAACTTAACCTAGTTCCTGTTATCACGTTATATAGGAGGTGGTAGCTCAGTGGTTAAGGAGATATTGGTCATATTGAACTATGGATAGGAAGGTCACAAGTTCAAATCCCAAGCACGCCCAAGCTGCCACTGCTTAGGCCCTTAACCATCAAGTGCTCGGTTGTAAGTCGCTCTGGATAAGAGAATCCTCTCCTGCCAAACTGCCATAAATGTAAATATATATTATAAATTACAGCTGTAATATTATATATTACATCACTGATGAATGTTTCAAACACCAAATACAAAAAATATAATGAGGCAGCCAGCTATCATAAAATAATTAGTAATAATTATTATTAATAATAATAATAATAATAATAATAATAATAATAATAATAGAAATAACAATAATAAAATGTATATTACTACTTCTCCTACATGTGTCTGTTTTTCCTTTATTGCAGAGGTCAGGAAGTAGATTGTCAGTGGTTTCACATCAATCACTACATCTTCATTACTTTAAAAGCAGACTGTACACTTACATTTACAGCATTTAGCAGACACCCTTATCCAGAGCTTTGTACAAAAGTGCTTTGAGTCTCAAAACTGGTTCAGTAGGTTGCCAAATTAGAAGACAAAACAAGCAGGGAAAATAAGTGCTAGCTCAAGTGTTTCAGGAAGAGGTAGGTCTTAACCAGTCATTTGAAGACAGTGACTTCATGGAAGTTCATTCCACCACCTCAGTGCCAAAACAGAAATGAGTTTTGATGTATACCTACCTCTTACCATGCGAGAAGGTGGGACCAGTCGAGCAGTCCTAGAATATCTGAGGAAGCCTGGTGCAGTGCGAGGAGTGATAAGGGACCATGAATATAGAGTGTTTGGTGAACTGGGATATTGGGATGCTGTTGTCCCCTTCACTCTCCTGCGTTCACCAAGGTTTGCTTTCTCTTATCCCAGAGATCCCTCATGTCTGTGATACCTAACTGCAAAGTGTCTAACATGTATACGACAATAAGGATACTTATTAATCCCCTCTCTTTCTCTTTCTCTCTCTCTCTTTCTCTCTCTCGGTTGAGTTAAAAATGCTCCTGAGGCACCAGTGACCACTGTTCCTGTTCTCTTCGATTGGAGGCCACTCTGTGCAGCTGGGGATGTTTCACATCAACTGCCTGGGGATCTATAAAATTATGGAGTAGCATAACGGGAACTTTGAGGATGGATTTGGACTGTACTTAATGTCAACGCTCTGCTACACTGTCTCAGGACTACAGTTTGCATCTGATCACCATCACTGCACATCTCAACATCGTTTAGCTGTAATAAATGGACATTCGGTGCCACCCAAGTTCCTCTGGTTCCTCTCAAGGTTTCTTCCTTATGCCATCTCAGGGAGTTTTTCCTTCCAAAAGTCGCCACCGGCTCGCTCATTAGGGACGTACTTACACTTAGAAAGAACAATCTTATTTATTCTTTCTTACCACTATTCTTTCTTACCACTGTGTAAAGCTGCTTTGAGACAATTGTTAAAGGCTCTATACAAATAAACATTAATTAAATTGAATAAGAGTTTTGAGGTAAAGAGGGTCCAATTTAGGCATATTCTCTAATTTTGCTCTAAATCTGAAGAAGTGTGAAAGTGAGTCTCACATTTGAAAGCTCTACTGCAACACAAACAACTGTAATAGCCAAAACCCCTGATACATAGGGTAATATAAAATGGGACTGTCTTATTATTTACAACCGTCATCAAAATTATGGAGTTTTAAGATCATAACACTGCACTTCGGCTCTCTTCTCTGTTGCATGGCACTTTTTTCCACCTGACTGTGCGGCATGCCACGGCTATGCATTATTACCCATAATCCTCCACCCTGTTGCCATTACTACTGCCAAAAGCAAGCTGTGCCATACTTTAATATGTGATGCATTTGGCTAGTCTTCTTGCAAAGTTTTTATGTGATTTGAACTGGAACAGGTAGGGAAATAATCGACCGGATTAATGTCTCGGGCTAAAATTTCTTCTCACAGAAAGTTCTGCTCTGTAGTAAAGCTTCTCACTTATTTTTCTGTCGGATTATGGAGGTTTGCAATTTAAACGGTTTGATTGCAGAAAAATCTATTTAATTGTAGCTGATGTTGTTTTAATTGATTTATCAGTCATGTTTTTTTCTATCATTACTTTCGCTTGATCGTCTCCATGATCTGAATAAAAATCTGTCTTGTAATCGTTTAAAAAGAAATACCGTAATTTCTATAAAGCGCACCCATATATAAGCCGCACCCACTGAATTTTACAAATATTTTTATTTTTAACATAAATAAGCCGCACCTGTCTATAAGCCGCAGGTGTCTACACTAATGTACTTTACACAGGCTTTAACGAAAGACACGTTACACACGGTGTAACGGGTGAAATATGTTGCGCTTCCTTTAGGAGCATAGCGGTATATTGGGAATAGCATGGCAGAAGCGAGCTATCCCTTCACCCTGACTCAACGTGTTACAACGGCTTGTATCTATACAGTAGCCGACCAAGAAAGTCATTGTTCACTGTCTTCCTCCTTCCTTTCACAACTATTTCTCTCGGGAGTTTATCTTTTGGCATCGACTTGCGTTTAAAAATCGCCCGATGGAAGTTTTTTCTCCAGAAGCCGTGCAGCTCAGAACACAGGTGAGGTGCGTTTTTTCGTTTCCGTTCTTAAATTTCATTGGTCTAATGTTATGGGGTTCAGTTTTTTGGCTTGAAGCCGGGAAAAACCCAGGAAAAATTCATAAATTAGCCGCTTCGTTGTTTAAGCCGCCGTGTTCAAAACGTGGGAAAAAAGTAGCGGCTTATAGTCCGAAAAATACGGTAAATAAAAAAAAAGAAAAAATGGCTTTCGTTGACCGAATGCCATTTGAATTTTACACAAGATATAACATAATGTAGTTCAAATGCAACCAATTTGCTCTCAAACGCCTTTTGTATTGCCAGGAAAGAT
>JAAIIK010000016.1:4639580-4653670 GCA_014706435.1 Silurus glanis | reverse complement strand
TGACCTCCAAAACAGACTGAACCATTCTGGTATATATATATATATATATATATATATATATATATTGACCTCCAAAACAGACTGAACCATTCTGGTCATTCTTCTCTGTCATCTGTCATAAACAAGATGTTTCCAGGGAAAGACAGTGCTGTGCCCACATCAGACAATTTTAAAACAAGAAATCAAATCCTGTTCTCTGTATTATTTTAATAAGCGTATTTGCATGAATAAAAGCATACCTGTATGAAGATGAATGCTTCCTGACCAAGGATTAATGTGACAGGCCAGTGCGCAGGTTTATCATTCTGTCGGAGCACGGCTCTAATTAAAAGTTGTCAAGTTCCATGCAGCAAGTACAAACACATACAGTATTTGTGCCAAGGTGACCCAGCAGCTGAATCATAAGTCACTTTAGCATTACAGCACATCCTAAATCCAGACCTTCTTTCTTCAGAGTTTGGATTAATGAATCATCAATTAAGTATAGAGTGGAAGAAAAAAGAACCTTATGTCCAAGAAATAACCATAACATTTGTGTGAATTTCATTTCGTGGCATTAAGTATGATTTATAGCTGTGATAAATCCAGGGTTACCAGCGAATCCCACCAGAGCCCCACTACCATCTGATGACATTCTAATTAAATGCCAAGCAGGAAATGGAGACAACAAGAGATAATCAAGATAAAACCAATTACCCAACATCAATTGCGCATCCATATTTCGGAACGATGAAAGAAAACAACACGCAGGGCACAAGAGACACAACCTAGCATACAATCTTCGGGGGTGTGTGTGTGTGTGTGTGTGTGTGTGTGTGTGTGTGTGTGTGTGTGTGTGTGTGTGTGTGTGTGTGGGGGGGGGGGGGGGGGGGGTTCTGCCTGTTTTAGAAAGCAGCAATTAGGAAAAGCTAAGCGTCTAACTGTTACCAATCCATCATTCTCTATAGACCATGAAGGTTGAGTTCAACGAAGTGATTAATGAAATAATACACTGGCAAACACGTGGTCTTCCGCCCGATCGCGGAACCCGCTAGATAAACAGGCGAGCTGAAATGAAAGAGATGCTGAGAGGGTTTAATTAAGTGTTTTTTGGCAAAATCCAGACATTTTGTCAAAAAGTTGTGGACCCTAAATTCAGCCTGACAGGGATTTTTATCTCTACTTGCCTGCACGGCTGTCATATCTGTGCACCGTAGCTGTGCTCGCACTCTCATGCTTCAGTGGCATGGTTAATGGGAGCTTTAGCACTCCGATGAGAGATGAGATGGTGGAAGAGGTTGACCATGCTAATGCGAGACTATGTTGAGTTTTCTATTCCCAGGTCTGTGCCTGTGATCTGAAAATCAGAATACTCGAGTAGGACTGTGGAGTGAGTACATTGTTCGGCAGCAGATACCTGTGGGGAGTGAGAGACAGTGTGGAAAGCATAAATACATCATATTTGGGAGCTAATGAATAGATATGTGTTGTTTTGTTTTTGTATTGTTGTTGTATGTAGCACCAAGGTTCAGGAGGAACGTTGTTTCATTTCACTGTGTAATGCGTCAGCTATATATGGTTGAAATGACAATAAAAGCTTCTTGACTTGACTTGATATTTTCTACAATATATTCATTCATCCTCTTATTAACTCAAATGACAGGAATTTTATTTTATTTAAAAAAATCCAATAAATTGTTGATTGGTTTCATGGCACTGTCAATACTTCTTGGGTTTATGGTAGAATTCCAGTGTCATAAATTAGACATGAATTGCCAGAAATAGAGTCAATTTATATTGATATTAAAAAGTGCACAGCTTTTTGTAAATGTACATAAAAAGGAAAAACATGCATACATTTTTATTGTATTAATTACTGTATATTTCTTGTATATCCACCCAAACATGCAGACTCAACAATTTTGTGTTTAAGTGTATTTTTTTTTTTATTATTTATTTTTGTGTTTTAAGATATTTTTTAGCATACAAGTACACTATGTGTATATATTTTTTATTTTTTTTATTCATTAATTTAATTGATCTTTACCAAAATCTTTATCCTGGCCAGTGTATATCCAAAGAACATCTTAGGATGGACATTGAACATAAAAGGTAAATACAGGCGTGATTGATCATAAAATCACCTGCACATGCTTTTTAACATTCAGGGTCAAGTAGTCTAGAGGAAAAAATGAGAACTTGGAAACCCTCAAAAACGGATGAATACTCTCTATCTCTATGTAGTAATCTAAGCTCAGGCTTGTTTTACTTTTTGTATAGATACGAATGCTGTTTTTTTTTTTTTTCATGTTGTGCTCAATAAGAGACTACTTGACTTGTCCGTACAGTTACTTCTACAGGAACCTCATTAGCATATCACGAATATGGTCAAACACTTCCGATGGATAGCGGTCCAAGCTAAACGAATGAACTCGAAAAAAAGATAGAGAAAAAGAATAGGGTGTATTTTTTGCTCCAGTAATTCCGGATAGTCAGGTCTCACTCTTCTAAAACTTCTTACTCTAAATGAGATCTCCGGGGAAGGGTAGAGCCCAGATCTTAAAAAACTCTCTGTTGCTCCCGCAAGAGACTCTCCATCCCCGGTTTAGTCTCACTAAAATCTCTGGACAGTGTAGAGCTCTTTGGGGAAAAGGTAGAAAAAAAGATGGGAAAGCGAAACATAGGATGTGTGCAAAACACACGGCGAATGTAAAGTAATGCAAGCGATAGTTCTTCCATTTTGCCGAGGTAAAGATGACAGTAAGATGATTGTATGGTGGAGTAAAAAGGAAAGCGAATTAATCTGGCTTCATCTATTAAATGTGACGCTTCTCTTAATAAGAGCTGACAAGCTGAGGAAGGAGAACGATAACCTTGCCCTGCTAGTGAAGGAGAAAATGGGGAGAATATGCAGCAGTGCTGGATTTTTTTTCCTTCTAAAAACAGGACAGAGGCAGACATTTATGGATGATTGCAGAATCGTGTAAAAAATTTCTCTATTCCTACAGTCTTATATGTCCTACTGATCCTTTAGGGACCTTTAGGGACAAATAAGTCAGCTCATGAGCACAAGAAGCATGAACGAGGAGAAAATTTACACACAGGACAAAGCCTGACATTTATGTATGGGGATGTGGGTGCCTTGTGTAAACACATATATCCTACATGTCCTACTGATGCCCATGGGACCTTTGGTGCACAAATGAACATGAATAAGTCAGCTCATGTGAGTAAGAACCTTGTGACCAGATTGTTCTAGTTAGCTAACTCCTATATTATATAGCCTAAAATGTTCCTCAAAGTGTTCACATTCTCCCGAGCATGCCAGCAGTTCAGCCCCAGCTTATCCGCCTGTCCTTCGGCCATCTCATCTGGGGGTTACCAGGTAAGCTTAAGAACAGATTTGCTTGGCTTACAGGCTTTGAAGTACCACTTGAAGATCCTTTTTCAATCCAAAGTGAATGGCAGTTATCCCCTTGTGAGGTGCAAAGCAACGCAGTGTAGTCATTAGTGGCTCAGCTAAAGTACACAGCAGAGAGCAAATCCATGTATTGACAAAAGGTGAATGGCAGAGACAATCAAATGAATCAGAAGCTGCGCTCGAGGGCACGTCATTCGGAATTCACAACCTTATTTGCCTCTGTTTGCAAGTCACAAGGGGGGAAAAAAAATTCAATCCATGAAGCAACACTGACTGACAAACCAGACTGTTGAAGGTATTCTAATGTGCTAGTAATGTGCGTTTAATGGAGGCAGGACACAAGGTTGTATCTTATTACAGAAAGTCCAAGAATCTTTGCCATGATTTATAATGTGAGTCATAGATGAGAAGAAATATGCATAATCTAGAATTGAATTGAATTGAATTGAATTGAATTGAATTGGAAACCATGAAACCGTGTCAAAACTGAATGCAAGAATTAAGGCTTGGACATGAGAAGGTTTAGAAAGGTAGAACAGGTCAAATAAAGGGACAACAAAAATAAAATAAATATAGTATTGAATTTAGACATAAAACAGGAGAACACATTAGGTTAAAAATGTCATGGCACTCAAAGATTAAAAACCATAACAAAGGCATATGGCAAAAATAAAAAAAATGAAAAGAGCAGCACTTATGCCACTTTCTGAGAGGGGGGGGGATTTATCACAGCTGTAATATGGAGTACTCTAAGTTGAAGCCGTTCAAAAGGTAAGTGTGTGATACAAAGACCTGAGGAATTAGTATTAATTAATAATAATAAAAAATAAATAAATACTAGTGCCTCTCTAACAGGGCTTCAGGCTTGATGTTATTATTAGATCATGACCTACTTGTACTAGCACGAGGATATGTTTTAGCAGACACCGCATAGCACTTATGCAAATCATTTTTGAATAAGGGCTTCCACTTAATGCTGTTAATGTACATGGAAATCATCACACCCAAATTAGTCTAAACAGCCTGGGCTGTGGTTTCCATCAGCTGGTATCAGGTGGAATGTTAGTAGAAATATAATTGGTTAATTATGATGAGGTAAAAAAAAATCATTCTGGGTTTCAAGATTAAAAAAAGACAACAAAATAAAACATAATTGGATATTTGGAGTATGGAACATGGTAAGCAGAGTGAGATTCACACTAAACTATAGTGCAGGACCCTTGTAAGCAATTAAACTCGGAATTGTTTTGCGAATAGAATGAAACTAAGTAGGCCAAGCAGGTTATCAAGTTTAAAAATGTAAAAGAAATGAATAAAAATCAAACACTACAAGAAGTCTAATTATCTGCTGTGTATCCTGTACAATTATCGTTATGCATTTTGAAAAAAAATAAACGTGTTAATATCTTTTCAATTAAGGCTTTCTTTCATGATCACTTGATATTTTATATATTATATACAACAGAGACGACATACAAACCCAGTGCCAATTAAGTTGGGACAATATGTAAATTGTAAATAAAAACAGAATGCAATGATTTGCAAATCTCCTAAACCCATATTTTATACACAATAGAACATAGAAAGCATATCAAATGTTTAAACAGAGGAAACCACAAGGTGATTTTGAAATTGGATGGCTGTAACACATCTCAAAAAAGTTAGGATGGGGCAACAAAAGCGTAGAAAAAGTTTTAAATTAAAGTCAAGATTAGACAGTTGGAGAAACATTTTACAACTAATTATGTTAATTGACTACATGTCAGTAAGATGACTGGGTATAAGTAGTGTATCCTGGAGCGTCTCTCATATAAGCAGAGTTTCACCAATCTGTGACAGACTACAAATTGTGGAACAATTACAGAATAATGTTCCTCAACATAAAATTGCAAAACAGTTGAATATCTCATCATTTATAGTACATAATAGTATTAAAGGTTTTTGGAGACAGAATTTGAAGAAATCTCTGCGTACAAGGGACAAGGGCAAAAAAAATTAATATTGGATGCCCTTGATCTTTGGGCCCTCAGGTGGCATTGCATTTTAAACAGTCATGATTTTGTAATGGAAATCAGTGTTGTTTTTTTTTTTTTTTTTTTTTAACACCACCAGAAATCATTGTCTGAGAAACATGCCATTCACAAATGCAAAGAAGAAGCCATTCGTGAACATGATCCTGAAACGCCACCGTCCTCTCTGAGCAAAAGCTAATTTAACTGGGGCAAAAAGGAAAACTGTTCTGTGGTAAGATTTAATTAAATTTCTTTATGGAAATCATGAACACCACATCCTCTGGACTAAAGAGGAGAGGGAACATCTGGCTTGGCCTTAGAGCTCAGCTCAAAAAAAAAAAGAGCTCAGCTCCTCTCCCATAACTTCAACAACTGGTTCTGGGTTACTGATCAGAAGGTCGGGGGTTTAAACCCTAGTATTGCCTAGCTGCCACTCTTGGACCCTTGAGCAAGGCCCTTAACCCTCTATGCTGCATGGGTGATGCAGAGCTTCCTAACGTCGCTAGGATATGTGAAGAAGGAATTTCACTGTGCTGTAATGTATATGTGACTAGTAAAAAGGCCCTTCTCTTTCAATAATAATTGGTGCTCATAGGTTTTGTTTACAGTATTAAACCTTCTGAGATACGTGTGATTTACAGTATTTAATGAAGGCTTAGGACTCTAATTCTGTCTTTCTTGGGCTACTATTTTTTCCACATCCAACCCCTTTGGGTTCTCCAGTTTCTTCCCATTAACTACTTTAAATTTTACTTAGGTGTGAATAAGTGTATGCATGGTGCTCTTTCAGTGGACTGGCATTTCCAGTTAAGGTGTGCCCTTGAATTGTGCTCAGTTTTCATTCACAATTACATTTATAGTCATGGCATATGGTAGGCCCCCTTATCCAGAACAGTGTTTATAGTCTTTATCATTAAATATATTCTACTGGTTAATAGAGTCATACAATCAGTATAATAACTCTGATGGAAATATAGTTATAAAGGCATTTTTTTAAAATACTAATATAAGTGCTTTAGGAAGAGGTAGGTCTTTGTTAGATGGTAGGACATTGTTTAAAGGTTGTGAAACTCAAGTGGATGTTTGTTCCACCAGTTTGGAGTCAAAACAGAGAATAGTCTTGAAACAAGTCTCTCTGGGCCCCTGAGAGATTTGTGGATCAGTCAAACAGTGGCTGAGGATTGGAGGGAGTGTGGTACACTGCAAATGAAGTAGAAGGTTGTTGGTCAATTTTTCAGAATTTGAAATCTGATGCATACAGGAAGCCAGTGGGTATAGCGTAGCAATAGGGTAATGTGGGAACTTAGAAAGGATGAAAACAAGTCATGCAGCTGAATTTTGGATCACTTGCAAAGGGTAAATGTCATTTAGAAGCAGACGTGCCAGATGTGAGCTGCAGTAGATCAGTCTTGTGATGACAAGAGACTGAAAAGGGACCTAGGTATCGCGTGTAGATTGAAATGGAGAAAAATCTATACCAGCATGTTAGATTAGCATTGTGAGAAGAAAAACACAGGTGATTTTCCATGTTTACGACAGGGTTTCCTGCAGTGACTGAGATCAGAGAGTTGTTAATGGAGATCACAAGATCTTGACGAGGAGATAAATCGCATGGGATGAATAGCAGTTCAGATTTGCTAGGTGTGAACATGTGTGTGTGTGTGTATAATGCTCTTTTGATGGACTCTTGTTCCAATTAAGGTGTTCTCCTGCCTCATGACTAGTTTTCATTTACATTTACCTTTATATTTATGATATTTGGCAGATACCCTTATCCAGAAAAGTGCTTTGAAGTCACTATCAATAAATGCATTCTACTGGTTTATTAGGTTGTAGACTATAAACTTCACTGGAACACAATTTTGTTAAAAAAAAAAAAAGGTATATCTTTGGATACTGTACCTTGGCACCAGAATAAAATAGAATATTGAAGCATGGCAAGAGGTAGGTCAGAGGTTAAAATGTTGGACTTCTGATCAGAAGGTTGTGAGTTCAAATCTCAGTACCTCCAAGTTGCCACTACTGGGTCCTTAAGCAAGGCCATTAACCCTTAACTGCTCACTTGTATGAATTAAATAAATGTAAGGATAAGAGTGCCTGCCAAATGATGTGAATTCATGCCTTGCTTGTACACTAAGGCATGTCTGGACCAGTCATCAGGGATCAGAGGAACTGTGGTACAGTTTGGTGTGTTGAAAAGGGGTGATGGTCCATTGGTATTTGATATGGGAGAAGTAGTGGATCAGTAGTTAAGGCTTTGGGTTATTGCAAAGCTGTCATTACTTCATCACAATAAAGATGTGTTCTGATGACCCCATTGTAACATGGAAGTATCGTAAGATGAGATATGGCCTAGCCTACCCAGGAGTCTTAAAGAATGGTGATCAGTATGGGGTAGTATACTGTTATTTGCCAATGATTAACAAATTAACAATTATTATTAACGAATTATAAACAATTAATTATCAACAATTAACAAATGACAGTACACCTGTAGCTAATGAGACTAATCAGTGTGCTCTGTTTCAGTGTTTTGCGATGCCGGTAAAAAGAAAAGAGAAAAGAACTAAAATTACGATCCCGAAAATATGCACTTCAACACCGAGACAACTAAACTCACATCCTGGCATGGTCCCAACACATCGTACCACATATACGCGAAACGTACAATATTTTTACAACTCTGTCGTATCGCTATCATCAGCGTAAGTTGAGCCATCGAAACGTGAGGACTGCTACTTCAGATCTTATGAAGACCATGTTAGCTCCATAGTACAAGTATACATAAAACACTCATTTATAATTACTCTGCAAGCCCTTTACAAGAACCGACTACTAAACCTCAGCACTATGAACTATACTCACAAATCTTCTCAAGTTTGTAAACGTTTCTTTCACTTTTCTGTCAATTCTTTTCACGATACCAGGATGAGGGATGTCTTTTCAAACGCACTGCTGGTTTTAGTACTATTCATTACCATTCACTTTCTTTTATTGGTCCAAATGAAAATTGTAGCCCGTAGAGTAATGCTGGTGCAGATTACATTTGTGAGGAGACTTTTATAACCTCTGCTCTACATCTCTATTTTTTTGTGTGCTCTGTCTGCAGTACATTCTGGCTGTAGGCTTGTTGTATTTTTATTCTATGTGTGCGCGTGTGTGAGAGTGTGTGTGTCCATGTGGATATACCCTTTAAATGTTTAATTGTGTTGTTCGGTTAAGCAATACAAAGCTCTGTGCTCTTTTAATAACATTTTAATCATCTTCTTTGTGCATGTTTAATGAAATCCCATGTCCTGGAGCTTGACCAGCTGAATGAAAAAGGTCACCTTATTTTAAGGACATGCTTTCATGGAAATTTAATACCGGCCCTAAAGATGACCAACATTTATGAGATTTTTGTGAGCCACTTAATGAAAGGTTTGATGAATTCCACTTGAAATACATTTACGCCATGGTCTGATGGAATACTCAATTGTGATTGGCTGGAGGAAGTGCGTTTGAAGCGTTTAACACGTATTGTCAGTCAGTTTGATCTCAGTAGTAAGTGAATGGAGGTTTCGATCGGGGAAAATTCAGTTACATTCGAGTTAAAGTCGCAGATTCATTATTAGTAGGGGCACAGACTCTCTCACTCTATCTCTCTCTCTCTCTCTCTCTCTCTCTTCTTAATTTTGATACAATAGGTCTGACTATGTACACAATATTCTCTCTCTCTCTCTCTCTCTCACTCTCTCTCTTACTCTTTCCATCTGTTTCTGATACAAAGGTCTGACTATATAGACAATATTCTCTCTCTCTCTCGCTCTCTCTCTCTCGCTCTCTCTCTCTATCTTTCACTCTGCCTCTCTCTCTCTATCTTTCACTCTGCCTCTCTCTCTCTCTCTCTCTCTCTCCTTGCCCTCTACTTTGTGCCAACATATTTTCTTTGGCTCCGTGTCGGACATTAAAATCACACCTAGCCCCGGATTATCCGCCACGTTTATTTACTCGTTTATCAAGTTTACAAACAAATACTATTGTAGTTTGCAGGAGCATTAACAGAACATTTATTAATAAGGATACAGTTTGGAAAATGTTCATATTCTTGTAGAGCTCATTTATGAATTTATGAATAACGTGACTCCATATGCATATTTCTGCATAAAAATGAGTTTACACTGTATACTTAGCAGAGTTACTGCACTTATTTTATACTGATTATGCGGTCAAGTTTAACTCACTTATTTGTTTCAATCGCACATATTTGTTAAAGGAAGCGATCTGAACCAAATCTATTCAATTAGAGCAAATAGAAACGTCAACTGATAAAATGCCACCCTTGAAAGCCATGTGATGGACTGAAAGCTTTAGCGCACACTGTGCTTAAGAGGCACTCTGTTTTAAAATCGTCATTTTCTTGCTTTCAGCTGTCTGTGAGCTTTTCCTTATATGTTTAAGAAGTGTTGGACCAAGGCCAGGAACATAGTGAATGACCTCAGCTATCTGAACAATGGACACTTCAGTCTGTTGTGGTCATGAAAGCGATTCTGCTCCCTGAAGGCCATCACAGACAGAAAGAGGAGGACCTTTTTTCTCCACAGGCAGTTTGAGGCCACAACCCAGAGAACACCTCAGACTAGACCTTAAACATGTTGCACAACACCCACTGCCTCAACACATATGCATATATTGTACAACTGCACACTTTCTTGCACACAGTTACACTTCATTGGAGAAAAACCCTATAGGCGATACTGTTTCTTGTTGCTAGGGTATGTGTATTCTACTTTAGATTTAGTAGAAAGAAAGCAAACATATGGATTTAAAATATATACATTTACATGCACATGAAATACTACAAGATGTTTAGGTGCAACAAAACAGCAGCTGTTGAAACACTCCATAATATGACGCTTTGAGAGTTTTAGAGGAGTGATGAAATTCGGGTATTTATAAAAGAAAGATAGATAGATAGATAGATAGATAGATAGATAGATAGATAGATAGATGAGCATTAGCAATGGTTGACTTTCACATCCAGCAAAGATTGTGCCTAAAATGTATTTTCTGATACAGCCGGGACCGTCACAACAAACACAAACACACACACACACACACATGCTCTGCATCAGGTTTGCAGTAAAACGCCTTAATAGCACTGACAGCACTCATGTTAGGCCATTTTAAGGGCAACTCACAATGCGGCCGCTATTTCATATTGCTCCCTAATTCATGCCGTGAGCCGATAACAGAACGAATCTCAGCCAGGTGCAAAAGTTAAAGTCAGGAAATGTACCGCCATGTCACTAATGAGAAGTGATTCAGGTGTTGGGTTGTTGATCGAAAGGTCGAGGGTTTAAACCCCCGTATCGCCAAGCTGCCACAGTTGGACCCTTCAGGGGCGCTGTATCATAGCTGACCCTCTGCTCCCACCCCTGGGGGTATGTAAAGAAATAAATTCACAGTGCTGTAATGTGACGAATAAAAAGCCCCTTTATCTTCTGGCCATTAGAGAAATGAACAGGAATCAGGAACAAAAAGGTGAAACGGCTATAAAAAAATGGTAAAAGAGACGCAAAAGTCAAAGCAGCATCGGCCCCTGATCATTAAAACGCACGGCCTCTGCTGCGTTTTGTTATGCAAACCTCGCAACCGCACCGAGGTAAATGAGAGAAGGAAAGAGCTGATAAAGTCGAGAGAAGGGGGTCTGTGATTTTAATTGGCTTTTTGTTTCCATCAGTCCCAGCTGAGCTGTTATTTATGAGTTTGATCTTTTGCAGTCGCTGGAAGCTAACAAGGCTGTGTGGTGAAAACAAAAAACAAAAAAAAAAAAAAAAAAACTGGCCTGTAATGAACACCCCTATGTGTCTGAAGCCCTACTTAACTTTATGCCGAATGCAGGATATGTTTTCAGCTACCATTGCAAGCAACAGTCTTGACCTTGAGTGCACGTATACAGTATATTTATTTAACCACTAGATACGGCTTTAATAGAATGGAGGTTCGGGAAGAAAAAAGTGCATAATTGGCACAATCCCAGAGTACCAGCATGAGCTGCTGCGGTAAATACTAATGCTGTCGAGATCTCTGCTGAGACACCCTTGGTGCATGAGAAGGCTGTGAGACGGATTTGTGTGAAAATATTAAACCAATCCAAGTGGCAAGAAATCAGATTAGCATATGCAAGAAAAAGGGATTGAATAAGCAATTCAGAGACGGACAGATACAATGGGTCTAACTATATCTGCAATATTTGGCTTTGGTTTGCTTTAATGCAGGCTAGAATAACCTTGCCCTTGGCATGGCTGCATTTAGGGGGATGAAATGCAAGCTTGACTCGTAGGGTTGAATAAATCATCGAAAGGTGCAAAGGCCTAATATAAAAACACACATACACCCACTTAGTGGCTCCATTCTCCTTGTAAGATTGCACACTGTGTGCTAATTTAAATTTCGTTTTTTCTTTTTTTAAACAAGGGGCAAGAAAAGATCGATGAGTCGTGCAGTTTTCTAAAGACTTGCCTGGTTGTCAGATTGCTTATCTTTTAGTTCTAAGTGTCTAAAAGGAATGCACAAGAAGTAGACACTTGCTGTCATTTTTGAATATTAGAAACGTCGCTACCCCGATATATGTAGGAACGGCTGTATTCATGTAGTAAGCCAATCATGTTGCAGCAATGAAAATCATAAAAATCACGCCAATACAGGTCATCTCTCGCATGGTTTGGCTGGTTTGAATTGAACTGAATATTGAATAGAATGGCTGACCACCTGGGATCTTTATAAAGAATAAACAAACAAACAAACAAATAAATATTTGTCACATATACTTTTACAGCACAGTGAAAATCTTTTTTTTTTCACAGGCTTTTCTCACTTATTACTGCTGTCATGTGATTTTCTTTCTCTCTCTCTCTCTCTCTCTCTCTCTCTCTCTCTCCCTCCCTCTCCCTGGTTGTCTGCCTCCAGGATTCCTTATTAGTATTGGGGGACATTTTGGACAATCAGCCAATACTTCAGATGGGATATATACATAATCAATCAATCAATCAATCAATCAATCAATCAATCAATCCA
Organism: Silurus glanis; assembly: GCA_014706435.1. Classification (NCBI taxonomy): domain Eukaryota; kingdom Metazoa; phylum Chordata; class Actinopteri; order Siluriformes; family Siluridae; genus Silurus; species Silurus glanis. The sequence goes on along the minus strand of JAAIIK010000016.1, from coordinate 4,641,199 downwards.
TGAAGAAATAAATAACTGCATAGTAAATATCATTCTTTGCATATCCCAGCGATGTTAGGAAGCTGGGATAAGATCACAGGTTCAGTCATGATACACCCTGGAGCACAGAGGGTTAGGGGCCTTGGTCAGGGCGATACCAGGGTTGGAACCCCTGTCCGGCCTTTCAATCAGTTACCCAGAGATTTGAGGCTACTGAGTTACTGTGCTAATTAATTGAGATATCATATCCCATTGACTTCTGAAGAAAAAAAAAGCGCTTTATTTATTTTGCAGTAATCGTAGATCATTCGCACTAATTAGGGACGTTACAGATGTCAAAGTTCTGCTCTTTGTTTGCATTCACAGTCCCGCAAGGTTTGTTTGTTCTCTGAATTCAACCGTTTCCGCTTGCCAACCGTTTCCGAATCAAATTATTAGCAGCTAAAGAGCCCTCTTTCAACAATTCCCCAAACTGTCCATTACATTGTACTTTATGCTAATCGCTTATGTCTGGCACTCGCTGTTGTAATATCATGCTAATCACTTTTCATCTTTTACTGCCATCGACGCTAACCCGGCTGACTGTCCGCATCACGCTGTAATCCGAGCTCATGTCGGTAAAACGTGGAAGAGCCGAAGAAGAAAGATCCTGCCACATGCAGCGCAATAGCAAGTCGTCTCGTGAATATTTTAAATCACACCCACACCATTCATGCAAAATTGAAAAGTGGCACAGCCATAGAGGAAAAGTGGAGTGCACTTCTTTGTGCAGATGCTGGTTTATCAAAACTTTCATCTAGTCCCTTGGCTGGATGTCTGACTACACTCCAAGACCAAAACCTCTCTTTTTTTTTCTGCATCCAAACTAAACTGAAAAACATGCCAATCAGATTCTCAGATCTGGCCGTCTCAAGAAATACGCCTATTTCTTCATGTGAATTTACCCCTTATATAAGCCCACAGAATACCCTTGAGGAAGTCAACACCACAGGGGCAGAATTCTGACTGAGCACAGGAGATTCACATTCTGGTTTGCTATTAGATTTTATTATTGAAGTTTGGACAAGTCTTACTTATGAATCATTCAATTCAATTGAGCAAACTATAGATTTAGCAGGAGATGGGAATAAAGACATGCTGCATGCCAAAATGGACTACTTTGTTGTTGAAGGAATAAAATGCCATAGCTCTGATTAATTCTTAATTCTGATTAGTTGTTAGATGTTCTAAATTGTGCAATGATTTTTCAGCTCATGCACAGTTTAAGTATTCCCAGGCCATGACCGCATCACAGCTCCATATCACTTTGATAAGTTTAAAAGAATGAATGCCGAGATCTGACAACAAACACAAGGACAGACACTTTGCATTATTCTGTATTAATTATTACTTCAGAACATCTCAATGAATAAATAAAATTAAATATTCACACTTCATAGGGTTATTACAGGTCTTTTTTTTTTATTTAATTTATTTTTACAGATAACAGAACAGTGGAACATATAAATAAACAAAAATAAATGTAAAAAAAAATATATGGGCTTTTTCCTTTTTTGAACTGCAGATAACAAATAAACAAACAAGTAAACAAACAAACAAATGCATTATATATATATATATATATATATAATGCATTTGTT
>JAAIIK010000016.1:4606340-4620206 GCA_014706435.1 Silurus glanis | reverse complement strand
TACTGCACCTACTGGTAACTTGTTTGTCACGTAGCAATAAAAAATATTCTAAAAACCTGGATTAATCTGGTTAGTCACATTGTACTGCTATTATTTTGAACATAACTGTATGGCTGGAAAATATTGTCTCCATAAAGTGTGTGCATGTTCATGTAGAGTTCTCTTTAGCTGAAAGGGTCTAAATCATTTGAACTCTGTCACTCAGCTTTGAAATACAATATTAATAGCAATAGTTGCTATGTAATTACAGTAATTTTTGGCTAAGATAAGATGTATAGAAATGTAACTAATGCCATTAATATTATTTCATGGTAACAAGAACATTAACTAGTCACTCAAAAAAATCAGATGGCTTGATAGGGTTAAGATTTACGTCAAGTGGCCCATAGTAGAAATTGGCGCGCACCTTCCCCTCAGACACTGGTGCTCACATCCTGCCTGTGGAGAACCAAAAGAGGCTGATACTGAGCTGTGGCACTTCATCAAAGCTCAGGTTTATCAGACACAGGAGAAAGAGAAGGGGAGACTGGCAGGAGGTTGTCTCAGGGACGATGTGTAGTTCAGCTCCACTGGCAAGAGAGACTCCAATCAGCATGAGTTTTCTGCACGCCATGCGTTCCCTGTCATAAGTGTGCACAAGGAATAAAACTGAAAAACGAGATCCCAGCTTCCAGCTCAGCATGCGCCTGTTGCTTTATAAGTTTGCGGTCTGTTTTCCATAGAGCGAGTGTTGACTTAAGGATCAGCAAAGCGGAAAGTAGATGATGGACAGCAGAGTTATTTAATGATTTGAGAGGAAAATCAAGAAGTTAACGTGTAGCTACTTCTCCACAAGGGGAAAGCTGCTCCCCTAGTGTATATATAATGCTTTTAATAAATGTACTGCAACAGCTCCTGAAACGTTTGCCCATAGCACTGTTGTGCTTTTTAATTTGTCAGTAGGTGTTGATTAATTTTCTCTAACAGCACAGCAAAAACAGCAGTTCCAACAGTGAGATTTATAAGTGTCTATATTATGAATCTAAATTTCTTAATTTGTTGATAAGAATTGAATAATTAATAAGAATTAAATATCTTTACTTAGGCTGGTGTGATGAGGGCATGAATGCTTTATGATGAACAAATAAACGTGTTTTTTAGCACTTTCACCACGTTGTAACTATAAAGAGAAAAAAAGTAATATATATATATTTTTTTTTTTTCCAGCCAAAAAAGAAAATGTTAGTGTACAGGCGAATGAAGGAAACATTTTGTGGTTGTACTGATATTGAAAAAAAAAAAAAAAAAAATCAGTCAACAGTAATACTGTTTCTTTTCATATCACCCTGTTACTGATTCTTTTTTTTTTTTTTTTTACATACAGTATGTATTTTCATATTTTATTTTGTTACTTGTTCATTTTTACATGACAGAAAGTGGTCGAGGTTGCAGTTTGCAGTTTTCGCCTAAATCCGAGTGCAAGTGCTTCAACCCTTCCCGCAACTTGATTTTCCCTCGTCGCATACTAGATGAAGAACACGATGCAACTAATGTTATTTATTTATTTATTTATTTATTTAGTGCAATTACATGCAGCTGAGTGAGACGCATGTGGCGCATGTTGCAATTCATTAGATGTAAAAATAAAAAGTTTTCGAGACTAATGGTGCAAACTGGTACTGTTCTGACCACGTCTGCGATTTCATTATGGAGAGCAAGTTAGAACAAACATGCAAGAGCAAACGTGAAATTCCGGGACACATTACACTTTCCTTTAAACAGAGCAAATCTGGAAACTTTTTGATACCACCTCGTACAAGAAGAGGCAGTTAATTGCAATTCATGACGTGTTGTTGAAACTAATGAAAATCACGTCTAAAGCACGTGCACAGATTACTCCCTGAACAAGTTCACACCTGAGTTGTGTCTACATTTACAAGAATCGCTGCACAGTTCCAGTCCATTTTCTACAAAAAATCTCAGGGATGGGAGCAGTTCACAAGCAAGCTTAAAAATCAGGTACCAAAGACTTTTTTTTACAGTCCTGTTTACAGACTGTCTGTAACCCAACTGCACAATCTAGCCGCTCCTCTGCCTATAAGCTGAAGATATCCAGCTAAAATCTGGAGCCTCACATCATTTATGACAAATAGCTTTCTCACTGTCAGCTTGACAGTGGTGTTTTCTTTTCTATTACTGTTTATCATTGACTTCCAGTGTGATGAACTGCAAAGCAGGGTGCCTTATTTGTCACATCACTCTTTATAAGTGACACAGAGACTCGAGGCGCTGGATTTGATTTATCAGACGACGACGGCGGCGAGAAACAGGGTGAATCAGATGATTGTGCAGGGACTGTGGTGATGAAGCCACTAATCAGTTAAGGCTTGGTACACAACTGCAGAGCCTGAGTATCCATAGACAACTATACAATTACGATACACACATAATAACTCATTTAGCATGAACGATCACGAAACCATCTAGCAGCCAGAGACAGGCACGTTGGACAAGCGGCTTTGGGACTTCACAGATGATGAGACGGCTGGCGAAGAATATGGAAAAGTAAATTGTATTGAAATGCGCTGACAGACTACAAAAATAGATACAGAAATTAATAAATTAATGTAGTCATATTTATAAAGTATTTGGTAAAATTAGATTACAATAAATTAACATTTAAAACTTTGTTTCTCTTTTTTGACTATTCCTACTGTTCCTAGTAGATCAGTTTTACTGACTATATTCAAACCAATTTAATTTATTTTGTATAGCACTTTTAGCAATAGTCCCAAAACAGTATAAAATAAAAGTATACATTTTAAATTCATAAATTAGCCCCAATAATTTTAATCCCTAATAATCAGGTCAGAGGTCATAGTGGTGAGGGGAAACTCCCTGAGGTGATCTGAGGAACCAGACTCTAAAGAAAACCCATCCACCTCAGGATATTCATTAATTATAGTTTTATCATTGTTGAGACTGTCAACTGTTCACTGATGAAGCCCTAAATACAAATTGTAGTCCTAAGCCATTGTAGCAAACTGTTCATATTATTTGGGGGAGTGGTAGGTAGAAGGTTGGGGGTTCAAGCCCTGGTATCGCCAAGCTGCCACTCTTGGCTAATTGAGCAAGGCTCTTCACCTTCTGTGCTACAGGGGCGCCGTATCACGTCTGACCTTCCGCTCTGACCCCAGCTTCCAAGCAAGCTGGAATATGCGAAGAAGGAATTTCACTGAGCTGTAATGTATAATATAGGCTAATAATAAAGGCTATTCTATTCTATTCTATTCTATTCTATTCTATAATTAAAATCCAAATCCATCTTCATGCTTCTAAATTGGAGCCCTTCATAGCAGTCACATGTATCTTGAGGCTAGTCATCCATCCTCAGGGGCAGCAAATGCTTTATAAAGAGTATTCCATCCAGAATAAGGGCACCATGAAGTAAAGAAGCTGGTCTAGAGAGCAAGATTTTAGCTTTCTTTTTTTTTTTCGCACTGGAGTCAAAATTAAATGAAGCATCTCAGTTACGAACACATGGACATTCTAAAAAAGCCTAGAGAATATCTTGCATGGACAGTGTACAATTGCACTTGGCAAAAAAAAAAAAAAAAAAAAAAAAGCAATTAAAAGGCTGCCAATAGCTTCACTTGAAAATGACAGCAATAAAATCTGAAATAAGACTGATGATCCTTTCAACACACTTACTGTAGCACTGCTTATACAGCTCTGTAGTTCACAGTTATAATATGCATATAGAAATGATTCATAACCTTTCTGATTAATAATATCACGTTTTTAAATCGTATTCTTCTCAAAATTCGCTGAGGGAACTCGAGCTGCGCCATCAACGCTTTGGGAACGCTTCAGCGTGTCCACGCTCTGAATCACGTGTTTAATCCGTCAAACGGAAAGGCGCGACATCACTGGCGGGGTGACGTCATGACCAGGAAGCAAAAAGCACATGCAGTGGAGACACCGTTAGCTTCTGTTTGATCAGGAAGCGCTCTGTGTGTGTCTGTTCAGCAGGTAGGTATGGTAAGAAAAAAAAAGGTGAGCTTTTGGAGGTGGTGACTCGTGCTGTCGCCAAGCTAGATATCACTTGGCCAGATGAAAAACAAACACAGCGTCTGTTGAGCAAGCTGGACAAGCGCTTTTTTTCCCCCAGTCATGTATGTGGCAGCGGGGGCGGGGCCGGGAGCAGGTAGACACGGGAATGCCTCACCTGAAGGGAATTCTGATTAATGAGTGTTCTCTCTCTTGCAGTGATCGGAGGGAGCATTTAAGGCGGAGCGTGAGGATGTGTGGGGGTGTGTGTGCCGGAGAACGTGTGACTGAGGCGTTGAGCACAGAGTAAAAATATAAAATAAAGGAATTTTGTTGATTCTGAAACTGTCCTGTCGTGGCGTTCCTTTCCTCGACTCATACGCTCTCCCACAATGCACACTGAGGTGTCCAGGTCCTGAAGCCCATACTCGGCTCGTCTCTTCTGTCCCAATATCTCCTTATATGCTAATGTGGTAAGACTGAATGAGTGTGGTTATGGGACAATGCCCCAGGTTAAGGAGATCTCTCCCCGAGTGATACTTCATCCCTCAAGGCCCCGGCACTGCCCACCAAGCCCCTTCGGACTTCCTTGACCTTGGTGAGCAAGGCTTACATGCCGGCGGGTCAAGCCGCTGGCTGCCTGCACACTACGACTGTGCTACAGGCGTATTAGGTTGACCTGCTTCGGGAGTTGGATGAGGGAGCTAGTACGAGCACTGACGATGTCCGAGAGCTTTGTCGTGCTACAGACCTAGCTCTAAGGGCTACTAAAGAAACCACTAGGTTTCAGGAGGCGAAAAAGCAGTCGGCGGCAGCCCCAGCAGCGTGCACCTCGGTATACGGTGTGACTTCTGTTTAAAAAAAGACATCTTAGCAGGATGATTTATCTTTAACATCGTCAAATTTATGAAGCATTTCAAGATTACAATAAACCAAATAGAAGATTGTTAAAACCTATTTAAAGCTAGTTGGACTCATTTTCAAGTCGGCCTTACTGAAATTTTGGCTCAATGCCAACAGTGTACATGCAAACAGCACATTTGTCTTTGCAAGTGGTTTCTATTAAAAGCATAAATGCAATTGCATACTGTATTTCACCTAAATAAAACATAAAACTGGTACTATACACTATATGAACAAATGTTTGTGGACACTTGACCATAAGACTGGTATGTGCTTTTAGAAAATACAATTCCACATTCAGTCCCTATTTGCTCATTTAGCTATAAGAGCATTAGTAAAGTCAGGTTCTGATGTAGGTGAAGTGAGGAGGCCTGGGGTGCAGTCAGCAATCTAATTCATCCCAAATGTATTTAATAGGACTAAGGTCAAAGCTCTGTAGCAGGACACTCAAGATCTTTCACTCTACATCATGTAAACCACATTTTCTTGTAGCTGGCTTTGTGCCCAGGAACACTCTTATGCTGGTTTGAGTCTCCTACTTCAAGTGAAGGGAAAATTTTATGATACCACATTTGAAAACCTCCTATACAATTGTGTGCCTCCAATTTTGTAGTAATAGTTTGGGAAAGAACCATATATGTTGCGAAAGGTCAGGTGCCCCTGACATGTCCTTATTGTGTGTATTCTCCTTCAAAGGGGGTTCTAATGGAAGGATTTTACTTGCGGTGAGTTTTTTTGCTGAGAATCCAGAAAAGCAAGTTGTAGCAAGGGGTTAAAAACTCAGATACAAGTTTTTAAACAGCATCAACGTCTGAGAAGAAGCGTCTTAAGCGACTTATTCACACAGGTCACTTGTTGTGGCAGTCTGGCAGGTGGTATGAGGTTTACTGGCATTCGTGTGCTGATAAAAGCACCACTGCTTTTACCCCGGGGTGTCAGGTAATCCAAATGATTCATCTCTTCATGTACAAGTCAAGCATGTTGTCTGTCTCTCCTCCCTTTCCTTCACACATCTCTATGCCTTAGACAACAGTCGCAACTCATGCATACCTCAAACAGAAACAGGGCCATGCCAGATGTTCTTATTTACATAGGCTGACTCGAAGTCCCTGTGCTTAAACAAAGTGTAAGGTTCACCTATTTGCATACTAATCTGTCGGATGCCAACACTGCTAATAAGAAAATTATGGCAGGGATGGAATTTTACACTAAAAATCACACATGTATCATCAGAGATGGCTTTAGATAGTTATGGGAACCAAGCACGAGTAAACGAAAAACACTGCATATACAGTAAATGTCTATTGATTGTAATTAGCAGCATATAAGAAAACCATTTTCCTTCCCGAACTAGTCTGATGCATTTCCGCCAACTTGAATTACAAGACCAAAGTGGCCACATTATCCGAGGAGCGAGAAACCGGGAAGCAGGTCCACATGTGGAAAAATGTCCATCCCTGTGCAGACAGTGCAGAAATTCAATTCAATTCATTTTTATTTTGTATAGCGCTTTTAACAATGCACATTGTCTCAAAGCGGCTTAACAAAAATAAAGTGGTTATAAAGTTGTATAATAGAAAGTATACGTTTATTGCCCATAAGTTTGTTCCTTTTAATTGTAAGTTTCTCCCTGATGAGTAAACCAGTGGTGACTGTGGAAAGGAAAAGCTCCTTGAGATGGTATGAGGAAGAACCCTTGAGAGGAACTGGACTCGAAAGGGAACCCGTCCTCATGTGGGTGGCACCGAATGTCCATTCATTACAGTTCCATCATTGTTAAGGTGTACAGTTCAGTGATAGGTACCTAAATGCAGAATTGTTCATGCAACCTGTGGTCCTGAGGCATTGTAGTAGACCCATACAGTCCAAATCCATCCACAAAAAAAATTAAAGCCAAAAAAGGCAAATACCATGAAACATAAACATGAAGAAAACCCTGAATCTAAACATGACTAATATAAAAGAACTAGAAACTGTGAAATGCAACAAACAAAAGACAAAAGAGTGCAATGAACTGAGTATACATACACATGTTAATTATTGTGAAATGTGAATCAGGTGCAAAAACAAACACGTCCCTTGGTTCAGTGGCTCGTGGGAAATGCTGTCTCTTGGATTAATCCTGATACAAGCAAACAAAAAAGAAATGAAATAAAATGTAAAAAGGTAATTTAAGAGTGTCTCGCATATCACAAGCATAAATATCCAAGTTTCTAAAAAATAAATTTGGCATTTTGTGATTGTTCCAGGTTTGAACCAGGGTTACAAGCTCTATTTGCATGTGAACACTGTGTGAATAAGTGAGAGCATGTGGCAAAAGACCTACCGTAATTTCCGGACTATAAAGCGCACCCTTATATAAGCCGCACCCACTGAATTTGACAAATATTTTTATTTTTAACATAAATAAGCCGCACCTGTCTATAAACCGCAGGTGTCTACACTAAGGTACTTTACACAGGCTTTAACGAAAGGCACATTACACACGGTGTAACGGGTGAAATATGTTGCGCTTCTATTAGGAGCATAGCGGTATTTTGGGAAAAGACCGGCACTGCATACTTCCGGTATTACTGCGCGTGTGGAGACCGAGGATTATGTCCTTTTTATTTTCTGATGCTCATTTCTAAGTTTCTTTGACTAACCCATAACGCTGTTGCCAAGAAAAATAAAAAAGCACGAGTTTTGGAAACCTGTCTGTGCTTATATGATATGATTTCTGTTGCAACTGGAGTTTTAGTGAGCTCTCCCTTCACCCTGACTCAACGCGCTACAACGGCTTGTATCTAAACAGTAGCCGACCAAGAAAGTCATTGTTCACTGTCTCCTCCTTCCTTTCACAACTACAGTGGTACCTTGACCTACAAATGCATTAATGTACGAGTTTTCCGAGGTACGAGCGGTCACTCGGTCGATTTTTTTGCTTTGTTACGCGAGCAAAAAAATTGAGGTACAAGCTCGAGACGCCGCTGCTAGATGGCGAAGCGAAGCCAGAAAGCGAAGATTGTGACGAAAATTAAGATAAGCAAAGAAGAAAAAGTAAAAATGTTAAAGTTTAGGGATACGTAGTGTACAGGAGTGATAGTAAAAAACGAGTTTTCCCTCCGCCTCCGCTTATCGCCTCTCCCCCCCTCCACACACACACACACACATACACACACACACACACACACACACACCCCCCACCGGCGTTTTCGTTAGCTCAAGTCGTCTCATCTCCAAGGAAAATACACTGAATAAAACCTTATTATATCTTTACATACTCTTTCTATTATGTTTTTATACAAGATTTGTTATTTAGAAATGTATTTTCCAATTTAATAACATGAAACATAAAAACGGGGTGTCATTTTGAGGGTTGGAACGGATTAATGCCATTTTAAGTATTTTCAATATGGAAAACTGATTTGATGTGCGAGCAAATTGAGATACGAGCTCGTCCACGGAACGAATTAAACTCGTAGGTCAAGGTACCACTGTATTTCTCTGGGGAGTTTATCACACAGGTGAGGTGCGTTTTTTCGTTTCCGTTCGGAAATTTCATTGGTCTAAATGTTATGGGGTTCAGTTTTTTGGCTTTTTTTTTTTTTTTTTTTGGTTTTTTGGCTTTGAAGTTTGTGAAACCGGGAAAAACCCAGGAAAAATCCATAAATTAGCCGCTTCCTTGTTTAAGCTGCGGGGTTCAAAACGTGGGAAAAAAGTAGCGGCTTATAGTCCGAAAAATACGGTATATAACTTACTTACACAAATGTTAGATCAGTTATATAGAAAACAAGAATGGGCTGAGACTGTGGTATTTGGGGTTACATGATGGCATGGCATCAAGTCAAGAAGCTTTTATAGTTGACACAGTGAAATAAGACAAAATTTCTCCAGAAGCCTGGTGCTACATAAAAACAACATAGAGCTACATCACACAACATAGAGCTACATACAGAACCCTGGTTAAAACAACATCATTTAAAAAAGGCTGTGGCTGACCTAGTATTTTGGTTTGGGTTCCTGATAACTGTGTGTATATTTATGGCATGGAATAGGCATAATACACATTTTACTGCATATCATTGTGTGTATTGTCATGTATGTGACTAACATTCGATTTGTGGAAAAGTAAAAATAACAAAACAAAAAAAAAAAATCTAAAATCTGAACACCACCTCATTAAATCTGTTATTATTATTATAAAACAAATAAAGAATCTGGCACAACCGAGGTTCTTCCTACCAAAAGTCTGTAACCGGGTAAAGAAGTCATTAGTCACAGAAGCAAGAAAAGGAGCCTAATGACATCTAATCCTAATTATGTCCATTTCAGTTCCAGATTTTACTGCAAGGCGTTAATTCGGAAACTTTTATAAACAATACAGTACAGTAAATATTCTGCTATTATTTCTATGCCTGTATTTTGACCTCTTCAGGTTTAAACTCTTCAATAAACCCTGATCAGTATCTTGACGAACCCTCAATCCTATTTTTTTTCTTATATAGCTATTAGAATGACTGAATTGCTGGGCACTGCATTATATTTTGAAGTTTTTCTCTGGATATGTTTAGTTTTTGAAATCTTAATATGCTATTCCTATGGTGATTCATTGTTAAAGTAGAGATACATTTCCTATTTCTCTGCGTTTCAAATGTCTGGCTGATGCAAGCTATTGCACTCACCTTTATTTTTTAACCCTACAAAAAACGTACGGTAAAAGCTGTTGCCGAGCTTAAAACGGCACTACTAAGAGCCGTGTGGAGACTGGAATCGCTTTCTTCCTCGGCAAGTTTAGCTTAGATTGATATCACCGCACACATGGCAGACTCAGGCAGGAGGTGTAGCTTTCAACTGTTCCAAAAGGTTGAACTCAAAGTGAACACAACGGCAGACTCTCTGTCATGTCTGAGCCCGAATTCACTGACAAATCAGTCGGAGGCAGAAGAACAGAACCAAAAGTACCATTTTCCCTGTAAAGCTTCTGGTTGGGTAGCTTTGGGAAACAGGAACGATGCTGATGGAGAAACAGACCTTCGGTAGACAAAATTTCTTTGTAAACATTAAAGATGAAACAGCTGTTGATGCTATTATATTTCTCCTAGTTTATGTTCTTTGTGTTTTATATTATTATATATTTATGATGTTTTAGATTTTTGCTACATTGTATTCTGTAAATTTTGCTTCGATTCGATTTCTATTTTATTTGTAATGCCAAAAACAGCATTTTCCTCTATGTTGTAGTGTGTCTGGTTTTACTGTATATGTAAGTAATAAAATGTTCATTTAAGATATTTCTGTTTGTTTATAGTCTCTTTTTTTTCTGGAGATGTTTTTTGCATCTTAAAGCTAAACAGCTAAAGCTGAAGCTATATCTTTTGAAGGGTGTAGCGTCTGGCACAGGTCATTTAGACTTCATGTCCCAGGCATTCCTTTCAACCTATGACACCTACATCAATCAAAAGGTGAAACCTTCATTGGGGGTGGTGTATCCGTAAAGTGTCACACTCCCCCTCCGAAAACACTAAACAGGACCAAAACCCTGAACTCTTGTTTAGTTTGCCGGGACCCATAAAACAATAAACTCATAAAACTCATGAAACAATCCAAACTCGAAACTTGATCCAGCAGGGCTGCTTGTGACAAACACAAGACGAGATAACCCCATGCAGGTTCTCTGTTTGACCCTCACCCACATACACACACACACACCACCCCTGGAAGACTGATAACACACGCCAGTCTCTATACCACACACACACACACACACACACACACACACACACACACACACACTCCACACACTCCACACACACACACACGCACACACACCAAAAGGGAGCATTCTTTTATTAATTAAATAATAAATAGAATGTCCCACTTCACATGATACAAACATACATCTTGTTTGTATCTTCTACTATAAATAAAGCAAGTGTTTAACTCTACATCAATAATATTTAAACCTTAAAATGTTTAGCAATGTAACTCTGTGTTAAATGTTGTCTCTTCTCTTCTTAAGGCTTGATTGACTTAGAAGTATCTGTTCTTTACTTTCCTGACAAGGGTGCATTTTATTTATCAGAATTCAACATTGTATTAACATCAGTTAATTACTGATCTCTGTAAGTTAATGTACCTCTGCCTTATACTGTCGTTCCTTTTCATGTTTAGTATCCAAATGACCGCAAAATTATCTGTTTCTTTATTTCTCAAACAATGGTGCATTTTATTCGATCATGAAATGTACCATACCGTCTTAATTCACTTTGAATAAAACTTTAAAGTCCTCCAAAAGCAAGTATAGCCCGGAAGCCATGCCCACAGATGCCTGAACAAAGGAAGTTTTTCCCTCCAAAATTTCAGGCCATAGCATTGGCCATTCCCCCAAGGATGGGTGGGGTTCAGGACCTTTAAAACATCTTGAACCCAACTAATCATGGTCCAGTCAGAGTGCAGTCGGGTCCAGTCAGAGTTCAGTCAAGAGAGCAACTCGCTCACTCGGCTCGACCGGAAAGGCTCGGACCCCCCCGGGGCCCGAAGGCCCGGGGGGGCCTGATGGCCCGGAGAGTCGGACGCTTCGAACAGCTCAGCAGCGACTCTTCGGGACGAGATCTCAAATCTCTTTTGAGATCTTCCAGCAAGCTTTATCTTCAAAACACCAACTGCTCTGATCTTCAGGAGAAGCTGGGAGAACATCTGACTCCATCCTAACCAACTCGTCCAAGATTCTTTTGTCTACCGCATCCGGACTCTTGTGCAACAAGTCAATGCAAGTAACCGGTTTACCAACTAATTTAGATGCGTGTTAAGTTTGAACCCCTTAATATTAAGGCGAATTTAAATTTCCGTGACGATTTCTCAGTTAGGATGTGATTAATTTGAAGTAAGCTGCCTTTCCTTTCTTTATCTCCTTCTTCCTTTCCTTTGTCTTCCTCCTTTCCTAATGTCAACTTTCTTTTATTTTATTTTAATTTTAATTTTCTTTATTTCTTTTTGTTTGTTTGTTTGTGTAGTTAGTTTTATGTTGTGTTTGTCTCATTCATTAAACGCCGTATTTTTCATAAGTGATTGTCTCTGAGTACGTTCGCAAATGCAAAGTTCCTGCTACATCAGGTCTGAACTACATGCTCTATTTAATTTAATTTAATTTACGGTATAAAGTAAAAGGGGGTTACGTCTTTCTTGGCCAGGGAGATACCTCTTTTATAGAATTAATATAAAATTATACTGTCGGTTTGCCGGACGAACAGACAAATAAGTGTAATGATAATTCCATTATCGTCAATTCAACTTAATTTAAATATTTAGGAGTAACTATAACCCGTTATAATTACTTATAAATATTTACCTTTCTTTGCGAGCTAAATTCGCTACATATAATGGTGGAGAATGCGGGCAGACTGTGCTTCCAACTATATATTCAATTTATCTGTATTATAAGTTTGTCCCTCAATTATCCCCCAGTCGCTACAAGGGACAATACTTTAGAAATGAAACTTTGAGATATTTTAGAGGAGTCAATGTGCAGCTTGTATAGCAGTACAGATTTATTGTCTTCTGAAAATAACTTAACATACAGCCATTATTGTAAAAATAGCTGGCAACAAAAGTGAGTACACCCTGTGAACATGTCAAAAATGTCATTATTTTGTGTGAGCATCATTGTTATCCAACACTGCCTTAATCCTCCTGGGCATGGAATTCACCAGAGCTGCACAGGTTGTTGCTGGGATCCTCTTCCACTCCTCCATAACGACATCACAAATCTGCTGGATGTTAAACACATGGTGCTTCTCCACCTTTCGCTTGAGGATACGCCACAGGTGCAGAATAGGGCTCAGGTCGGGAGACCTGGCCACTCCATTACCTTTAGCTTCCTCAGCAAGGCAGTTGTCATCTTGACGGTGTGTTTGGGGTTGTTATTATGTTGGAAAACTGCAGTTCGGTTCAGTTTCTGAAGGCAGCCAGAGACCATGATACTACTATCATTCTCGGTGATCCTCATCAGGGCGTGGCCACACATGCTGGTCACCATCTGAGCCAAACAAGTTTATCTTAGACTCATTAGACCACATGACATGGTTCCAGTAATTCATTCTCTTGGACAGGTTGTCTTCAGCAAACTCTTTGCAGGCTTTTCTTGTCCCTTGAGAAGATATACTGAAATGGTTGCTGAAATATGAGGGGTGTACTTACTTTTGTGAGATACTCTATATGGCATACAAACCCAAATAGGCAGGCAGGATCGAAAACGTAAGATGAGCAAGGGTCAATTTTCACACATAAATACGGGGCAAATGAGAAATTAAAAAAATAAAACTGGGACAACATGAAACGTGAACCAAAAGCACAAAACAGCTTGATAATCGCTAACCTGAACAAGTCACTCCACAAAGACTAAAGAGAAACAAAGGGATCTATACACACAAAGGAATCAAAGGGTGAATCAAAGTAGTTGAGAACAAAAGGGACTCTTGAGGGAAATGACAACTGAAAAAACAGGAGAGGAAACAAAAACAAAAACCAAAAAAGGCCCGAATCTTAACATATGCTGAAGTGATTAAATCTTTAATGGTCTGAACTGGCACACACTTTGAGCGAGCATGTGCACTGCGCTGTTGTAAATTAAGTAAGAGGGGGATCCCAGTCAAGCATACAGTATATTTGTGTAATACCACCCCAATCCAAATAGGTTGGGACAAACAAAACAAAGCAGTAAACAACAAAAAGAGAAAGCAATAATTTGCAAATCTACTCTACTCTTATTACATACTCCACATTCCACAATTTGTAGACAGTATTTCACATTTTACAGATTATGATACAGTATTTATACCCAACCATATTTTTGACCTGTTGTCAATTAACCTAAAAACTAAATAACTAATTAACCTAAAATATATAAAATATATATATATACATATATGTACATATATATATATATATACATAT
>JAAIIK010000016.1:4584877-4598751 GCA_014706435.1 Silurus glanis | reverse complement strand
GGTAGCTGATATGATGGAGAGGAGAAAGGTAGATATGCTGTGTGTTCAGTAGACCAAGTTAAAAGGGAGTAAGGCCAGGAACATTGGGGGTGGGTTTAAACTGTTCTATTATGGTGTGGATGGAAAGAGAAATGGTGTAGGGGTGATCCTGAAAGAAGAGTACAGTAAGAGTGTAGTGGAGGTGAAGAGAGTTTCTGATAGGGTGATGAACGTGAAGCTGGATGTTGAATGAGTGATAAAAATTTCATCAGTGCCTATGCTCCACAAGTGGGTTGTGAGATGGAGGGAAAATTCTGCAGTAAATTAGATGAAGTGGTATAAGGTGTATCTAGGAATGAAAGATTGGTGAATGGGGCAGATTTCAATGGGCATGTAGGTGAAGGGAACAGAGGTGAAGAGGCGATGGGTAGGAATATCCTTAAGGAGAAGAATGTGGAAGGGCAGATGGTGGCCACTTATTTTAAGAAAAAAGAGAATCATAGGGTGACTTATAAGAGTGAAGGAAGGTGCACACAGGTAGACTATATTAATGAAGGAGATGCAACCTGAAGGAGAATGGAGACTTTAAGGTTGTCTCCTTAAAGGACAGTGTAGATAGACAGCATCGGATGGTGGACTGTAGGATGGTTTTGGAGGTGAAGAAGAGGAGGAGATTGAAGACTGAAAGAAGAATAAGTTGGTGGAAACTGAAGGAGGAAGACTGTAGTGAGAGATTCAGGGAAGAGGTCAGACAGGGGCTCAGTGGTGGTGAGGAGGTGCTGGATGATTGGGCAACTACTGCAGCTAGAAAGGTACTTGGTGTGACTTCTAGAAAGAGGAGCGCATCAGGAGAAAGAGGTTGGCAAAACAGAATTGGGATCGACAAAGTGATGAGAAAAGTAGGCGGGAGTACAAGGAGATGCGGCAGCAGGTAAAGAGGGATGTGGCGAAAGCCAAAGAAAAGACATATGAGGAGCTGTATGTGAAGTTGGACACTAAGGAAGATGAAAAGGATTTATAGCGATTGGCCAGGCAGAGGGACCGAGCTGATAAGGATGTGCTACAAGTTAGAGCAATAAAGGATGGAGATGGAAATGTGTTGACTAGTGAGGAGAGTGTGTTGAGAAGATGGAAGGAGTATTTTGAGCAGCTGATTAATGAGAAAAATAAGAGAGAAGGTTGGATGGTGTGGAAATGGTGAAGCAGGAAGTGGATAGGATTAGTAAGGAGGAAGTGAGAGCAGCGATTAAGAGGATGAAGAGTGGAAAGTCGGTTGGCCCAGATGAAATACCAGTAGAAATGTGGAGATGTTTAGGAGAGATGGGGGTGGAGTTTTTAACCAGGTTGTTCAACAGGATTTTGGAATGTGAGAGGATGCCCGAGGAACAGAGAAGCAGTTTGCTGGTACCAGTTTTTAAAAATAAGGGCGACCTGCAATAACTACAGGGGAATAAAGTTGATCAGTTAAACCATGAGGTAATGGGAAAGAGTAGTGGAAGCCAGCCTGAGAGAAGAGGTGACCATCTGTGAGCAACAGTATGGTTTCATGCGGAGGAAGAGCACTGCAGATGCGATATATGCTTTGAGAATGTTGATGGAAAAGTATAGAGAAGGTCAGAAGGAGTTGCATTGTGTGTGTGTGAATTTAGAGAAAGAGTACGACAGGGTGCTGAGAGAGGAGCTGTGGTACTGTATGAGGAAGTCAGGTGTGTCAGAGAAGTATGTGAGGGTGGTGCAGGACATGTATGAGGACAGTGTGACAGCAGTGAAGTGTGCAGTAGGAATGACAGACTGGTTCAAGGTGGGGGTTAGACTTCACCAAAGATCGTCTCTGAGCCCTTTCCTGTTTGCAGTGGTGATGGACAGGTTGACGGACGAGGTCAGACAGGAGTCTCTGTGTAATATGATGTTTGCAGATGATATTGTGATTTGTGGTGAGAGTAGTGAGCAGGTTGAGAGGAGCCTCAGTAAAACAAATGTTAAGTAATTAAAAAATAATTTATTAAATTTTTTTTAAATATCTGATTAAAGAAAGGACATTGTGAATAAATGTGTGTTGCGTTAAGGGTTTTAATTTCGCAATGTTAGAGTTTTCCATTGTCTTGCATTGGTTGTGCATAATTGTCGAATTTGTATTGTGTGTGTCTCTGTGTGTATCATATTAAAATGTCTATAGTGTGCCATAGTCTGACTTGCTCTAATGAAAGATCATCTAACATTAGTGTGTGTGTATAAAAAGAACACTGCATGAATGCGAATCCATAATTTAATATAGAAATAATAATTCTAATTTATGCAAAATAAACGGTATGCAGATTTCTACATATCTATACTGCTTCACCAGTAAACCAAACTTACTGCAAAAGTACGCTTGGAAACACTCTATTGCTCAGGGAAACACTCCTGCCACTGAGTGAATTTCATGCAAAACTGCCTGCCACTAGATGCCCAAACCTTAGTAAATCAAATAAAATGTGTAATCAGGGCTTAAACTGTGGGTTTAGGCTTGTATAAGAGTCTCATACATAACACAAAGGCTTTTCAAGCAGAATAAACAGCCAATTGTGGCTGATGGAAAAAAAAGCAGTACAACTGGCCTTGAGTGTTTAGCATCTGCAGAACTGAGATCCTGAAATCATATCCACATTACAAGGACAAAAAAAGCTTTATTAGAAGAAATACCGGATGCTTTTTGTCCTACACATGCTCCTGTTCTATCTATCACATACACAGTACAAATTCTTTATTAATCCACTTATTAATCTAATGTTTTAGTGTTTATTGTGTTCACCAATCTAGTAAAAATCAAACACATGGCCCTTGATAGAACTGACTCTCTTATTCTCTAATTCATATTCTCGGCTTAAGGCATTGATAATATGTGCAAAGCTTAATGCATGAATTTCAGTCAGGGCTTTGAGTAATTATTAGCATTAACCCTGTTGCAGCTCTCAGGCCAAATTGAACTGTTTATTATTTTCAGAAAAATGATAAAAATCTGATTAGTTTTTTCCAAATGATACATGACGTGGCTTATTTTCTGTAAGGAACAAGAACCAGCCTTATTTTATTTAGGCTTGTGTTATTTTATTGCATTGTATTGTATTATATTTTATGATCTGTATGCATGACAGAGTATTTCTGTGCTAAATACACTCCTGGGTTGAATAAGTTTTGGAAGGTTTTTTCGAATATGGCTCTTAATGACTTCATGAAGGGTGGAATTCCTTGTATGGGCATTTCTCCTGTTAGACGTCCATACAGCAACCAGAAAAGGGCACGCCCATCACCATGTTTCATTCACTTATGCAAGTCGAATGTCTCCAAATAATTGTGTTTTTGTATGTGAGGGCAGGATAACCTTGTTCAGAATTTACCATATAGACAGACCATGCTGGATTGGTTGTTTGCTTTTGTTGTTCTTGATGTTTAATTTTAGACTCTCTGATTGTTAACGTAGTTAAGACTATACATTTTTTGTTCATGTTTTATTTTTAGAGATTGCACACAATTGCTACCTGAGTGCTTGCGACTCTTTAGTGTAAATCTGTATCTTTTTTTTTTTCAATCTGATAAAAGTAAAGACTTTTCATACATATGAGAATCTCAAGCTATATATATATACACCATAATTTCCGGACTATAAAGCGCACCCATATATAAGCCGCACCCACAGAATTTTACAAATATTTATTTTTTAACATAAATAAGCCGCACCTGTCTATAAGCCGCAGGTGTCTACACTAATGTACTTTACACAGGCTTTAACGAAAGACACGTTACACACGGTGTAACGGGTGAAATATTTGCGCTTCTATTAGGAGCATAGCGGTATTTTGGGAAAAGAACGCCACTGCATTTTACCTCTATTACTGAGTGTGTTCAAGACGAGGAATATGTCCTTATTATTTTCTGATGCTCATTTCTAAGTTTCTTTGACTAACCCGTAATGCTGTTGCCAAGAAAAATAAAAAAAGCACGAGTTTTGGAAACCTGTCTGTGCTTATATGATTTCTGTTGCAACTGGAGTTAGCGAGCTCTCCCATGACCCAGACTCAACGCGTTACAACGGCTTGTATCTAAACAGTAGCCGATCAAGTAAGTCATTGTTCACTGTCTTCCTCCTTCCTTTCACAACTATTTCTCTCGGGAGTTTATCTTTTGGCATCGTCGTGCGTTTTAAAAATTTTTTTTTTTCTCCCGATGCCGTGCAGCTCAGAACACAGGTGAGGTGCGTTTTTTCGTTTCCGTTCGGAAATTTCATTGGTCTAATGTTATGGGGTTCAGTTTTTTGGCTTGAAGTTTGTGAAACCCGGGAAAAACCCAGAAAAAATTCATAAAGTAGCCGCTGCGTTGTTTAAGCCGCGGGGTTCAAAACGTGGGAAAAAAGTAGCGGCTTATAGTCCGAGAAATACGGTAGGTTCTCAGGATTAACATGAGATTGGCAAAACTGTGTTTGTGTGTGTCTCCTGAAAAGATCCTCAAGTCTAAAACCCAGAGGATAATAAATGCTTAAAAAGTGGTACTTTCCAACAGACAGGACATGGTTATTTAAAATAATAAACCAAAAAGGAGTTCATGTTAAAAGCACCATACCGAAGAACATCTCCCAAAGCCCTGATCATCTTCATTCGGTGAGAACCATTCAGCCAGAGATACAGCTGTGAACATTTTAGGGCTATTAGGTGCCTAACAAAGACTTTTCACCACTGAAGCTTGTAGCTGGTCACAAAAAAAGAGTTTTGCCAGAAGTGTGTATCAACAAACACCACAAAACAGCTTCTACATGTACCGAGTGAAACAAGTACATCTTTAACACACCCACTGCACCATTTTGTTTATCATTGGCTGTGTAGACAGACATTCCCAATAGAATACTGATTGAATACTTGAGTTCTTGACTCCTCAATACAAAGGGACACACAAACACACTCACACTCTCACTCTCTCTCTCTTTCTCTCTCTCTCTCTCTCTCTCTCTCTCCTGCTTTATCCGATGCTATTGTTTTGAGAAGGATGTGGTTCATATTAATGTAAGCATAAATAAAATGCAATACCAATTTGATTGTGTGTGTGTGTGTGTGTGTGTGTGTGTGTGTGTGTCATTTGTTATTTATAGCCAGAATATGATTTATCCAAGCCGATACTTCTTATCGACTAGGACAGAGATGAAACTGTAGAGTAACAATTACACACAATAGTTATCAATAATCATAAAGAAAAAATAATGTTTTATAAATGATGTGTAATGAAGTACACCATCCCTGAGTGCTTGATTCGCTCATACCCTCCTTCAATAGTCCTCTATTTATCAATCTTTATGCGAGTTAAAAGTACTAAAGTTGTACGTACCAAAAAGAAAAACAATGACCTTTTTGAACAATATTTGAGTAATTTACATAAGGCAGTGTTACATTCTCCTGCATGTCATATCTTTTTAGGAAGAGTGTTCTACTGTATAGTTACAGAACCCTTACTCCATACAAACTCTCACCAGAACCATGGGGTTACACATGTGCTCCTGCCACAGCATAGTATTACAAAAATAAAGTGTAGTAAAAGTTTCTGGCAATGAAAATGATAAAGTAGCGATACTTAAAAATGTGAATTTAGTACAGTAACAAAGCAAGAAAATGACTTTAGAAACAAATAAACAGCTACGATGGCTTCCTGTGTTAGTTTTAACACCAAGATGATCCCTCTTTGAATTGAGATGTAAAGATTTGTTTCACAGATTCTTCAGTATTGATTTGAGATTAAAAGTCAGTTAAACTACAAAAATGTCACATTTTCCTTTTATATTTATCTTCTAGCATCAAACCCAAATGCATTCAGAGTATAACAAAACAACAAAATGAAGAATTGGCCTTGTGTTGCAGTAGTTTCCGAGGGGGCTGTAACGCTACTGTCCTCAAATCTGGATATTTTCTCTTCATGACATTTTGTCAGAACACACGTCACACTCACTCTGATTTGTGAGGACTTTAGCCTGAGAAGAGCATGTCCGGACATGACTTACAGCCCAGAAACCTTTTCTGCATCTCTCGGCTTCTTCAAAAGCATAGCCTGACTCCCACCAGCAGCTGATTTAGTGCCACTGTAACCAAGGACAGCTGATGGCCACATTAAAGTGTCATACTGACCGTTAGTTATCGAAAAGCCACCAATAGGACGACTTTATACTGTTAAATCATGCAAAACTTAAAAAATTTGAAAGAGTTGTATATCACTAACTCGTGATATAAGCAGAATGTAGTAATACTACAGTACTACTCTCTACTACTACTAATCGCGGGTCTATCTTTAGAGGATCTTCAATGCAGAGTTTAGTATCTGGCCATGACTTTATTAGAATCGTTTCCTATAGCATGACAAGTAATAATAATAATAAAAAAAAAACAAATTTATACTTAAACAGGTAAAAATAAAATGAACAGTCATTTTAGATGCATTTCTTGCGCATCGACTGAAGTCATGTTTTGTGCTGTGGATACTGACGCATACACACCAAATCCTGGATCTTTACCTGATTCTGCTTTTACTGTGCTTTTTATTCACCTATTCTGATTCCAAAACCTGCTAGCCATTTTGAATGCTTCTAATTAGTGGTGAAAATGACTATACAAAAGGCAACGCTTTTAATGGAAAAGGCGCACTCGCAAAGGTCATAACGAATAAAAATGCCAGCATGGATGTCTTTGACTCTTTCATCATAAAAAAAAAAATGCCGGACAAAAGAACCTGTGATTTGGAACAGATTTACGTCCTTCTTTTTTCTTCTGATTATATTCTCAACACAGAGGGCACAACTCAACTGAATCTTTAATGTCATAATATAATTTATAAGTCTGGGGATCTGCATGGATTCTTTTGCTGTAAGAAAGAAACTGTTAAAGAGACAGGAATTGTGTGATCATTGTGTTTGTCTTGACTCAACGGAGGACTGCGCTTTTTGCACAATTTATTTACTCATAGGAAATTTCTGTAATTATGTATTAATGTGCACAATACATGTAAATGCAATAAGAAATATCCTGCTGCTGTGCTCATTATTAAACAATTAGCATATTTATTAGATCCATCAAAATCCTAAAATTTCAAACATGCCTTGAAGATGCTTTTTCTTTTTTTTTTAAATGAACAAACAAACACCATCTGGGCTGAAGCAAACGTATTCTGCTCAATCATTGAAGCAGGAGGGACAACTGTGCCTGTGGACAATTCAAACAAGGAATGGTTTCCCATCATTTCTAAGCTTAAGGGATCGTTCAACGATGGAATGAGACGATTTAAGTGACGAGAATTGTCAGTGTACCGAATGGGTGGACAGCAACATGCTGACACTCTGTACACACTGTGCTACTTTACAACGTATCCGACTTTACAGTGACAGAAAGCCCACTTGCCTTCCGATACAGTTAGATGCTTTTCTGCTGGGACTATGCCACGTGTCAGCTCATGTCATGGAAAAAAAAAGCACAGGATGTTCTAGATGCTGTCAACAGGACAGCAGATGGAACTTAAACTACCAAAACTCCCATTATTATAATCACAAACTTAAAGGGGAAAAAAGAATTAAGTAGCTGGACATGAAGTTCAAGTTTTGACATTTTCAAAGAAATTTTGCATGCCTCAAACAAATGGTCCTGTGACTTAAAAAAAACCCTGCACTTTTGTTTCTGAAATAAATGAGGGACTAATAATGGCTCATGATGTAACATTTTTCATGGCAATTCCACACTTGCACTTTCGCTCCCATTCTCAAGTCCATTTGCCCAGAAAGTTCAGGCCAATCGTTCTGTGTGGAATATAGAGTGTGAAGTGCACGGACTCATTTGACATTTGCTTGTTGAGTACTAGGGTGCGTGCATGTAGTGCTTCTTTGGAATCAAATAACATGGCTGAAATAACATGGTGTGTGACACATCTCTCTCTTCTTGCTGTATCTCAATGGTATTGGAAAGCATGGTGTTAAATTGAGCAAAGAAAGTGGCTTTGACTTATGACCATGTTTCATCCTGATCAGAGGTGGCAAAAGTAAACACATCCATTACTTAAGTAGAAGTACAGATACTCATGTTTTAAAATACTCGGGTAAAAGTTGAAGCACTGATTATACCTTTTTACTTAAGTGAAAGTAAAGAAGTCTTGGCTCTGACATGTACTTAAGTAAAAAGTAGTTATTACTTCTACCTGTTTTAGCTGTTAACTGGACCTCACATCATATTAATATTTGATAGACAGACAGACAGACAGAACATTGTCATTGCATAGTACAGGTACACAGCAACGAAATGCAGTTTGGCATCTACCAGAAGTGCAAAAAGTAGCAATCGTGCAAATAAATATGTAGCATATGTACAGCATGTGATATATATGTAAGCATATGTACAGTGATTAAATATAAAGGCTATAACAGTGCAGAGACGTGTGGACATCATTAAGAGCCTTTGCTATGTTTCCACACGGACAGTTAATGAGGTGATACCGGAGAAAGTGCACCTCTTCAAATCAAGAAGCTTTTATATATATAATTATAGACATTTTACAGATTTGAATGATGTATTGTTTTTATCTGTACGATCAGTAAGGACAGCAATTTAAGTTTGTTTCGCCATTATGAGGGAAAAACCCACAAAACGCCACCCAGAGGTTTAATTGTGTAAAACATGGTGGATTTGGTGTTTGATTTGAGACTTTGTGCAAAAATAAAACAAAAGTTTACTGATTAAAATATTTTTTCGGTGGAGTTTATTTATTTATTGTATATCTAAGTAAAGAAGAGACGTCATGAATAAGTGTATGTTTTGCTGGAGGTTTTAATTTCACCTCTTTTATATTTAGTTATTTATTTATGTATTTGTACTTTTTATAAAAATGGTAAAAACAGAAATGCGTGTTAATAACATCTAGTGCCGTTTACAATAATTAAAATTTTGACAGCCAAATATATTATATATATATATATATATATATATATAAAAATACAAAACGAATTAAAAATGTTGTTACCTAATGAATGTATCCAGGCTGAACATCCACATATAGAACACAAGCAGAGAAAAGATGATGATGATCAGGAATGTGTCTGTTCTCAGTCATGTTTACATCACTGACTCCCTCTGTCTCATCCACATTAACCCCAAACTTCTTACTGCCTTCTGCCTGCTGATTCTTAGCTTCGTAAAGAGTGAGAGTCAGGACTTTATACACCAGCGGATTGAAAAAGACGCGCAGTAACAGGAAATCGGTTGTTTGGCTGAAATCGGCGCGCAGTGAAAATAAAAAAATATATATTTCACCAAATCAATGGATTAAAACTTAAGTAACGAGCCGGTTTTGAAAATGTAAGAAGTAAAAAGTACAGATATTTGTGTAAAAATGTAATGAGTAAAAGTAAAAAGTTGTCTGAAAAATAAATAGTGGAGTAAAGTACTGATAACAAAAAAAATCTACTTAAGTACAGTAACGAAGTATTTGTACTCCGTTACTTCCCACCTCTGATCCTGATAAATGATGTAGCACTGCTGCTGTGTATATAATAATAATAATAATAATAATAATAATAATAACAATCCAATGTAATGCTGAAATTTTAAAAGTTTAAAAACTTAAAAAAAGGTTGTTTCCCACGAACCTTTTATTAGGAAGTCTATGCATTCAATCTAAATACCTTATAAATTATATATACACACACTATATATCTTCTTCTTTAGGCTTCTCCAATTAGGGGTCGCCACAGCGGATCATCCGTCTCCTCTAAATCTGACTCTTTTGAGTAAACAGATTCAATGGCACATTGTTCTAAATAAAAGTCTATTAGGTAAGTACAATTGTAAAATTGACTTGCAAATAATTACACTGTGAATATTTGCATTGATTAAATCTAGGATACATACATGTACATTCAGACATAAGTTTGAAACAAAGATTGAGAGTTATACAAGCCACTGTGGTTAACTGCAATTCTAAGTATCAAACTAAGCTTTAGTGGCCCAAATGCTGCATAAATGGGATGTTTCTGTTTTTGCAGACTTTCTACAGTGTCAGAGCACAGAGTCAGCATTTTCGATGGCTCTTGAGTGATTAGGAGTTAAAAGTTTTGCACACAGGCCCAACTGTGGTCAAACAGGCCAATGACACTTGTGCCCGTATGGCAGCACACTTGCTAACAAACCCCTGCTAGTCTTCAGACCCTGATCTTGTGATCTTTGGGTAAAAGGGATCCCAATTATGTCTGGCTCTCACTGCAATGTTCTGCCAAAGGGCACATAGTCCAGCAATTGAGTGCACTTTTTTCTTTTCTTATGTGACTGAGTGGTGTGACACAGCCAGAATAACATTACTGTTACCACCAAGAAGTTATTATTGTCTTAAAACAGCATGGTCTGATGTTTTGTTTTTTGTGTAAATGCTGTAAATCACTGGCACTGGAGACTCCTTCCAGAGATCTACGCCACAGAAATATTTCTTTTATTCTGATTATTGCAAGCCTTAGTATCTTGTAAAGCCTTTATCATGTACATCCTTATGACCTGTTACTACAGAATCAGTGAAGTTTCCAAATCAAGTCAAGTCAAGTTTATTTCTATAGCGCTTTTCACAACAGACATTGTCTCACAGCAGCTTTACAGAAATCAACAGTCAAGGTGAATGGTGTGCATTTATCCCTGATGAGCAAGCCGTGGCGACTGTGGCAAGGAAAAACTCCCTTAGATGTTATGAGGAAGAAACCTTGAGAGGAACCAGACTCAAAAGGGGAACCCATCCTCAAATGGCCTTATTCAGTCAAAACGTTTTGACCAATCAGCTTCAAGAATACAAAAAGATATATAATGTGGTATGTTAGTTAGTGCATGTCGATTTAACTGAGGCATGGTTTAGATACGGCTAGGTTTATGTAACTATGTTTAAAGAGGATAAATCCTGAGACCAATTTGCCTTGTACCAGTCGATCAGGATTTCACAGCTCTTCACCTCACTGGTTTACTAATCATCAGCTCCGCCTTTTCATTCAGCTCAAATTTTCCTCATTATCCGTGGAGTTTCCGTGTTTGAATTGTCGTTTAGTGCAGTGCCAGTACCGGCTTTCTGACATGGATTGTGAATTGTTGACTGGTTTGATTCTGCAGAAATGCTAAGCAGATTGCTTCCAAGTCTCCCTATCAGCCATGCCAAGCTTCCTCTCATTTATTGATATAACCTACAGAGAGAGGAGAGTTTGTACAGCAACCACCATTTGCTCAGCATCCGAGAAAAGTAAGTAAATGGTAGTGGACAATAACTAGAGAGCAAGGCCTGTACCCTATTCGAAAAATTGCGAACAGAAAACCTTGTACCTTTTCAAAAACTGTTCCTGCAGAAATTCAAAGAATTTGGTCTAGACCCCACCATCTTCTTGCTTCTACTGTAAGATTTACTTGCACCTCCCACAACTGCAAGACTCCCTAGAGAGTGATAAGGACATCAGAACTCATCACAGGCTTGACTCCCACTGATACAGGATATATCCTGCCTTTGGCTGACTCATCATTTCTAAAGTCCAGCTAGGAAAAAAACACAGTTGTCTCCTCAACAATGAATTCAAGATCAAGATCGTCAAAGTAGGCTCTCTAACTTTAATGAGTTTTGCACAAGTCTTCATAATCTTGTATTTCAATCAACATACAGACATGTTTGGTTGTTAATTCTCTAACATCGACTAGACATTTTTATACATGTTCTGACAGGTTAAATATCCATTACTCATTACAACAACCAAGCTAGATTAAAAGAAAGACACACTTCATTCTTCCTATTTCTTGAATACAAGACACAATGCCTGAAAAAAGCTCACAAATAAAACAATACCGTCCTCAGACAGCCAGCACATAAAACTCACAGTGGCGTATCCAGTCAGTGAGAAGCCGGCTGAAGAACAATTTTACCTGCAGGCCATTAGGTTCCTAAATAGCCTGCGGGGCAGTTCATCTCTATTCCCAGTGTCACTGAGACACTACATACTTTTTCTATTGCCACTTGGTCATTCTCCACTTGGGTTCATTACACCTTACTTTGTCTGATATATACCAAGTTCTCCTCCTCACTTTTTCTCTACTTATATTGTAGATTATTCTGTGTTTGCTGAATTTGTAGTGTAACTCTAACTTAACTCTATATTACATAAAAGTGATCATCTTATTTTGATTAAGCACAACTTTATCATGGGCTCTTGTGTTTTATTATGTAATGCTATTGTTACATTTAGTATCAAGGGCGTTTATTCGTTGTCATTTTTGGTGCCAGATGGAATAGTACGGATATTTCAGAAACTGATGATCTCCTGTAATGCTTACACATGAACTTCTCTACAGTTTATGTTAGAAAGTCCAAAAAATAAAAATAAAAATATTGAGGAAGCAACATTTCTATGAGTGGAAACAACTTGTAGATGAGAGAAGTTGTTTTAAACTGCCAGGAAGGACACTGCAGCTAAAATAATCACTTTAAATTTTATTTAATTTAATCCAGTTAATTTTTGTTTTGTATAGGGCTTTTAACAATGGGAGTTGTCTCAAAGCAGCTTTTCAGAGGTTATAAAGTTGTATAAAAGAATGCATAAGTTTAGTGCCTATTAGTTTGTTCCTTAAAATTGTAAGTTTATGTCTGATGAGCGAGCCAGTGGTGTCTGTGTCGAGGAAAAACTCCTAGAGATGGTGTGAGGAAGAAATCATGAGAGGAACCAGACTCAAAAGGGAGTTCATCCTCATCTGAGTGGCACAGAATGTCCATTCATTACAGTGGAATAATTTGACCATCTGTGGTGACAGAAAGAATGCACAAAATATTAAGACTTGAGATGGTTAGGCTACAACATAATCACCCATACAGAAACTATTATTGTTTTAAATAATTTTTTCAAAACATGATTGTAATTTATCCAAAACCATACTGATCAGATTACATTCACTAAACCTGATTTGCTGCCAAAAACCAGTACATTTTATGTATTACACAAGCACAATGTGTGTGTGTGTGTGTGTGTGTGTGTGTGTGTTATAAATACAAGGATAAACATTATTTACCTATTTTTTAACATGTATTCGATACGCATATGTGTGATATATGTGTATTTGGGAAAATACACTGTATGTTACATATATAAAAACTGAAATTCAAACATGAACATGTATGCAATATATAAGAGCTGGCTTTGACTTTGCTGACAAAGGTTTTAATGAGAGAAACTGTATAGGACAGGTTTTCTTTTAAATCCAATAGTCCCGTCTCAGTCACACACAGAGCTTGGCTTTACAGACCAGCTTTAACTGTAACAGTGCCTCCCAGGCAGCTGGATCTGAAGCATCTCTGAGCCATGCAAGAGATCACGGGAACATGCTACAGACTGTCAATAAACAATCACCTACATAAAAGAGTCCACTGAGTCAAAAGCCAGAACTGTAGAAAATAAAATATAATAAAATTATAATGAAAAAAAATATATATATATTATAAATTCTTTCAATATAGAGGTTATTATGTAGTGTTCAAATATTGAGATCAATATCTGTAATGCTCCTGCGGTCCTGATTCCTTTTTGAATGTTTACCAGTGATACAAAGACGCATAATGCTAAGGCCTGTTTGACCTATGCAGTATCATTATTTCTGCCTGAGTTGCCTAAGACACAAAAAAAAAAAGCACGCATGCACGCATGCACGCACACACACACACACACCTGAAAAACACAAATCAATAGCTCTACTCCTATTTGCACAGCCTTGATGATTCTCAGAACGCCTCTGGACAGGGAAACAAATCAGTTTTCGTATTTAAATAGCAGAAAATGCAGTCCTGTATGCGCGCACGCACACACACACACACACACACACACACACACACACACACACACACAC
>JAAIIK010000016.1:4564471-4584867 GCA_014706435.1 Silurus glanis | reverse complement strand
CACACACACACACACACACACACACACACACACACACACACACACACACCTTGTTCCTGGATTTGTCCACTGTGGGAAGTAGAGGGAGGACATATAGGAAAAGGAATTGCTCGTTGTAGGTTGCTTACTCTTCATTGACTTTTATTAAAGTGGCCTCCCATTGCTGTCAAAGACAGCAAGCCTGATGTACATAGGAGTACTTTTGGAGAAGCACAAATAGTGGATTGGCATGGCCGAGTTATACACAACAATGCGTCTGTCAGTAGGGTTTTATGTACTAAGGCTAAAGGGCGTCATGCAAACAGCACTTGGGATTCACTTGATATGCAGTGCAGGGTGGAAGAGTTCAAATAATACACTGCTAAACAGAGATTTTCATGTAATGTATACAAATTATTTCAGTTGGTGTGCTTTAAGTTGAGGCATTTGCAAACAGATTAAACCAGGAATTTGACTAGTAACATCATCAGCAATCAGTGACTCCCTATGTGATGTTACACACACAATATTATCTAAAGTTTACATGAGAAAAAAAACCAAGTAAGCAAGAATTCTGTGGGTAGATACTTGATATGAGACAAAAGAGGAAAATTCGGGTTCGATATGCCAGGAAGGGCAAATGAATGATCACTTTACCAATAGTCTTTCCAGCAGAAAAACAAAACAATCCTTAAAACTGTTAGAATACAATAAACACCTCATCAG
Source organism: Silurus glanis (assembly GCA_014706435.1). Lineage (NCBI taxonomy): Eukaryota > Metazoa > Chordata > Actinopteri > Siluriformes > Siluridae > Silurus > Silurus glanis. The sequence goes on along the minus strand of JAAIIK010000016.1, from coordinate 4,584,162 downwards.
GTTTGGTAGTATAGTATTGGTAGTTGGTACACAATTAGCAAATAACTATGAATATGGAAAAATAATTTATGGAAAACACCAACTTACTAATTTACCATTTGGTAATGGAAAAAAAAACAAAAAAAAAACAATGTCTAGTAAAGCCTGCTAGTAAAGAAAAAGAAATGAGAGAAAGTCAGTGTCCTACCAAATTGTCAGGGATCCACCAGCCACACCTTCACATAACACACCTATCACTCCAAGCAGCTCTCCTTCATACTAATCATCTACACCTGGAGCTCATCAGCCTCCAGGCTATATCACCTCTGTTCCCCACCAAGCGCATTGTCCGTTCTACAGTTTACGCTGATGAACATTGCTGGACTACCCAAGCTACTTACGCGATGTGTTTGGCTTGGTATTCATAGTTACGGGGCTCTGTTTAGTTCTCTGAACTTTGTCTGTTCATAGCTAGACCTGGAGCTTAGCTCTGGTTTGCCGTTTTCTGCATTTGCCCTTTGTTTCTTCATTAAACATCGTGAACTGCACTACGGTTTCCTGCACGTTCTTCCGCCTGACACAAATGACGTTTAATAGTGACATTTTCTTAATATCCTGTGTACTTTATCTGTATATAGCCCTACTTTTTTTTTATTAATAAAGCATCAGATATACACATGCATACTGGGTTTTGTTCTGCTTTACTAACTCTTGCAAGAGTACCAAGGATTAAGTATCATAATATTCTCAGTCTTGTCTGTGAGGATTTAATTTTATTTTAGGAGATTTAAATGTTCTTTAAATTTGTCTATATAAATGAACTTATTTAAATGTTGAACATGTAAAAGTTAAATTGGAAATTGTCTGAATAAACATTCAATTATGTTTTTGTTGTAAAAGTAATATTGAATATAGCAATAAAATTTTTTTTTTATAGACATATAGATTGTGTTTTTATGTAATATTCAGTTTTCAGTATGAGAGACTGTACAGTAAGTTTGTACAAATATTCCGCACATCGCTGCCTCACAGCTCCAGGGTCTTCGGTTTGATCCTGAGCTTAGGTTTCGGTTTGTGTGGACTTTGTGTGTCCAAGTGAGATTTTCTCTAGGTTTTTCTGTATTCCTCCTACCTCCTTAAAGCCTGCCAGTGTGAATGCGTGGGGAAATGTGTGTGCATGGTGTGCTGTGGTGGTGTAATCCTGGCTTCACTCCCAGTTTTCCCAGGATCTCAGAATTGGCTCTACCAAGACCTTGACCAGTATAATGAAGCAGGTACGGAAAGTGCGTATCGGACAGCCAGAAAACAACAGTGGGGTTGATAAAAATGTGGGATGCGTCTGGCACGATATTAAACATGGTGTCCACAGTATTTTGCGCACCCTTCTTTTCACTTCACTACACTTCAGTTCACTTCACAGAACATCGATTAACTTCACAGCTTTTAATGTGCATCATGTCAAAGCTTTTGGACACTTACTGGGTGTAAGTAAATCCCTAAATATTACCTGTAAAAAAAAGAAAAGTGAAAACTGGCAAGAACACCACACATCCCATGAAAAACTTTGTCCAAAAATGTTTTTTTTTCTAAACTTTTTCCTTTCCCCTTAAACTGTGAATAGTTTCTATTTGGTATATTTTCTTAAAACAGAAACTTTCTGAAAGTTCAGCATCAGTAGAGAAATAACGTGACAATAACTGTAAATTCTTTGAGTTAAGAGAAAGTGTAATATAAAGTTTCATAATATAATATAATGGTTTTAGCGTTTTGTTTGGTCCTTTCCAAAGACTTAAAAGTCACCAATATAAACTTTCTTTAATTTTTTTTTTTTTTTTTTTTTTTTTTCTCACTCCTGACACGTCATATAGTGAGATGCAATGTTAACCTCAAAAAAATAAATAAATAAATAAATTCTCCATTACTTTAAACTCATTCTTTTTTATTATTGACATTAGCTGAACATTGTCACATATTTCGAATCCAAGTCTATCATCAGATATCATCAATTTTCACCATAAAATCTGACACGAAGAAAAAAGTTTGGGAATTTATCTGAAATTACTACAAGTAATAAAAATATAAAACCACTAAAATCACAGGAAAAAATAGGAGTTTTGAGTGTTATAAGGCAAATGTAAAGATTTAGTTGTTAAATTGGTTCTTTTATGTTTAGCAAGGTGAAGTTTTCCTGCATGTGGTAAACTACTTGGCTGTGATTTAATTGACTAATCAAGTATGCGTCCTTTTATATGTACTTAACTGTAAAATGACTCCAAACCATCCATCACTGCTTTAGAATGGTTAAGTGGTTAACATTCAGTGCTGTGGATACATTTATTTGCATTTCTTTTGCATTTTAGAATTCTGAACCTGTGAGGCAGGCAGTGGAAAAAAGGCAAAAAAATACTGTATTTCGAGAAGGACAATTTATCAACCTTTTCCACGCATGCATTCTTATTACGAGATATGCCCTGGAAGAGGATGTAACAAGTGCTTCATGTTGGGGTTAAGTGCTTCGTTCCAGTTCACGGCCGTAATCCATAGTGAAAATAGACTGTAAAAATTGCAGGCCTGAAGTAAAAATTTCCTTTCCCATGGTATCCACCTTGCATTAAATGAACTATTTTTTGATACTGTTGTTATTCACAAGTCCTAATGACACAGTGTTTAGCTAAGCCTGAAAAAAATCAAAGCCCAGCTTGAAGAATTTCACAGAAAAAAAAAGAGACATGTTTTGACGGCTCAAAGTTGTTCGGTTGACTTTTGTGGTCAATAAAGACGATCTTTCTAGAGCTGCTTCAGACTGGATGGTTCAATCGATAAAGCATGGAAATCAAATAAGACTTACACACCTTGTCCATAATTCAATGTAACCTTTTCACTGGGCCTGTGTATGTGAAGGCAAAGTCGAATAAATAGCTCGCTTCCTGTCGAGAAAATCTGCGAACATTACTCTGCACTCCTCATTATCCCTGAGATGTTTATTGGGCAGCTCTGACCGTAGTTCTGACTGCAAGGTCTATATTAATGCATTACCATAATATATTTAATACAACACACAGGGTTTGTATAATGGATGATTTATGTAAATAAATAAAAACTAATATAATTGTTTATTTGGCTTTTTTTTAAGGAGTCTCCAGTGTCAGCACTATAGGATTATAGTTTGTGCTTTCTCAGTAGGCTGCATTTTTTTTATTCTATTAACTTCAACAGCGAGAAGAAAGTGAGCCTAATGATGGACCATCCGAAGCCTGGTTCTAGCTGTTATAATGTGTATTAAGTAACCGATTACAGAAACTTGCTGTTAGGACATAAAATGAAACATTGCTGAAGTTACTATTAATAAATAAAATGTACAACGTCAATATTTAATGTTTTAGGCGAACGCTTTTCCTTACAAAATGCAGATTTGAAATACTTCGCATTTTTGAGTGGGAATTATTTTAACGCAGGAGCCATCCGAGCACTTGCTTTAAACTGAAGAAATTATGCGTGAGAAACTCAAATCTTTTGTACAAAGCAGTGTCTAATAACACACATATAGACAAGGGTTTGTGAACACCTGATTTGCTGTTATAATAACTTCCACCCTTCTTGGAAGATAAGATTGTGGAGTCTAGTTGTTGAGATTTGTGCTAATTTGGGCACAACAGTGTTAATAAATTCAGGTACTGATGTAGGTGAAGTGAGGAGGCCTGGGGTGCAGTCAGCATTTCAATTTACCCCAAAGGTGTTCAATAGGGTTGAAGTCAGAGCTCTATAGCAGGACACTCAAGATCTACTTTTACTACCCATGTAAAGTATATCTTCATAGAGCACAGGGGCATTGTCATCCTGGAACAGGTTTGGGTCTCCCAGATCAGGTGAAAGGGAATGTTAATGCTACTGCATCCAAAGACATCCTATGCAATTGTGTGCCTTCAACTAATTACAGTTTATGGAAGAACCACCTATGGCTGGAAAAGTCAGGTGTCCCAATACTTAGTCCATATAGTGTTGGTTTACTATGTTGCTATTGTCAAAGTAAGAGCATAGAGACAATAAAAAGATATATGACATGATTGTGGAAACAGGGGTGTGGCTGAATTTGGAAATGGACAGCAGAGATGGAGAAAGTGAGTGGCAAGTGTCATAAACCTGTGCTTAGCTTTTCTGACAAGTGTTCTCTGTTTCAGAGGATGGAAATAAAAGGTAGAGAGACAAGAGCTGAACATGCAGTATTGAGTGTTTGTGTGTGTGTGTATTACAGTATATGCGTAAGTGTAAGCTGAAAACCAAACCAAATAGAGAAATGTGGCAAAAATAAAGACTTTCATTTGATATACGGATGTCTCCCTGCACTTTCCTCTTTACCTTCACAGTGTAATGTCCACAATGATCAGTTATTGAATAAAATACTCAAGATATCGAACAGCGTATTTCTTTGCTCCAGTCTCAAAGCAAAGTGTTATTCTTTTTAATGTTGCTCACATTTGATTAAACCTGAAGTCCATGCTTATTTTTTTTTATTCATTCATATTTGTAACCAATCTATTAAATCATTTCAGTTATGTGAAATTTAATCTTTCATGTTTTTCATGTAACTCACAAAATGTTTGGAATCTGGATTCAGTATTGCATTATACAGTATTTTGATACGATTGCCGACAAGCTTTTTTTTTTTCTCCCCCGAACCAGCCTGGACATTCAAACCCTTCTCAGATCCCCTTTGGCAACGGTTTATGAATTTCTACTACTGAAACAAGAACTGACAGAAAAAAAAATATACACAATGTGATCTGCAGTTTGACTGAATTTTGCAATCAGCTTCATATCGCCACGAAATCAAAAGGCTCGACAAAAAAAAAAGGTCAGGAAATGTGAAAAAGCCAATTCCAGACTGCATGAGGAACATGACCAATGAATCTTATTTCTCTGTGTGTGACATTTTGCTTGCACACATGAACTTTATTTTGATATTAGCTCGACTTCGCAAGGAGATGTCGGCATTGATATGCTTTTCTGCTTTGCTTTAGTGTTACTCCTGGTGTTATTTTTGTCGTTCGTTCTTTTTTTCTCTCTGTTTCCTTCCTTGCGTACTTCCTTTTTCCTTCCTTTTCTTTTGGTTTATGCCTGGTAATCAGTATTTATTCATCTCCAGCAAATGCGTCATCCTGATTAGGGTTGCAGTGGATCCAGAAATCTCATGTCCCAGGAAGGCTGCACTGGTTGGGAAGCACCAGAAGCACACGCACACACCCACACACCCAAACACACATCAACACAATTATTAATCTTTTTCAGGGGCACTTTAAAGTCACTAAGCCACCTACCAGCGTGTTTTGAGATCTGGAAGGAAACTGAAGAACCCAAAGGAAATCATATGGCTGAGAAAGGTTATGCACTGAGACTACTAATGTCTTCCAAAAGCATGGATACATCAGAGTTCGGTCAAAAGCTCAACTCTAGAGAACTCATTTCATTTATTAGTAACTTATTGTAGCTTAGTTTTGGAATTTGGGGTTATTTGTGTGGGTTGGAAAGGGGACTCGTGAGAAAACAAGAACACAGAGTTCAGCTCAGCTTTCTTTCTCTCTCTCTATCTTCGGTTCATGGCATTCCTTAACCTGTTAGCCTTCAACACAGATTTTGGGACTCACAGCTGAAATGCCCTTCCTAACTTTAAATGTTAACAGTTCCTGATAAAAGTGGACTACATACACAATTTAAATATCTTTAAAAAGAAGACACTTTGTTGTCCATTATTCACTGTTGATATTGCTCAAAAAGATAATAAGTTATAGATGATTATGTACTGTAAAAAAAAAAAATCCTTAATTAAATTTTTTTTTCCTTCATATATAAATACATGAAATCTGTCCTAGAGCAATACAGAAAAGTAATGGGTTAAAAGCCACATGTCTCATGAGTTTATATTTTAAATTTAATGAAGATATCATAAAAAAAATTAGATTCCTACAAACATTTATCTGAGACTATGTCTGGTTCGCCCCTCCCCACCCAAATTTTAGGACTCACAGCTGAAATGCTCTACCTAACTTTAAATGTTATTTATTTAAATATCTTTGGAAAGAAGACACTTTCAGCTTTACTGTCAAACATCAAAGTTGATATTGCTCGAAAAGATATTAAGTTATAGATGATGAAGTCCCATAGATATACATTTCCTGCATTGAACATTTTTTTTTTTTGAAAGCCACATGTCTCATGAGTTTATATTTCAAATTTTATGAAGATTGTCATAACAAATGAAATTCCTACAAACATTTATCTGATTCTATGTCTGATTGTTTTCTCCCTCCCCCTGTTTGAGAGACACCTACTAAACTCAGGTGATCATTCATACTCTATTCATAAAATCTGCATATTAATGAATTGCTGACCATTAAAGGCTTTTGTTATACATGTTTGGGGCTATTGATGTTGATTTGGCATTCATATTGATGGCCAGGTAGCCAGACAAGCTATTGTTTTACAGTCATGGCCATTCATATTGATGTCTGGCCATTCCAATCTCAACAATACACACACACACACACACACACACACACACACACACACACGCACACAAACTTACTTTTCAAGCATTTTTCCTATAAAAACAAACAGGCAATAAAACCAATAAAATCGTATAAAACTATAAAGGGGGATTTATTGTAACTTACAGATGCAGATCTCCATGTCTTTGTTGTTACTCCGCCCCCAAAAAATATTTTCCACATCGCTGCTTTTTTTTGCAAATCTCAGATAAAACTACTTTTTTGATTGTCCATTTTTCAAGCCTAAGAGGTTAACCTCAAGCAAGCAACACACAGGTCAATTTGGCGTAATCTCACACGTGAGAATCATCATTCCCTTTCAGGAACTCAAGATGCGACAACAACGCATTGGGAACGTCTCTGAATGATCACGCTCTGAACCATGTGTGTAATCAGTCCAACTAAAAAGCGCTGGGAAGACCAGGAAGTTATAAATGCACATTCATTGGAGATAAGGGGGGGAGCCATATTGGACAAACCTGTGGACATGCCTCCACAGCCAGTCCAGTTCCAGGAGCTCTTGGAGGTAGTAACTCGTGCTGTTTCTAAGCTTAACATCGCTTGGCCAGCTGAGATTCAGGAGCAGCATCCTCTAAATAAATGAGATGAGCGCTTTCTGCAGCCGTGGTCACTTCCTCGACTTTGGTGGGCAAGGCATATACGGCAGCGGGTCAGGCCAGTGGGTGTCTGCACACCATGGCGGTCTTGCATGCCTACCAGGCTGACCTGCTCAAAGAGCTAGATGAGGGAGATGAGATGAGAAAAGACATCTTAGAAATGCGTCGGGCTACAGACCTGTCTATTAGGGCCACTAAGAAGAAAGCTAGGGCCATCGGCCGGTCTTTGGCAGCCCTGGTGGCTGCGGAGAGACACCTATTGCTGATCCTGTCCGAACTCTTCAACAGGGACAGAGCTGTTCTCCTAGATGCCCTTGTCGTGCCGACTGGCCTGTTCGGCCACACCGTTAACATGGTTGCCGACAGAGTCCTCGGTGCCTTCAGGAGATCGGTCTTCAGGTGTTTCAGGACACAGCGGTCTCCAGCAAGTGCATACCTCAGCTTCCGTCTGAAAATGTAGCGGATTTCGGGGGCTCGCTAGAGCAGCTTCAGGGCACCGTTCAAGCTGCTCTAGGCACACCAGATGTCAGTGTCTCCATTAGTCCTGCGCACTGTAGAAAGAGGCTACACGATTTAGGTCAACGGGGTGTGCCTCACTCTGGTGGGGCCCGAGCAGGCTCTGGTTATGGAACAAGAAGTAAAATCTCTCTTAAGGAAGCAGGCCATGAAGGTGTTCCCTCCCACTGTCAGAGAGTCACATTCTTAGTTCCCAAGAAGGATAGGGGGCTGCATCAGCTGAACTGCTCACTAATGAGACTCAGGTTCAAGATGCTTACCCTGAAAAAAATTGTGTCTCAAATCAGTTCCGAGGACTGGTTGATCATAATAGATCTTAAAGATGTGTACATACACATCTTTCGTTTACACAGGAAGTTCCTGAGGTTTGCTTTTGGGGCTGTAGTTTACCAATATCGTGTCTTTCCATTTGGCCTTGCACTCTCACCCGGCACTTCCACAAAATGTGTGGATGATGCTTTGGCTCCTCTGATTATATTGACAATTGGTTTATATTAGCTTAATCAGAGCACTTGGCGACCCGGCATCGAGATGACGTTCTCGCCCACATTAAGGAAGTAATGAATAATAAATAATAATAATAAGAGTGAACACCAGGAAAAGTGTACTTTCTCCTTTACAGAGGACCACCTCATCTAGGCATGTTGTGAAATTCGAGCACTATGCAGGCACAGTTGTCTCCTTCTCAAGTCGAGTCTATCCTCATGGCTGCAAAGCAGTTCAAAAGACTGCTGGGTCTGATGGCAGCTGCATCCAATGTGGTGACCAAACGGTTCTCTCAGAAGGGCAACACAATCCACACATTGAAGGTCATGCGGTGTGCCTTACAGGCCTTAAACATGTGGAGGGAACCGTGTTGGGGGCTCCTTGTCGCCGCGTAACGTTAATGACGGATGCCCTTCTCACAGTTTGGGGGTGGTATTGAGTGGCCCCTTTGCCCAAGGTTTATGGAAAGGGCCCCATCTCTTGCGGCACATCAACTGCCTGGAGATGTTGGCTGTCCTTCTAGTATTGAAGCATTTCCTCTCGGACCTAAGGGTCCATAATGTGCTAATCCGTATGGACAACACATCTGTGGTCTCTTACATCAACCACCAGGGAAGTCGGAGAGACAGCAACAGATCCTCCTGTGAGCCCAAGGGAAGCTGATTTCACTGAGGGCAGTATACATCCCAGGGCGGTTGAACAAGGGAGCAGACACCCTTTTGACACCCTTTTTTGCTTTGCGTCACCCGCACCCGAAGATGTAGAGGCTGTGGCTGTGGCCTCTGAAGGAGCACAGCTTGTAGCCTCTGGTCTCTTAACTGGGGTGGTAAAACTCATTCTCCAAGGTCGTATGCCGAAAAATGTCACCTGTTCAATATATGGTGCGAAGGCCAGCCGTTAGCTCCAGTTAACTGCCCGGTTGTCCCAGTGCTGGAATTCCTTGAGAAACAGTTCACCAAAGGGTTGTCTCCTCCCCCAACCCGGAGCATGGCGGCCTCTAAGGCCTTTTTTCTTTGGAGTATCTCTCCAGGACATTTGCGATGCTGCGGGCTGTTCTACCCCACTGACCTTTGTCAGGTCCTTTAGCCTTGACAATAGTGCAACTTCTGGCCCCTCTGTCCTTCGACCTAGCTGTGCCTATCCACACTAGGCAGGGATTGGTCAGTCTGGCGGTATTGTACACTCATTACCAAAGCTTTGTTGAGGCAGCTCGAGTTCCTGGAATGTGGAACGTCTCAATGTAACGTATGTAACCCTGGTTCCCCGAGGGAACGAGGCGCTCTGTCAAAAGCACTTTGGGAATGCCTGTGCGTGACCAAGCTCTGAACCACGCGTGTAATCAGGAAGCTATAAAAGCACATGTCGTGGAGAAAGTGAATGAAGCACTCACAGGGATGCAGGGAGTGTGGTACCGAGACGCAATTCTCCAACATAGTTTGTACCAGTTCACCAACATGGCTCTTCTTGGTCTATAGATGAAGCATGGTCACATTATTAAACAACTATATTGTTATCAAGAGTGTAGTCTGTCAAACAGTTAATGAGAAGATTCTTCAAAATGCTTCTAATTCTTTTTATGCCCGGCATACACTGTACGATTTTTGGGTTGTCCCTGACTAGAGATGACTAATAGTGGATTTCTTACTGTGAGAAAGGTTCAAAGTCGGCCGTTTCAAGGTTTTGCAGAGTGGTGGACAGCAAGGAAATATAATTTGTTACTGTACTTATGCAGCTTTTTCTTGTATTTGTACTTTACTAAAGTATTTCTATTTCAGGGACTTTTAATTTAACTTCACATTTCAACATTCAAAGTCAAATATACAGTGGGTACGGAAAGTATTCAGACCCCCTTAAATTTTTTACTCTTTGTTATATTGCAGCCTTTCGCTAAAATCATTTAAGTTCATTCTTCCTCCTCATGAATGTACACACAGCTCCCCATATTGACAGAAAAACACAGAATTATTGACATTGTTGCAGATTTATTAAAAAAGAAAAACTGAAATATCACATGGTCCTAAGTATTCAGACCCTTTGCTGTGACACTCATATATTTAACTCAGGTGCTTTCCATTTCTTCTGATCATCCTTGAGATGGTTCTACACCTTCATTTGAGTCCAGCTGTGTTTGATTATACTGATTGGACTTGATTAGGAAAGCCACACACCTGTCTATATAAGACCTTCCAGATCACAATGCATGTCAGAGCAAATGAGAATCATGAGGTCAAAGGAACTGCCTGAAGAGCTCAGAGACAGAATTGTGGCAAGGCACAGATCTGGCCAAGGTTACAAAAAGATTTCTGCTGCACTTAAGGTTCCTAAGAGCACAGTGGCCTCCATAATCCTCAAATGGAAGACGTTTGGGACGACCAGAACCCTTCCTAGAGCTGGCCGTCCGGCCAAACTGAGCTATCGGGGGAGAAGAGCCTTGGTGAGAGAGGTAAAGAAGAACCCAAAGATCACTGTGGCTGAGCTCCAGAGATGCAGTCAGGAGATGGGAGAAAGTTGTAGAAAGTCAACCATCACTGCAGCCCTCCACCAGTCGGGGCTTTATGGCAGAGTGGCCCGACGGAAGCCTCTCCTCAGTGTAAGACACATGAAAGCCCGCATGGAGTTTGCTAAAAAACACCTGAAGGACTCTAAGATGGTGAGAAATAAGATTCTCTGGTCTGATGAGACCAAAATAGAACTTTTTGGCCTTAATTCTAAGCGGTATGTGTGGAGAAAACCAGGCACTGCTCATCACCTGTCCAATACAGTCCCAACAGTGAAGCATGGTGGTGGCAGCATCATGCTGTGGGGGTGTTTTTCAGCTGCAGGGACAGGACGACTGGTTGCAATCGAGGGAAAGATGAATGCGGCCAAGTACAGGGATATCCTGGACAAAAACCTTCTCCAGAGTGCTCTGGACCTCAGACTGGGCCGAAGGTTTACCTTCCAACAAGACAATGACCCTAAGCACACAGCTAAAATAACGAAGGAGTGGCTTCACAACAACTCCGTGACTGTTCTTGAATGGCCCAGCCAGAGCCCTGACTTAAACCCAATTGAGCATCTCTGGAGAGACCTAAAAATGGCTGTCCACCAACGTTTACCATCCAACCTGACAGAACTGGAGAGGATCTGCAAGGAGGAATGGCAGAGGATCCCCAAATCCAGGTGTGAAAAACTTGTTGCATCTTTCCCAAAAAGACTCCTGGCTGTATTAGATCAAAAGGGGGCTTCTACTAAATACTGAGCAAAGGGTCTGAATACTTAGGACCATGTGATATTTCAGTTTTTCTTTTTTAATAAATCTGCAACAATGTCAACAATTCTGTGTTTTTCTGTCAGTATGGGGTGCTATGTGTACATTCATAAGGAAGAAGAATGAACTTAAATGATTTTAGCAAATGGCTGCAATATAACAAAGAGTGAAAAATTTAAGGGGGTCTGAATACTTTCCGTACCCACTGTAATTTTGTGAAATTATATTCCGTCGTTCCGTTTTATTTACGAGTGGAAACAAACTCAACTGATCATTCGCACAGCAAGCCACAAACCAGTGTAGAGCGCGGGCTCTGTTTTAAACTTGTTTTGATTGCCGCTTGGTGGAATCTACTTATCACCAACATACAGATCAGCATCAGATCAACAGCAAGCAGAACATTTCGAGAGAAATAAATGATGGAAGAAACTCCTGACTCTGACTTGCCACAATATCTGAGACACATTAGTTAGGTAAATAGAAGATTTTGGGCTCATGATAATTTAAATATATATCAGTGTTTAACTGTGATTATTTTATTCTATTAATAGGTTGGTGTGCTAAGAATAACATCAGTCTGTTGATTAAGCAAAGAGTCTTGTAACAAAAAGGATAATAGGACATTATAGCCATAATAAATCATAGCACTTTGGATACTTAAGTACATTTGAAGGCAAATACAGTAATCCCCTGTTTATAAACTAAATAAATGGACACCACCCCAAAAAAGCTATTTTATGTATACAGTACTGTACTGTATTAACAATCTACTTCATTTTATAATTAATAATTAATTATACAGAGGGTTAGGGCCTTGGTCAAAGGCCCAAGAGTGGCAGATTGGTGATACCGGCTTGAACCCCGATCTTCCAATCAGTAACCCAGACCCTTAACCACTGTTGCAGCCTTAAAAAAATATGTTAATAAAAAAATAAAGATCTTTATCAATAGCATCACCACTCCCTTCTTTCCTTCTTCTCATTTATGGCATTGCAGGTGAATCAATGGTCACTGTGGGCCAACTTTTGCCCCTGGACCTCACCCTGGCATCTGTTCTAAGAAGGCCCCACAATATGCTATCAGAAGACCTCCAACAGCGTAATAGAGCAACTGGATTTCAATTAATTTCTGTCTACACTACAGATAATGAATATCGAAATAGTTCAGGTTAAAGATTAATTCAAAATAACTGGGTTTAGAAATATTAAACGCAATTTAGAATGAAATTAGGATTTATTATTATTATTTAAATGTAATTTATCGAAGACATAACTATACATAGTATGTAATGCAGTGAAATGCTTATTATGGCTGATCCATGGCATAAAATGAATAAATGAATAAAATAAAAATGTTAATAAAATGATATATAAGAAGTAAAATAAAATACATATAATTGCATTTTTTGTTATTATTATTATTATTATTATTATTATAGTTACAGCTAAATGGAAAAAAATATGGTAGGGATAACTAAAAAAATATGTGGTAAGTTTTAGGAGGAAAAAACTATGTATTGTTTGAATAAACATCTTATTCACATAATGTTTTACATCTCCTTTTTTTACATCTTTCCTTGTTTCTTGGCCTTTGTTTTGTTTGCCTCAGTTTTGTTGATTGCCCAACCATCGCCTGTTTTACATCTATGTTTATTCCTACAGTTTTTGGATGGTTTGCTCGTGTATTATAATAATTACAAAAAAATTACTTAGCACTTGCATCCGCCTCCGCTGTTGTGTTCGTGTGCTTTAAATGACATCACTGCTCCAACCTTAATTTAAACACATTTGAAATCAGTGTATGAAATTATGTAGCATGTGCATAATCAATTCCTCCTTTTATGTGGTATTCATGTAAACCAATTGCATTAGGAAATATCACAAGCATGTTGGGACTGATGGGAAAATAACCAAAGTGTTGAATAAATCCAGAAGGAACACGTGAGAATTGTGCTGCAGTAATGTGTATGTGTGTAGAATGTAAGTCACCTGGGTTTAATACTCAGATCATGTCAGAGTGTGGGGTTTGATTTATTCAGTGGTTTGGAAATACATGATGAAATCATGTTGAGTGTATGAAAAAAACAAATTGTGTTTGTGCAACTCAGTTTGATCACATAGGACCGATGTACATATTTAAAATGTATTAATTCTGTGAGCATTTATTTATGTATTTTTTATGAGGTATAGCAATGCCCGTATCTTATGTCAAAAATGTCAAATGTATATTGTCCAAAATTTTCTTTTTTGGCATCCACAACAGATAACGCATTTTAAATGAAATATTAATTTATTGCCTTATCAACAAATCGTGAGTCAGGAAAAGATAAGTTAAAATAAAGACTAATCTTTGTACACATAGATACACTATATGGACAAAAATGTTCCCTTTAGTTGAGCTACGAGACCCGAATCTATTACAGCATGACAGTGCCCCTGTGCAAAACGTTAGCTTCATGAGCATTGTTTATATTCTCAGCTTCACTAACACTCTTGTGGCTGAATGAGCCCAAATCTCCACAACCACACTCCAAAATCTGGATAAACAACTTCCCAGAAAAGTGGAGTATATTATAACAGCAAATGGGAACTAAACGTGGAAAAGGATGTTTAAAAAGCGCTAATGGTTATGGTACTTTTGTCCATATAGTATGTGTTAGCTTTTTTTGTGTATATATTTTACATCAAATATTTTTATAATTTTCATGATTTGACCGTTGCATACAGTAAGAGTATATAAGTGAATTAATTTTTTTTCCCATAGACAGTTAACTGTAAAATTAAGCAAGTAAACAGGGGGTCTCAAAAGTGTATACCGTAATTTCCGGACTATTAAGCGCACCCAAATATAAGCCACACCCACTGAATTTGACAAAGATTTTTATTTTGAACATAAATAAGCCGCACCTGACTATAAGCCGCAGGTGTCTACACTGAAACTAATGAACTTTACACGGCTTGTATCTAAACAGTAGCCTACCAAGAAAGTCATTGTTCACTGTCTTTCTCCTTCCTTTCACAACAATTTCTCTCGGGAGTTTTTCTTTTGGCATCGTCGTGCGTTTAAAAATCACCATCGGTGAAGCTTTTCTCCCGATGCCGTGCAGCTCAGAACACAGGTGAAGTGCGTTTTTTCATGCCCGGTTGTTTTCAGCGTGACGAATGATTTGCATTTCCTGTTGACAGTCCGAGTGAGCGGCAGGTCAAACGTCAGAGGAACATCATCCATATTTATGATGTGGTGCGGCCCGATTCAGTGGGAGCGCATCTGATTTATTATAAAGAGTTTCATTGGTTCACCTGAACCCGTTCGGCAATTTCATTGGTCTAATGTTATGGGGCTCAGTTTTTTAGCTTGAAGCTTGTGAAACCGGAAAAAAACCCTGAAAAATCCATAAATTAGCCGCTTGATTGTTTAAGCCGCGGGGTTCAAAGCGTGGGAAAAAAGTAGTGGCTTATAGTCCGGAAAATACGGTAATAGATTATACCAGTTTATAAAGTATTACCAATGTTTCCTTATTCCCTAGAATAACATGTGTACATTATAATATGTCAAGATTGAAAAATATATCTTTCCTAAATGTATAATTATAAATAATAATATTAATAATAATAATAATAATAATAATCCATAAAAACCAGCATGTAATAGCTTTTGTTTTTAAGTTCTGCGTGAGTTTCTTTTTTAATTTTTTATTAATTCCAAGAAATTTACAGTAGATTATTTGGTGTGTTTTACACTGAAAAACACGTCCCTTTCTTTCCTTATTATCGTTTATTACCTTATTATCTATTATCCTTATTATAGCTATTTTAGTCACTCATTATGCTTCATCTGAGTTAAAAATCAAGGGAGGACAAATCCTAAATGCATCACTGAGCCCAGTGGGTAAGTTTACTTGATCTTGCACTTGTCTTGTTTTAGTTGCCTGGAAACCTGACTGAGTAAACTAAAAAGTTGTAATTTAATTCAAAGTAATGCAATAGCTAGTTAAGTGCATTAATACAGACTAAATGAACGTTCGTGTGCTTGAGAGAAAAAAAATAATCAAGCAAGTCTTTGATGTCACTAATTCTCCCTCTCAGCACATGGCACATTAGTCCTTAATTAGTTTGTATATTTATACCTTTAAGTTCCATGCATTATTGTAACATTAAGTTCCACACTTTCATTACCTGTTTACGATAAAGTCCATGTTTTTATTGTGCATATTTTTTGACTGTGATTTCACTGTGCATTACCTCATTTTATTGTTGTCGATCTCTTCTTTGAGCTACACTATGGACTATGACTTGGGTTATTGTTTTTGCTCAAATAAAACATATCAAGCATTGCAAATGCATCTTCCTTTACATACTTCAGCTATGAGATTCTGTGTCCTTTGCTAACATCAAACATTAAAGACATTTGGCACTGGATATCATCGTTATTGCTTCACCTGCATTTGTATAGTGGACCTTGTTCAATTCAATTCGATACATTTTTATTTGTATAGCAATAGACAGTGTCTCAAAGCAGCTTTACACAGCTAATGCCTTAATAAAGAATAAATAAGAAGGTTCTTTATATGTGTAATATTTTGGGGCGGTGGAAGACTGTTGGGGCTTGAAAATCGACCCCCCTCTAAAGTGGGAAATGGCAAAATGGGAAATTGAGAAGCATTGATCTACAGAGACAAAGTGATCAGATACTAGCTTATTATTAGAATGACCTAATTCTGACTAATACAATTCTAACTTATAGTTTTTTAGGGTATTTGTTTGCAAATGCCATTCAATCCATGTCCAAATGTGCTTCTAGAATTTTGAATATCCTTTGTTAGAAAACCTGAGTAACCACCTTATCACCTCATCGTGTTTTTAAGCATGATCATCAAGCACCGTCTGATTAGACAATGGACCAAAATTAGGCTTTACTAAGTTTTATTATCTCTGACGGTCATGCAAAAGACGAGGGTCTGGCTTCTGAAACGGGAACTAAACTCAGCCACTGGGCTTGCACAAGCAAGTGCACTCTTAGTGCTGGTCCCAGTCCAAGATAATTGGAAGGGTTGTGTCAGGAAAGGCATCCAGCGTAAAAGGCCTGTGCCAATAAAAAAATGTGAAATTTAATGATGAGCCACTGTGGCAACCCCTTAAGGGATCTTCCAAAAGATGATGATAAATGTGATGATGATGATCAGTAGCAGCAGCAGCAACAGCAGCAAATCATTATTTCCTCTGGATATGTTTAACCTCAAGGTTAGTGTTGATTATAGCAAGACAAGATTTGTGGTGGACGTTCAGTTACCTTAGTTTCATTGGTGTTTCCACATACACTATAAGGACAAACATGTGTGGACCATCTCATCCATAGAGTATGTGGTTCTTCTCTACTGTTGCAGCAAAAGTGGACGCAGTCAATAGTATAGGATGCCTTTGAACGCCAGAGGATTACAATTTCCCATTGGAACCAAAAGGCCAAACCATGTTCCTGCATAACAATGCCTCAGTTCACAATGCAAGGTCTATGAAGACATGGTTTTGAGAGGTTGGAGTAAAAGAAATCTGCACAGATCCTTGACCTCAATCTTATAGGATACTTTTGGGATAAACCATAATGCTGACATCCCCCAGACCTCCTTACCTGACATCAGCCGCTGACCTAGCCTCACTACAAAAAAAAAGTTGAAATCCTTCCCCAAAGACTGACTGTTATAATAGCAGCACAGTCTGACTAAATCTAGAAAGTGAAGTCAAATTGCACCTTGCTGACATGTATAGTGTAGCAGACCTTCAGCAGAATGTTTGGCAACCATGCTGGCAGGCTTGAAAAAAAATTACACCCCCTGCACCAACACTACTATAAACTATTATGAGCCTCTTTACAGGTTTCTCAAATGCCTACTCTTAACTGACCTTTTGGTTTTCCAGGTGATCGTTATGAACCAAAGACTCCTGTCACTGGAGTTGCCTGGCTCTGTAGCAACTAGCTGTTTAACTGCAAGTGCTTTACTTTTAAAACTGATTCACAACTCATCGGAATGGGTGGGGTGGACCTTGTCCACACCAAGGCCTCATATCAGCCAGACTGCATTGTCCATCCTTGCAAAATAGGCTGGTGAACAGCTGAGCCCATTCTCCTAGAAAAAGGTGTGGACATAAAGACAGAGAGTGGACTAAATGCAGGGTGCCATGTCTTTCTCTAGTGATAGCTATAAAGTCAATACAATCAATCTCTAATGGCCTCTTCCCCTCTGATGGTCCCTGTTTAATCAGAGTAAGAGCAAGAGGTAGCCTCCATGCCCGAGAGCAGCCATTAATTTTGCCATCCCCATTGGTGTGTTTGTTTTTTTATTGCCTCTCCAGTGCGAAGCTGGCATTCGTCAGGCATCTGATTGAGCTCTGCTCAATACTAAAGCAGTAAGGCGGGATGAGACGGATGACTCGGGGCATACTGCATATCCACTCTGCAAGCAAAGTGCAGCAACAGAGTGTATCTCCCATATGGCCCATATCTTTGTCCCCAACTCGTACAGGACTTTCATTTGAATTCCTGTTAATATATTTTATGCTAGGAATCTGAATAATCAGTTCAGAAGGAGAGAGGCACTGCATTAACCCCGCTAGCGTCTATGTGACAGTGTCACACTTCATATAAGCACCCAGTTCGACTCAGTGATATACTCTCTGTCAAATGTTCTGCGCAAACCTGTTGAACAGTGATTCTACCTCAGTGCCCAGCAGCGCAGCTAGCATGTGGTGAGAAGTGCATATGGGCTGATCAAAGAGGCTGTCAGGTCTCCAGTTGTCAGGAAAACAGCCCCTATTCCCCACACTCATTATCCATCGCTCAATTCTCCATGTCCAGCCAGTAAGTGTCTACAGTCTCGTCTATGGGGTCCGATTGTTGGACCAGAAAACAGCCACTTACGATCTGGTCCAGTGAGTCAGACTATAAAAAAGAACTACTGTCCTATGTGACATGCCAAAGAGCTGCAGCTTGAACACATTTCTCAGCTGCTGTAGAGAGCATATGCACATATAAAAGAGACTAAACTCATTTTATTAATTTTTACTCTGATCAAAGTGACCTGGACACTTGGTATGGATTAGCGCAAATATCATGTTACCTAAAGAGTAGGTACAGAGTAAGTCTATTAGAGATAGTACTGTTGGTATGGATTTTTGTATTTTTATGTCTGCAAAATTCCTGATTAACACAAGCATCTGGCTGCTCTAGTACACTACAGAGCACTATGCACAGCTAAATAAAGGTTGTGTTTGTTAAAAACCTGTGACAACTTGATAAAGGAACCAAAACAAATATGCAAGTCAATTAACTAATAGTGTCTACAGAGGATTACACATATCAATGGTAAATTGGCATTTGCTCTTTTTTTCTTTTTCTTTTTTGCATGACTGCCTGAATGAATCACAAGCATCAAAACACACTGACT
This sequence comes from Silurus glanis, assembly GCA_014706435.1. Taxonomy (NCBI): domain Eukaryota; kingdom Metazoa; phylum Chordata; class Actinopteri; order Siluriformes; family Siluridae; genus Silurus; species Silurus glanis. Next base: position 4,565,334 of record JAAIIK010000016.1, on the reverse strand, counting down.
TGGAGTATGTACTAGTACTGTAGTAAAAGTAGCTGGGAGGTGGCTGTTGGGGTTTCAGTAGCTTTCTTAGCTAGCTTGCTACATCAGGTAACAACCTAGTTTATTTATATAGATCTCTAGCACCCGTAGTAGCTAATTACCTTTAAATTTGCCTATATTATGTTGGAATTAGCTTATGTATTTTTTTCTACATTACTTACTGTATTTTATTCCCTACTGTCAGAATTAGGCTTAGGGTACTACACTTCCCATCAGCTACACCATGTGACATGATCTCTGTGCCAGATCTACATTCCCAGAAAATAAGCAGATGTTTGAAGCCTCATCTTGCACTGAATTCTTTGTCTCATGTATGTGTTCCATGGGTATGGCCCATGTTTCCTTGTCAACCTATTTTGTGTTTTGTTTCGTTATGTTTGACATTTGCATTCAAATTTGAACTCATTAAATTACACTAAGCAAACCAGTGCCTATAAAGTAAATCCAGCTACAAGTCTTGTTCATGTGTTAATATGAATTCATCTTCCCTTTAAATCCACCTGTCTGGATTCCTAAAACACTGCACCCATAACCAAGGCAACGATTCTTGTGGCCTTCCTGAATATACCTAATAATAGACTTAGAGAGGGTGTTGGGGGATTGGTGAGTGTCAAGCTGTCTGTCCATTCCACTCCAATTTGATCCTCTGTGCTGCTGCTGCTGTTATGAATGCAGAATAAATCATCACATCCGATAGGGTCAGCAATTCTTTTATTATTAAAACTAAACGCTGCTGAGCCATCAACAGCAATAATGCCAATAGAAAAAAAAACTAAAATATATATATATATATATATATATATATATATATATATATATATATA
>JAAIIK010000016.1:4547584-4564461 GCA_014706435.1 Silurus glanis | reverse complement strand
ATATATATATATATATATATATATATATATATATATATATATATATAAGCTTTCCTTTTCTTTCCAGTCACGCTGCCAGCTCCATCCATAACACTTTGTGCTTTATTTCTGTTGCCTTTCACACTACATACAATGAACTGACAGGTCAGGAAATGTCTGAACAAGATGAATGTGGCCTAGTCAGTGGTCTGTCCGATAGGGTCAAAGTAACGTGTACGCTTGGCCAGAAAATGAAACATGTCAGGAGGACTTATGCAGCACCTACTAATGCTTTAGGAAACCTTTCAAAGTACACAAAAAATCTTTATGTAGACTCCATACAGTAAATATATGGAATAAATAATGTTCATAATATATTTATAGATCCTTGTACCACTTACGTTACAGCAGCTGTATACAGTCATTAATAATTCAGTGAAAGTGTAAGTAATTAATAATTAATAGGACAGAACATACAGAATATGATGTTACAGAGAAACCAGATGTTCCCATTTTTAAGAAAGTCAAAAGTAACAGCTTTAGCTGTGACTGTAACAAAGTGATCCCCTTCAGGAACTCGAGCTGCGTCGAAAATGGAATGTCCAGCGTCCCTAACGGGGTGGGAAGCGGTCATGAGTGGCCGCTCCGCCCAAGGTCGGTGGGACAAGTCACCTGAGAGGTTGCCACGTGTTGGTCCGTACGGACAACATGTCGGTGGTCTCGTACATCAACCACCAGGGGGGGTCTCCGGTCTCGCCCCCTGTACAGGCTGGCACGGCAGATCCTCCTATGGTCCAAGGAAAAACTCCTCTCATTGAGAGCAGTTTACATCCCTGGCTGGTTGAACTGGAGAGCAGATGACCTTTCGAGGCAAGGGCCGAGGCCTGGGGAGTGGAGGCAGAGAGGAGCAGATATGGCAGAGATATTACAGAGCCCAGGTGGATCTGTTTGCAACTTGGGAGACTTCGCACTGTCCCCTCTGGTTCTCTCTCTCTCACCCATTGGGGCTGGACCCCATGGTGCAGACGTGGCCCAGGCTACGTCTGTACGCCTTTCCCCCTATCGCGATGCTCCCTGAAGTTCTGGAGAGAATCCGCCAGGAAGGAGCTCGTCTCCTCCTGGTGGCACCTCGTAGGCTGGGCAGACCGTGGTTTACGCACTTGCTGTCCCTTCTCGAGGGATCTCCTCTCACAGGCAGGGGGAACCCTGGTTCACTCCTGCCCAGAGTTATAGAAGCTGTGGCCCCTGAGCTTCCTCCACGAGTAAGTTGTATGCCGCTAAATAGCATCTGTTCACCACGTGGTGTGAGCACCACCAGTTGGACCCAGTTAACTGCCCAGTTGGTTCAGTTCTGGAGTTCCGTGGGGAACAGTTTGCCACAGGATTGGCTCTGTCAACCCTGAAGGTTTACGTGTCCGCTATCGCGGCTTATTGTACCCCGCTAGCGTGGCAGTCGCTGGGGAAACACCACCTCGTGACACGTTTCGTACGCGGCACCCGGACGCTGAGGCCCAGGACATGACCCAGAGTGCCTGTGTGGGACTTGGCCGTTGTGCTGGCGGCTCTATCTAAGCCCCCCTTCAAGCCCTTGGCCAAAGTGGACCTTAGGAATCTGTCGGTTAAGACCACTTCTCTCCTGGCAATTTCGTCCCTTAAGAGGGTCAGGGACCTAGAGGTTCTTTCCATTGAACCGTCTCGCCTGGAGTTCTCACCTCGCTCCTGTCATGGCTAGTACTATCCTTTACCCTAAACCAGGGTCGTTTTGCAGGCATTCTGCCCTCCTTTCCTAGCCCCAAACCAGGAAAAGCAGAATTGACTGTGACTGCGAGCACTGGACACATACCTCCACAGGACGAGTCTGTGGAGGAAGTCGGAGCAGCTGTTCAGTAGATGGATTGGAATTGATGCCATTTGTCTGTGTTATGAGTCCTCTGGTCTTCCCACTCCTTTCAGAGTTAAGGCTCATTCCACACAAGGTATGGCGGCCTTTACAGCCTGGTTTGCTGGAGTTTTGCTCCAGGACATTTGTAACACGTTCCCAAAGCGTTTTCGACGCAGCTTTCATTCCCTCAGGGAACTAGGGTTACATACGGAACTTAGTGACATTAACACTGGAGTTTCCTTTCAAACATGCTAGTCAAACATCTCACAAATACAATGAATGAGACAAAAAAAAAGTAAGCAGATTATTTTACTAAGAATTGGAAAAAAAACCTCTGCCAGACAATTGCAGACTGCAGCTATATAATTTCTTTTAGCGGCAAGTCTGTCTGTAAGCAATAATCAAATAAAAATGTGATTTGTCTTTGAAAATATCTTCAAACTCTAAAATGAAAATAAAGAATTGGGAGTAAATAAACAGGCACCAGTAATGACTGATGCTTTTCTCTTCCACCACATGCAGACCACATTCTGTCTTGCCATTTTTAACTCATGCCCCCACATTTCAACTAGAATTATTAGTGCTCTCTAGTGTGCTGCAGCTTAATACTCTGAAATTCGACCGTCATTTTCACTTTGTGCTCAACGACAGAGTCAGGCATAAAGAGCTGGGAAGTTCTACTCTTGTCAAAATATTTAAAACTCTGCCACACTCTCACTCTCCTTGCCGCTCATCCAGAATAGAAAAAACTACACGTGGATAAATGTTTATTGCTTTCTGACCAGCTGTTAAGCTTTCACTTTGTCCTTGAAGGGCACATTATAGTGCACACCTGGTGGACAAGCCCGTTGAGCTCTGAAGCCCAGTGAGCTCCTTTTACACTTAATGACACTCGTTTAATTGTTGTGGGAGTCTTTAATAAAATATGATAATAATAAATACATCTTCTGCTTAGTGGTCTCAGAATGACAAGGGTAGCATTTGCAAACAAACCAATGGTGTTTATGGGCAGGACTCTGCCATCAAGAAGTCTAGTCTTACTGTTACATACATTCATTGTATGCTGAAAAGTCCTTAAAATATCCTTCGTAAAAGAAGGAAGGAAGAAAGGAACGTATCAAGCAAAAACATTTTTAGATAGTTGACCTTGCTGTAAATTTGACCCTGTTTAGATCAAATTTGAGAATTTAATCAGTTCATGCGTTCATTACAGTGAACATTTCGTACAAAAGCTACAATGATTCAACCGTTACTATAGATAATGCACTTACAGGAATCTCAGAGATCACACAGAGGAATAGATGGATGGATGGATGGATGGATGGATGGATGGATTATTGAGTGGATAGCTGAATTGTTGGATGCATGAATTAATGGATGGATGAATGACTGGATGGATGGATGGATGGATGGATGGATGGATGGATGGATGAGCAGAAAAAAACATGATTACTGACAGAGGAATTAACATTTCATAATATATTATTTTGTGCTAAAAGGTTGAATTTATTTAATCTGAACTCTTCGGTCTTTCAGTTTAAACTCTTCTGTGCCCTTGGCAGAGTTAACCCCTTTCATTTTGTGATTCCATTGCAATGAACACCATGTGTTTTTTGTTTGTTTCTGTTTTTGTGATGCCCCACCTCATGCCATGCTATTAGTTTGTTTTCAGAATGTGTTTTGTGCTAAGTTTTTCTATTTAAACCCTGCTGTGTTAATGACTTTTTGCGAAGTCTTACCAAGCAAGCCTTGTTCTCCTAGTCCAAGTTCCTGTTTAATGTTTCTTAGTTCTGCCCATCTCTGATGCTGACAGAAACGTTCTCTAACAATTAATTCCTTTAAGAGAAGCTTAACTAGCTAAAAAAAAAGTTGGTCTCTGTACCATTCTGGGTACACTTCCTAATATAATGATCTTCTTCTTCTTCTTTCGGCTGCTCCCATTAGGGGTCGCCGCAGTGGATCATCCGTCTCCATACCCCCCTGTCCTCTACATCTGCCTCTTTCAAACCAAGTACCTGCATATTTTCCCTCACCATATCGATAAACCGCCTCCTTCGCCTTCCTTGTTTCTTTCTTCCTGGTGGCTCCATCCTCAGCATTCTCCTACTGATATACCCCATGTCCCTCCTCTTCACATGTCCAAACCATCTCAATCTCGCCTCCCTCGCCTTGTCTCCAAAATGTCCTATATGCGCTGTGCCTCTAATAAACTCGTTTCTAAACCTGCCTATCCAACGAAAACCTCAACATCCCTCAGGGTGTCTTTTCTCTTAGTCTCCATTTACACTTATGATTATGTGTTCTGCTGTCATATATTATGGAAATGAATGAACATGACTCACTGCAACATGGATGTTCTTAATTAATTCATAGCTGATTCTCAGAGCTTCAACTTACTTCAGAGCTTACTCCTTGTCATCACTCTTCATGAGGGACGTGCTCTCACCTTGACCACCGACTGGACCTTTCCACTAATACATTATTAGTCACATGTCACATAACCTCCACACAACCCAAGACATTAAGTAACAGGCACTGCAGGCACAGTTGACAGTTGCTGAGAGCATATGCTTGCCCAGATAATGAGAAAGAGAGAAAAAGAAAATACACACACACACACACACACACACACACACACACACACACACAAATATATAAACAAATATTTACCAAATACAAAAATATATCAGTGTTCTATTTTAATAAGCAAAGCATGATAGAAGAAATCTGGAAATTGAACCTGTAATAAATGAATGGTCTTTTAACCAAATAGCTTTTGTTATAATTTTTGGGGGGTTTTGGCACAATAGATAACAAGTGACTGTACACCCAGCAAGCGTGATTGCTTAAAAAAAAAATTAAAAAAGTGAAGCACTATGAGGTTAACCAGGTCGTAATGAATTCAGCCTTGATTTTCATAAAGTTGAAGTGATTCACTTTTGGCAAAGAACTTTTTAAAAGTCATCTAATTAGCTTGAACTTTCCCTACCTGAATATCAGCAACTCAATGCAGTAGACTGTGATTCATAAGTAGAGCTGTCCAGCTAAAGTTGTCATAATTATCAGTGATCAGCCAAGAAAAACATTACAGTCATAACTCATTAAGATTATCCCTCGAGTGAGCTTTCATCTCAGAGGAAAAGATGGCGGGCTGACAGGGTTACACCGGGCAATGTAAAATATGAGCAACGTATGAGGAAAAACGTAATTAAAGAAATAAATACATGTCAATCAGTCAATGATAAAATGAAAACAATAATTAGAATCAGGTCATGACTTTTATCCCTATATTTACTCAAACTATTCTATTCAATCCAATCTACTGAGTCGTCATTTCTCTGCTGCAAACATGTACTTTGAATAACACAAGTCATCATGTGAACACAGTAAACCATCATTATCATTATTCCTCGGAGGTTTTGTATAACTTAGCAAAAGAAGCTTTCTGCCCTGGTTATTATCGGAACAGCAGTATCACATTAGTAGCGAGCTACAGGCAATCTCCAGAGATCTGATATCATATTGTATCAAAAATGTGATTAAATTCTCATATACACGTCCTCTATCATTAATACTCAACACATCTCGTACACAGGGATTGAGTTGCTGTGGGACCCAGCAAAAAAAAAATATACAAAAACCTTGGGTAATCAGATGTGTATCTTATAGAACAAAGTAAATACAGTGTGATTAGCTTGTGTGCTTGATTAGCCTCCTAAATAGCCTCTCTGGTTTACTCATTTGTTTATGTTCTGGGAAGCAAAACACAGTGTGTTCAAAAAAAAGATTGTGGATGGGTAGAATGGCGGAGGTAGCAATTGCAAGGGTGGGTGGTATTAGTCAAACCTTATGTGGGAGCAGGTCAGTTTGGTCAAACTTTCTGCAAGTGGGATTAGAAACGAGTGTGGAGCATTTGGAATTAGTCAGTAGTGTCTTCACAGTGGAATTTTATTAAGAGTGTCTGTGGGTATTGGTCAGGTGAGGTCAAGATCATCTGTGTGAACAAGTGAGTGTAATCAGGAGTGTGAAGGAGCAGTGAGACTTGAGACTTGGGAGTATCAGGATTGGTTAGTAGTGTTTGCATGCGAGCAAAGAGTGTCTATGGTATCTGGGGAATTTGAACTGGTCAAACTATTTGAAGAGAAAGAATAGAGTCAATACTGTCTCTGTTAGCAAAAGGATTGGTCAAACATTTAGTAGAAAATAGAAGGATTGGTCAAGAGAGTATGCAGGAGCGATGCGAGCTGGTAGGGTTGAACAGTCTGTGGGAGGGGGTGTTTTTGATCAAGAGTTTCTGTAAGAGCAATTAACTTGGTTAACAGTGTCTGTGGGAGCAATGGGACTGATTACGAATGTAGCATTTTTCATGTTATCTATAACAAATTTGAAATATAAACTCATGAGACATGTGGCTTTGAACCTGTTACATTTTTGGATTTCTGCAGGACTGATTTCATGTATTTGTATATATCTTTTTAAACAACTCTGGATGATGGATACTAAAGCCCAAATTGCCTTCTTTCCAAAGATGCATAAATTGTGTTTGTAGTACACTGTTCCCATTGATCTGGATTGTAACATCTATTTGATAATGTAACTCTTGTACAGATTCATTTGTTGACTTATTTCTTATCTTCTCTACTGCCTATATCAAACTCTTACTTCTTTTTAGTTTTTGTTTTTTTAAATAGAAAGAAGCAGGATGTATACAAAGACACATTGTCCTCTGGCACAGACTTCAGACCTTACAGAATACATTATTGGAGAACAACATATGCTTAATGTAAGCATATGGTGTGTAACGGCAGTCAATAATTGTCCTGTCCTTGCGTAAAATAATTGCATTTCGCAGAAGAGTCATTTTATGGTGAGTGATAATTAATGCCATTCTGCATTGCAATGAGTAATGTGCTGATCCTACTTACAGCACACAACGGGGCTATATTAAAAGCTTCGAGATCACCTTGCTGCGCCATGCGCTCACAGCTCATTTCTCTCTTGCACTTACCATTTCAATTTCTTTGGTACTCAATACACCAAAGAAGGTATTGCACTAAAAAGGGGTGGGCCTTTAGATAACCAGCTTTAAGGTACTCTGTGCTGTCCTGTGAGATGCGCAATGAGAAAGTAATCAAAACCGCATACATGCTACATAAATACATTACATTAAGGAAAGCATGGGACCTAAACCATTGTTCCTCAGGGTAATGTATTCATGTTGTATGTAGTGCTGCTTGGATTAATTCTTGCACGTAATTCTTGCACACATGCACATAAAGTGAAGGTATAAGTCATTTGAAACACTGCTAAAGTCTCCATCACAAAAACTAAAATTCAAGTGCATGTTTTATTCTCAAAACCCTTTTTTCCCTTCCAAGCCAACTTTAACTTCACTTTACCTTGAAATATAATCAAGGTTCCCCTTCAGGAACTCGAGCTGCGTCGAAACGCTATGGGAACGCCTCTGCGTGACCGCGCTCTGAACCACGTGTGTAATCTGACCAATAGGCGTTTGGTACGTGACGTCATCAGCGGGCGACGTCGCGTAAACAGGAAGCTACAAATGGCTGCGAGATGGACCAGACGCTAGCTTTCTGCTCGTTCAGGTAAGCGCTGTTTCGCTGTGTTTTTCTTTCTGATCGAGTGATGGCTGGCAGGCAGGTTTATCGAAAGTGCGTTCATCCGTGTCCGCGTTTCATTACCGGTAAGGATTCGCATGATCGGTGTGTTGTTTGCCTGGGAGTGGAGCATGCAGCATGGCTATGCGCACGCTTCGCTCCCGGAGAGCGCTCTTCGAGAAGAGCTCTCTCCCTCGCGGCTCCGGTCCCGCTCTCGCTGAGGCACAGCGGCGCCGGCGCTCGTGGGGTTCGCAGGCCGATATAGCAGCGGGGCTGGAGTCGGATGCGTCCGCTTCAGCTTCGTCTGCTGAATCGAGCTCCTGCTCGCTCGGAGAAGCAGGCCCGATGGCTGCTTCTTCTCCCGGTACGAGCAGCGCGGCATTACATGTCTCTCCTTCCGAGGAAGGTGAGCTGATGGATGCTAGCGAGCCCGTGGGTTCCTCACAGCCTGTGCTGTATGAGGAGCTCCTCGAGGTCGTGACACGGGCCGTTGCTAGGCTGGATTTAGCTTGGCCGATGGAGCAGCAGAAGCAGCGCAAACCCAGTAAGCTGGATGAGCGCTTTCTGCAACCTGTGTCACTTCCTCGGCGCCGGGGCCTGCCGTTTTTCCCCGATCTGCACGCCGAGGTGTCCAGATCCTGGGAATCCCCGTACTCAGCGCGCACTTCTTCTCGCCACTCCTCGCTCTACGCGAACGTGGTTGCGGCTAAGGCGTGCGGCTACGGGGCAATGCCGCATGTTGAAGAGACGCTAGCCAGCTATCTCTCTCCAAGCGTAGCATCGTCACTGAAGGCTCCGGTATTCCCTACTAAACCGCTACGTGCTACATCGGCTTTAGTAGGGAAGGCTTACGCGGCAGCAGGTCAGGCTGCAGGTTGTCTCCACACCATGGGTGTATTACAGGCATACCAGGCTGATCTGCTACGTGATCTGGATGAGGGAATTAGCCCCGGGACCGCTGATGTTAAGGAGTTACGTCGCGCTGCCGACTTAACCCTTAGGGCCACGAAGCACACGGCGCGGGCCGTTGGTCGGTCCATGGCGGCCCTGGTGGCCACAGAGAGGCATCTGTGTCTCACCTTGTCTGACCTCCCGGACTAGGATCGGGCTGTGCTCTTGAACGCACCGATGGCTCCTCCTGGCCTGTTTGGCGACGCGGTGACGGCGGTCGTGAACAGGTTTCAGGAGTCTAAAAAGCAATCGGCTGCGTTTCAGCAGTACCTCCCTCGCCGTTCACGTGGGGCTGGTCGGTGGCAGCCCCAGCCCGGTCCGTCCGGGCACCGCGAAGCCCAGAAACAGAGCGTCGCCACCCGATCTCCGCGGGCGGGGCCTAAAGGTCCGAGGCGTCGCTCTGGGCCCAAGAAGGAGCAAGGTGACCTGAGGGTCACCCTCGCCTCCAACAAACGGGCCGTGGTGCGGAGATCCTGACGATCTTCGGTCGAGGGGACGGTGTACACCTCACGCTACGGTGCCCGTCCCTCCCCTGCACCACCAGGGGGGCGGGCCGTTGGCTCTGCCACAGGATGTGCTTCAGAGCACGGCCTCCCTCCAGCGGGCGTCTCCCTCCACTTCCGCCCAGAGTCTCGGTACGGATGGGGGAGACCCGCCGCCTCTCACGAGGTGTCATCAGCTGCAGGGCCCCGCCCCAGCTGCTCTGAGTGGGTCAGAGGCCAGCCCCGAGGGGCTGGTTCCCCTGAGGAACTTTCTGGCAGCATGGGAGGGGCTGCCAGAAGTCTCCCGGTGGGTCCTGCGGACCATAGAGGGCGGTTACGCGATCCAGTTCGCGTCCTCTCCTCCCCGTTTCGGCGGGATGTGTCCCACCCTGGTGGGGCCCGAGCAGGCTCTGGTCCTGGAACAAGAAGTACGCACACTCCTGGGGAAAGGGGCCATCGAGGTGGTTCCCCCCCTCGGTTCAAGAGTCAGGCTTCTACAGCTCGTACTTCGTCGTTCCGAAGAAGGATGGCGGGTTGCGTCCCATTCTAGATCTTCGCTCCTTGAACCGCTCTCTCAGGAGGCTCAGGTTCAGGATGCTCACCCTCAAGGGGGTCGTGACTCAGATCAGGTCTGGGGACTGGTTCGTCACCATAGATCTGAAGGACGCGTACTTTCACGTCTCCATCCTTCCTGCACACAGGAGGTTCCTGAGGTTTGCCTTCGGGGGCGTGGCATACCAATATCGGGTCCTCCCGTTCGGCCTGGCACTCTCGCCCCGCACCTTCACGAAGTGCGTCGATGCAGCACTGGCCCCGTTGCGGCTCCAGGGCATCCGCATTTTGAATTACATCGACGATTGGTTGATCCTGGCTCATTCAGAGCGTCAGGCGATTCGGCATCGAGATGTCGTCCTCGCCCACATGAAGGTGCTCAGGTTTCGGCTGAACGCCAGCAAAAGCGTGCTTTCTCCAGTGCAGAGAACCACCTTTTTGGGCGTGGTGTGGGACGCGGCCAGGATGCAGGCACGGTTGTCGCCTGCTCGGGTCGAGGTCATCCTCACCGCCGTCAGGAGAGTGCGGGAAGGCCAGCCACTCACTGTGAGGCAGTTTCAGAGGCTGCTGGGTCTCATGGCAGCGGCGTCCAGCATAGTTCCGCTCGGGCTCCTGCACATGAGGCCCCTCCAGTGGTGGCTCCGGGGCAGGGGGTTCTCCCTCAGGGGGAACCCGCATCATGCTATCAAGGTCTCGCGGCGTGCCCTTCGAGCCTTAGATGTCTGGAAAGACCGACCTTTCCTGTCCCGTGGCCCGGTGCTGGGGGCTCCGTGCCGTCGCGTGACGCTGACGACGGACGCTTCCCTCACGGGGTGGGGAGCGGTCATGAGTGGCCACTCCGCCCAGGGTCTGTGGAGCGGCCCACGTCTCTCGTGGCACATAAATTGCCTGGAGATGATGGCAGTGTATTTGGGGTTACAGCACTTCCTCCCGGCCCTGAGAGATCGCCATGTGTTGGTCCGGACGGACAATACTGCGGTAGTCTCTTACATCAACCACCAGGGGGGTCTCCGATCTCGCCCCTTGTACAAGCTAGCGCGAGCGGTCCTCTTATGGTCTCAGGACAGGCTCCTGTCTTTGAGGGCCATTTACATCCCGGGTCGGTTGAATGTCAGAGCAGATGCCCTGTCGAGGCAGGGCCCGAAGCCTGGGGAATGGCGACTCCACCCCGAGGTGGTGGAGCTCATATGGCGGAGGTTCTACAGAGCCCAGGTGGATCTTTTTGCGACCCAGGAGACCTCGCACTGTCCCCTCTGGTTCTCTCTCTCTCACCCAGCCCCGTTAGGGCTGGATGCCATGGTGCAGTCGTGGCCGAGGCTACGCCTGTACGCTTTCCCCCCGATCGCTCTGCTCCCTGGAGTTCTGGAGAGAGTTCGCCGGGACGGAGTCCGTCTCCTCCTGGTAGCGCCTCGTTGGCTGGGCAAGCCATGGTTTGCGGATCTGGTGTCCCTGCTCGAGGGCCCTCCGTGGGAAATTCCTCCCAGGAGGGATCTCCTCTCACAGGCGGGCGGAACCCTGGTTCACCCCCGCCCAGAGTTGTGGAGGCTGTGGCTGTGGCCCCTGAGGGGGCACAGTTCGTAGCAGCTGGTCTCTCTACCGAGGTAGTTGGCACCCTTCTCCACTCCAGAGCTCCCTCCACGAGGAGGTCGTATGCTGCACGGTGGCGACTGTTCGCGTCTTGGTGCGAGCACCATCGCCTGGATCCTGTTAACTGCCCGATCGGTTCAGTTCTGGAGTTCCTACAGGAACAGTTCGCCGCAGGGTTGTCCCCTTCGACCCTCAAGGTTTACGTGTCCGCCATCGCGGCTTATGGCACCCCGCCTGCGGGGCAGTCGCTGGGTAGGCACCCGCTGGTGACACGTTTCCTCCGCGGCACCCGGAGGCTGAGGCCCGGGACGCGACCCAGAGTGCCTGTCTGGGATCTGGCTGTTGTGCTGGCGGCTCTGTCTGAGCCCCCCTTCGAGCCGTTAGCCGAGGTGGCCCTTAGGTTTCTGTCGATCAAGACCACCTTCCTCTTGGCGGTTTCCTCCCTGAAGAGGATCGGGGATCTGCAGGCTCTGTCCGTGGCCCCGTCTCGCCTGGAGTTTGCCCCTGGCATGACCAGGGCGTTTCTCTACCCGAAACCTGGGTACGTGCCTAAGGTGCCTTCGGCTCCCTCACGTCCTGTCGTTTTGCAGGCATTCTGCCCTCCTCCGTATACAGCCCCCGAACAGGAGCGACAGCACCGACTGTGTCCAGTGCGAGCACTGGACACTTACCTCCGCAGGACGAGTCCGTGGAGGAGGTCGGAGCAGCTGCTTGTCTGCTATGGCCCGAACAGGAAAGGTTTCCCGGCCAATAAGCAGACTTTGAGCAGATGGGTAGTGGATGCGATTGTGTCGGCTCACGAGTCCTCTGGCCTCCCCGCACCGCTTGGGGTCCGGGCTCACTCCACCCGGAGTGTGGCGGCCTCTACGGCCTGGTCCGCTGGAGTGTCCCTCCGGGACATTTGTGACGCTGCGGGTTGGTCCACCCCGCTGACCTTCGTCAGGTTCTATGACCTTGACCTCCGAGCCACCCCGGGCTCCTCTGTCCTACGTGCTGGTGCCGAGGCCCTCACTCTCTAGGCAGGGTCTGGTCAGTGTGGCGTGATTGGACACTTGTTCCCATAGCGTTTCGACGCAGCTCGAGTTCCTGAAGGGGAACGTCTCTAGGTTACGACCGTAACCCTAGTTCCCCGAGGGAACGAGACGCTGCGTCTCCGTGCCACACTCCCTGCATCCCTGCGGCGCTTACCTTCTCTCGCAGTAGCTAGCGTCTGGTCCATCTCGCAGCCATTTGTAGCTTCCTGTTTACGCGACGTCGCCCGCTGATGACGTCACGTACCAAACGCCTATTGGTCAGATTACACACGTGGTTCAGAGCGCGGTCACGCAGAGGCGTTCCCATAGCGTTTCGACGCAGCGTCTCGTTCCCTCGGGGAACTAGGGTTACGGTCGTAACCTAGAGACGAAATACTTCAAATCTCAAATTTTTCACATTCATGGACAAATCCTTGTAATGTCGGATGCGTAAAACATCCGTTTCTGTTCCGTCATTCATTCGGATTATGAAAAATATATACATTTCGTTCCTTCCATTCATTCAACCCTGTTACCTGAACACACCTGAAGAAATGTTTGAAATATTCCAATTTTTGTTCCAGTAAAATGTTCACAATGCTCAAAAAGAAACCGCATCACTGCCATGTAATGACGCCTCAGAGAGATACAGTTTCAGGTTGGCTGTGGGTCAGAAGCAGGCACAGGGTCAGGTGATCAGCAAACAACATTAATTGTGCAAAACATAATCAAAACGTAGAAAACAGATCAAAACTATTGTAGCAAAGAAAGAATTCTGAGGCTTGGTATCACCTGACTGCATAGCAAACAAAGGGCATTTCCAATATGTGAATGAATCAAAGTCCCTTTTTTTAGTGGTGTATGTGTGGCTGCGCAATTGGGAGCAGGTGTTTCCAATCAGTAGCTCCATGGCTGAAAACATGTGTGTGTGTGTGTGTGTGTGTGTGTGTGTGTGTTTTAATATAATGTCTTGTAGTACATGCTGGCCTTACATGTAGGTCACTTTGGCTTTTGGGAGTTGGAGTTGGATAGTGACCTGACAATCACCTTAAAAGTTATGAGAAGTTGTTGTTGTTGTTGTTGTTGTTTTTTCAATTATACTGTGTAAATTGTTTATTTTGTCTCGAGTTTTTACTTGCCACAGTCACCCCAGGCTTGCTCATTGCGGCTAAATACACATAGTTCACTTATATACATTTCTGCTCTATAATTCTTACATTGCGTAAAGCTGCTTTGAGACAATGTCCATTGTGAAAAGTGTTATAGAAATAAACTTGAATTGAAATGAATTGAATATTTTGGGGAAAAAAAAAATTTACTTATAGTAGCATTCCTGTTCCACATTTTGTACATTTGATATATCAATGTTTCAAAAAACAACCAGCCTAATTATTTTACATATTTACAGCATTTTGGAAGACACCCTTATTCAGAGCGACTTGCAATTATCTAGCTATTACCTGTTTAGTTGTGGGGTTAGTGATAAGATATGAACGTGTGACCTTTCAATCAGAAGTCCAACATTTCAACCACATGCTACCAGCTCGTGTCCCCCATTTTACTACTCATTAAGAGCAAAATGCATCCTTTTAGCAAAACAACCTTGTAAAAAAAAAACTATAATAAAAAAGTACAATTTATTGCAAGGGCTACAGTGCAATTATAAAATTTGAAAAGTCACATTGAAATTCTGGGATTTTTGTTTTGGATTAATATCATTTTTTATATTTTAAATAGCTTTCAGAATTTTGAAACTAAAGTAGGGAATGTGCACTATCACCAGTCAACAGAAAGCAAGGCAAGGCAAAGAAAAGAAAAGAAAAAAAAGAGGCTTGTGAAATGTATATGACAGCACAGTGAAATTCATTCTTCACATATCCCGAATGACTTCAGGTCAGAGCACAGAGTCAGCCATGATACAGCACCCCTGGAGCAAAAAGGAGTTAAGGGCTTGCTCAAGGACCCAACATTGGCAGCTTGATGGTACTGGGCCTTATGCCCCTGACCTACTGATAAGTGAACCAGAGCCTTAACCATTAAGCTACCATCACAACCACCCTTGAGACCCCCTTACGTCCCATATTAAAGACTGTTGCGTTTATGCCATGGAAGTATAATTCCCGTAAGCCATTGCACCTCCATGTTCCATGTCGTATGACTGTCTGCACCTGATTCACAATGTCTGTAATTATCACTTGTCTAAAGACTCATCTCCTACCACATTTATTATCTCACGTTTGTCTTCCATGCTTGTGTTCATTACCAATCTCGCTGCATGGTTGTTATGGTTATATATCCTCGTCTAGTTATGTTGTGCGTTGTTTTGTTTTTATGTCTGCCTGTTTCATATTGTACACTGTAAATAAATCCACCTTCACACTCATAAATGTACATATTTGCATTTAAAGAGGTGCACAATGGTCATGCTAAACACTGTGTACGAAAAGGTGTGATTTTCCATGAGTCCTCTACCTTGTCGTAGAAGCATTTGATCAGACGACATGATGATAGATTGGGTTCTAATATGGATCAACAGTGTTTGCAAACTTGTGGCGTCTGTCTGAACTCAAGTGCACACATTAGCAAAAATTCTGAAATTCAAGTAATACAGTCAACCCCCGATAATTCGCGGTTCGGAACTCGCGGCTCGGAAAATTTGCGGGTTCTCATTTGGAACCTAACTAACGGCAAGTTGCGGATTATCTTGAAATTCGCGGGAATCCGCGGCGGGACCGAATGTTCAGGAACGTTAGAAATAACATTTCAAACTGTTTTCACTAACAAATTTCATTACATTTTTGTATTAAGGTGACAATGTCTAGATATATTTACTACGGTGCCATAGGGGCTCGCCTTAGAACGTAGCCCCTGTGAGTTCCAGTGGACCACTGTAATTTCAAAATTCTGTTTTTCCTCTAGTTCATGTTAATGAAATCATTTGTAATTAAAACGTTCAGTTGTATGCCAATCATCAGCATTTACACTAGCGGTCTCAGACCTCCGGATCTTGTTGTACATTGCAACCTGTATCATTGAATCACCTGTAAAAAGCTAAAGAGAATAAAGATGAAATTCTTAGCAAAAATTGTCAGAACATTTATCTCATATGGAGAGCGCAAACAAACGTCAACTAATTTAGTGTCTTTAGAAACATCAGTTCGCTCCAAAATGAAAAGCTTTTTTGGGACTTTTGGATTAATAGGCAAATGGAATTTTAATAACCATTGCAAGAATGTTAACGAACATTTCCTGTAAATAATTCAGAATAAATTCATAATTGCTATAATTAGTTATAAATATAAATAAGCTAAAAAAAAAATAACAACTTTCCACCAGTTACTGATAAATAGAAAAATTAAAAGAATCAAAAAAGGTCATTATAACAGATGTCTTAAGATGACACTGTGCTGGAATCGTATTTAAAAAATCAAGAAATAAAAGCATGATTCTCAGGGAAAATTGTGCCAGTCAAGTCCATTATATGCAATCATGTCTTCTCATTAGAGTTACTAAAACTGCACAGATTGAATCTGTGTAATCGAGGGCAATTTACAAAAACACCACGTTAAATAAGCTAAGACGTTTCTAAACACACTGTTCGGCATTGACTAAAAGGCAGAAGTGAGATTTACGCAGCCTTCTCCTTTTACCAGACATAAGTATCTTTTTTTTTAATGACATGAATGACTTGAACTGCTCAAAATCATACATAACTACAAGTTACTATTGAACAAACTTATCATTTCATTGGATTTTTTTATATTAATAACATTACAAATAAAATGCCAAGAGCCTGATAATTTGTCTGCTCTTTCCATCTGTCAGTACAGACATTGATTTATGGAACCATGTACTTGTGTGTGTTTTGACTTGTCTGATGAATCAGAGAAAATTACATTCTGTAACACAAGTGTAATAATGCTAAATACATACAGTTAAATAAATGGCAGAGTGTCTTTATGAGCAAAATGCACTTTGTGTCATTTTATATATATATATATATATATATATATATATATATATATATATATATATATATATATATATATATATAATATTATGAACAGCAGGTACATGGCCTTTTTTTGCTTTTTCTTTACCTTGAATGTGGTATAAGTGAATACACTGACCTTAAAAAATAAATAAATAAAAAAGTCTTGAGAGCTAAGCCATGCCTATTCTAGCATACTAGCAAATAGAATACTCTTTTTCCTATTTTTATTATTGTCAACTCTATTTTATTGCAATTATTTTTCATTAATTGTAAATTGTATTTGATTCCTCTATTCTGTTTTTCTCAATTTTGTCAATTTTATTCCATTTTAGGTCATAGGACCAGTATTCACTGTACCGCTGTACTGTATGTGGTTATGGATGTGGCAAAATCCAATTTTTTATTCCATTAGGAAAAGCAAATTGCATTGTTGATACAAGCTGAATGGACACTGGGGACAACTGATTAAAATATATTGATTTATTTATCTTTCTGCATCTCTGATAAATAAAAAAAAATGACAGCACTATAAAGATGGAGTTACAGTAAGTGTGTTACTTACTTGCGTTCCACATGTTTCTAAGGGAAAGGGGGAAGTTGGTAAATTGCCGGAATTGCTGTAATTATGCTAAAACAAATCCAGCTCACTGGGGGAGTCAGTCAGGCGATGAAAATTTGCAGCTACACAAAATGTCAGAAGCAGTGGTGCATTCTTATTGCAATGATCAAACCGGAATTTTAAGAGCTCAAGTATTTTTTTTTGTAACAGAGCATCAAAGCTTTTTCAGCAAAATAAATGACAAAATATATTTTATTATA
>JAAIIK010000016.1:4529045-4547184 GCA_014706435.1 Silurus glanis | reverse complement strand
ATAGATAGATAGATAGATAGATAGATTATATTATAATATATATTATATTATATTTTTACATAAATTTTACATAAAAAATTATATCACTGAAAACATTACTTATTTCATGCATCTTGCAGACTTCAAATCCAGAAGTCAGCAAAAGCAGCAGAGGCATCACAGCTAGCTCCCTAAAGTACAACTGTAGCATGGCTATAAAAAGTAATGGATTACAGCAATTAGGAGATAGAAATGTGCCAAATTTATAAGCATCACTTCTGACATGAGCATCTACAGTATATGTGATATAGATACTGTATATCCAGATATTTTTGTGCCAGAAAAAAATTTTTTTAATTAAAATACATCGTGCATTGAGCCAAACAGAAATTATTCTTTCTGTTACAAAATGATTTGATACAGAGTCAGAAGAATTAAAGTAATTTCTATGAAACACATTCTGGCTTAATAAGTCAGTAGATACTCATTAGTAATGAAGCAGACGTGTCACAGGAATGGATAGCCGGCTTAATGCCAATGTAATAAGAAGAAGACTACTGGTGGTCAAAGTGCAACTTCTAATTTAAGCCTGGACTGTAACAAGTGTCAGACTAAGAGCCCTAGTGTCGCATCAACCTGGTGCGGGCTCGGTGGAGGATTCAATAAAGGAAGAAGGCATCTGGTAGACTAATACACGAGTCATGTATATAAGCGCTTGTGTTTATGGCTTTATGTTACAAATCTGGCAGGTAGGTCTAGAGAGAAAGGTGATCAACTGCAGCCGTATAAGACCAGATTTTCTAAGATAATTTAAGAACAGAATTAATTAATGAAAATTAACATATTAACAAATGGCATCAATATACTGAGCATAAAAGACGAGGCACAAATACTTCTTCTTCTTTCGGCTTCTCCCATTAGGGGTCGGCACAGTGGATCATCCGTCTCCATACTGTCCTCTACATCTGCCTCTTCCACACCAACTACCTGCATGTCTTCCTTCACCACATCCATAGACCTCTTCCTTGGTCTTCCTCTTTTCTTCCTACCTGGTGGCTCCATCCTCAGCATTCTTCTACCGATATACTCTATGTGCCTCTTCTGCACATGTCCAAACCATCTCAACTAATCTCAACTGTCTCTGAACCATACAACATCGCAGGTCTCACCACAGTCCTATAAACTTTCCCTTTCACTCTTGCAGATACCCTTCTATCACAAATCACTCCTGCTATCACTCTTCTCCACCCACTCCACCCTGCCTGCACTATTTGCTTCACTTCTCTAACACACTCTCCATTACTTTGCACTGATGACCCCAGGTACCTGTACTCCTCCACCTTCTCCACCCCTTCTCCCTGCAACCGCACCACTCCACTGCCCTCCCTCTCATTCACACACATGTACTCTGTCTTACTCCTACTGACTTTAATTCCCCTTCTCTCCAGCATGTACCTCCACCTCTCCAGGCTCTTCTCAACCTGCTCTCTACTCTCACCACAAATCACAATATCATCCGGAAACATCATAGTTCACGGAGACTCCTGTCTGACCTCGTCCATCAACCTGTCCATCACCATTGCAAACAGGAAAGGGCTCAGAGCCGATCCTTGATGCAGTCCAACCTCCACCTTGAACCAGTCTGTCGTTCCTACTGCACACTTCACTGCTGTCACACTGTCCTCATACATGTCCTGCACCACCCTCACATACTTCTCTCACACACCGGACTTCCTCATACAGTAACAAGGAACAAATACTGATTAAATATAATACAATATTGAAATGTATAAATAGCCTAGATATAAATAGTAAACCTGCATATTATTATGTATCATAAATACATAAATGTAAAAATATCATAAATAGTCAAACAGTCAAACCTACTTAATATTTTTTATTGAGTTGGCAATAAATCAAAAATAAGATCATGAACCTATTTTTTGACATTATTACTCATTTGGAACAGATAATGTTTTTTATTTATTCATGCCTAATATGACCTTGGAATGAGTTTAATCATATTTTTGGTTTATTGTCATTTTCTAAAAAGGAAATACCAAATAAAGTTGACTATACTCAGTTTCCATAAGTCTAGCGTGCCAATTTTTTTCTTTCACTCCTTCCTCCATTTTGTAATACGATTTTCTTTACGTTTCTAAGCGTGTTTTGTTACGATTCATTTCCTCTCTCTGCCCATGTATTGTCACAGGTTTCCCCAATCATATTTCCTGATTATTCTTACCTGCTTTCATTTGCCCCTTGATTAGTTTGCACATTTAAAACCTTGTGTTTCTTTGTTCAGTGCAAAATATTGTACGGTGTTTACCCTCCTGTCTATTTCAAATCCTTTTCTTCTCTATCATTATTCTTTGTTATCAACCTGTTGTAAGTTTTACATTGTTCTTTTCCCTGGTTTGTACATCATCTAGCCTTCACATGTTTACCCTTTTACCTATTTTTAATTCGCTTTTTGGAATTTTGTGACCTTTTACATGACTGCGGAAAGTACATTATATTGTGTTACAGTGTTTTTACTCTTATCTATCTATCTATCTATCTATCTCTCTCTCTCTCTCTCTCTCTCTATATATATATATATATATATATATATATATATATATATATATATATCAACGTCTTCTCTGCTGGCCTAAACACTATCAGAAGCACTGACCAACATTTACAACCTAAATTCTAATATTTGTTCGATGTAATTGTATTCATTTATTCCCAACAGTTTATTTTCTTCATTTTGTAGTGTTTCTCTTGGCTGCACTGCTTCCAGTACGTGTATGTGGATGTAAGATTGTTTGTCCAATCAGATTTTAGCCTCTATGTGCTGCCATGTCAATCTAATCTGCTGAGGGCCTTCAAAGTCAGTACTGCTGGCTCTTTTACCTTAGTCTCTATAATAAATAAATCTGTTTCTTTAACCAATCAGATCTCAAATTCGCCTCACAGAATCGTCTCAGCATTTTTCCGTCCTCTGATTGGTTGGTCAGAGGGAAAATGTTACCACCAAGTCCGAATAGCAAAACACATCTGTAGCTCTGCACACATTAATACACCCGAGTTAGACTTTTTTATGCCTACAGAGGAAGAGAAATTGATTTGGTTTCGGACATACGTAAATATAAATTTTTAAGAAAAGCTAGACATCGTGAGGAGGTCGGCCAACCCCGAAGCTAGCTAGCTTGTCTCAGCCCGGGAAATAGTTTGTTCACCACTTCCAGACCAGTGAATACGAGCCGTACCACTGATTACAGCCTCTGAGGAGCAGTAGAAAAATATGAGTCTGCATCTCTGGTGAGTAGGTTTTATTTTATTTAAATTCTTATGATTTTGTCATGTTATTAGACAAATATTGATTCTGAACTGCTCTAGATGTTGTAGGTGACACAGTTGCGATTGTAGTGTAGAGGTTTGGAGTTGTCTTAACTGGGTTTCTTGCTTTAGTAAAATGGTATTCACCCTCCATATGTGAAATATATGTAATATATATATATATATATATATATATATATATATATATATATATATATGAGAGAGAGAGATATTATTATTAATTTCTTTTTTTTTTAGATTAAATAAAGAAGCTTTGGGGGCCTGTGAAGGTCATGTTTTTCCAGTAGAACATACAGCACAAAGGAACTAATTTGAAGTGAAATTAAATGCATAACACCAGATGTGTTCACACAAATTCATCAGTGGGAGAGACAAGTCTCGATGTGTTTGCAAAGAAATGTCAATCATATAGAGAATGTCATATTTCACTGAAAGTGTTCATTTTCCCTATGGAGACCATGAGGTTATTTATATACAGATGAGGTATTATCCAGTACAGACTATATCAACAGCAGCCAATCACGTGCTTCTGCGAGCTCATCTGTGTGAGGTATAAAGGTGGAGAAATAAAGCCTTCCTGTGAGTATGTTACAGCATGGGTAGCAGTGCAAAAACAATACATGTAGACCTCTTTAAACGTCTCTGTCTTAGCATTCCTTTGCCTTCTATGGATTTGGATCGCTCTATAGAAGTAAAAGTTTTGCTCTGTATTCCAAAAGTTACTTAGTGTTAGCTTGGAGGAACTGATGTAAATAATTTACACTGGAGGGGTTCTATGCTGAAGGGATTAGAAACCACTTATTATAGCTCATTTCATTTTTATGAAGACATTTCTTCTGTGCAAATCAATTAACGCCGAATGCGGTCGTGATATTATTAGCTGAACAATCTCATAATTGCTGCCTTATCATTTTTCAAAATTTCCCCACATTTTTTTTTTTTATATTATTATTACGTCTTCTTGCGCAGCTTCACAGCCGAATGTCTGAGAGCAAGTAGCGAGGATTATCAGAAGTAGATTTGGCTTGGTAAACATATTGATCTCTGAAGTCTCCCTCCCACTGGGTTTTATGTGAGGGCCTGGACTAGAAATTTATGGCACCTTATGTCAAATAATGAAAAAAAAATGCATGGATAATGAACTGCATGTCTTAGTGCCTTAGTGTATCATTAATAAAAGCATTAAGCATCAGGAGCTAATTGATGGCTACAGACCTATTACTCCATTGTGGCACTCCCGAGGATGAGCTAGATGCTTTCAAGCCAGGACACTTGTTGAATCATATACCCCTCCACAAAAGAACAAAAAACAAATAAAACACTGAAAACATTGCTAATAGGTGATTGTAGATGCCATAAAATGCTGCATTTTGCATTATTTAACAAAATTTAACATTTTGGTATGCCAGACAAAGATATGGATTTGACAAATTAGACTAATTTCAGGTCTAAGTAACTGATAATTGTGCATGTAAATATTGGAGTTCTTGCACTCAGCACTCATTCAATATAATAAGAAAGCAACCTGAAAAAAAGAAAGAAAGGTTTCTATAGCATTTTTATATCATGCTATATTTATCTAAAAGTTTTCCTAGAAATTATTTATAAGACAGTCCTTTTCTTACTGCGTACAGTTTGAAGCCTTTTTTTCCCAGCTTGCTAAAAGCGGCTTTAAGAGCAAGTATACATACATTGCTGATGAACATCACTGCAGTTCATCTTCAGGAGCTCTTGCAGCCATTGACTGTAACATTTCATAATTACAAGGAACAAAAAAAAAAGCATGAGTGCTATTAAGGAAAATACTGAAGAGGTGTCACACCAAACCCAACTGCAAAGATGAACATTTCCTGGCTATTCAGATTTGACAAAGCTTGTCACACGATTGTCTCACTCTCGCAATAACCCAAACACTTGTTTCAAATCACTGGTTCAATATACACACCCCATGTATTTCTCCCAGCTCATCATCATTGACATGATCAAGCCTCTATCTTTGTGCACTACACCATTAAATGTTTTTGGTCTATTGGGTTTTGCGAAGTCTCGTTAATTTGGTAGTGATGGTGAGACCATGTCTCATGATTCCCAAATAAATTAGTGTTGCAGTTCATTTCTCAGGGTTTTAAATGCTCACCATACACCTCTAGTGGTGAAAAATATATATTATATAAACTCATTTAGCCAATCATTACATTTGAAAAGTCTTTAACTGCTCAGCTTAGGTGGGTCTCTGCCCATGATAGTCTCAGATTCGTGTTTTTGGAAACAGATATGGCCTTCTTGTTACTGTAGCTCATCCTTCTCAAGATTCATTCTGAAATGCTATTCTGCTTATCACAGTTCAGGGAAGTGGTCAACTCACTGATTAAGATGTATTGGACTTCTGATCGGAAAATTGTTGATTCAAATCACAGCATCATCAAGCTGCCACTGCTGGGCCCTTGGGCAAGGCCCTTAACGCTCAAACCCACAAGTTGTATAAATGAGATCATTCTAACAAATAAGAATGTCTGCCAGATGCATTACGGTTCTGTATTGTACAGTTATCAAGAGTGATTACTTGAGTTGCAACAGTTCATCCACCCTGGCAGCTCAGTCAGTCTGCCCATGTTCCTCTGCTCTATTAAAAAGCATATCCACCAACACAACTGTCATTACTTACTAAATGTTTTTCTCACCATTCTGTGTAAACACTGGAGATTCTTACATTTCCTGAAAATATCATCTAAAATACATAATACTGCTGCGGAAACTTGACCTGTATATGCATTATTTATTTATTTATTTATTTTTTTTTGCATTGTTCTGCTGTAACATGATTGGCTGATTAGATAACTACGTGGTGTTACCGAAAAGTTTTGAGACAAGCTTCGTTTACAAGAAAGTACTATATTTACACATTATCACCTTCAAAATAGTCTTCTTGCACAGCTCCTAGCGTTTCTGCCACTTCTGGAATGTGCCCTGGAAGTCTTCTTTTCGAAGCGTGTCAAGCAGCTTCTGCGATCCGTGCAGGATCTCCACAATGGTGTCAAAACGGTGACCTTTGAGCTGGATCTTTATCTTTGGGAAGCTGAAGAAGTCAGCAGGATCCAAATCTGGCGAGTAGGGTGGGTGTAAAAGTGAGGCCATGTTGTTTTCCGTCAAGAAACTCACATGTGAGGAAAGCTCAATGACAGAGAGCACACATAGTCAGAACAGCACCAGTTGCACAGCTCCTGATGTACACAGGAAGATGTCTTTTGGCATACTGACTTATGAAGTTCAGTGCTCCCTGTGACTATGTGTGCAGCCTTGTGCTGCCATTTGTTGGCGTTACAAAACCAGTTTTTACAACTTTTTGATATCAAAATACGAGGCTGCCCTAATACAGTGGATGGTGAATGCAATGTGTATATAGAAATACTCTAAAAGATTATTGGCCATATTTCTTTGAAAGGCAGTAAATAATGGTGTTTGAGATGGAATAATATGTTTGTACATGCTTACAGCACTGAATGCTGTAAAAACAAACAAAACAAAAAAGCACCCTTTCCAGGCTTCAAAGCTCTGGATTTGTGTTGGCAGCATGGATTTGATGTCCACTTGAACCCTTGCATGGATTTGATTTTAACTTTGGCTCTGCCTCTTACATTCGTCTACTTTGTTAATAAACCTGCGTTTGCACCCGAACCCTTAGTCCGTTCATGAAAGCAGACAAACAATGTTACAGGCCTCATTTAGCCAGACCGCAGTTCTCCTGATTATACATTTGCATCACCATAGCAACCAGTTACATACCCATGAATGTTCCATCATTCATATTTCAAATATCTTTTTTTCCTGGCTGTCCGTCTATGCAGTCTAACTTCTCAAATATCCAATTCTTTAAAAAAAACTCCTTGAGCACCTTATTAAAATGAAATGTAAGGCATATTATATGTTGAGTCTAGCTGTGTAAAAAGAATGATACATTAGAATCTCTATAGTACTGAAACATGTCTGCTGATTACTTTTCTTTGCAAAACCAGAGTGAATAGCATAAGAGAGCGCACATTTTACCAGTGGCAAGCTGTCAGGGCTGTCAGGGCCAGGTCTTCTCTGCTGGCCAAAACTCTATCAAATTCACTGACACGTTTTAATCTTCTTTTGTCCATGAATATGTATTACATTTCTCTATTCCATTCTCCATTCTCTTTATTTTTATGATGTTTTTCTCAGGCGTGGTGTCGCTGATGCACCACCAAATGGACGTTTTGGTTAGAGTTTCTATCCCATCAGATTTTAATCGTCGCCTCACGTGTTGCCATAAGGCTAGCACAGTCAGCAATGCGGGGTAAACTACTTGTGGCTTAAAGCTGTTGCTTTAACCAATCAAACCGAGATTTGGCCACTCTACGGCCCTTTATCAGCACCCAAAACATCAGCATTTTCACGTCCTTTGGTTGGATGGTTCGAGAGTGTACTATTCAGACTTGCAACCCGCATCTGCTGCAAAGTACACAATCTCAGATATATTCCTGTCTATTCAATAGCCGCTTGTCCATCCCACAATGGCTAAAAGCGGAGAAGAAATTGATCTGGTCACAGATACACTTACAAGGTCATTTACAAGACAGACTTTTCAAGAAAAATCGGACACGGCGAGGAAAGGTCGGCTTAAACAGTTGTTGAGCTTTTATTTAAAAGCACTTCTTCTTTCCTGTACAATTTTCCTAATCGCAAATCCTGAGGAAAACCGTGTGAAATGCACAGAAAATGTATGGAAAAATCGGGGTCATTTGATAAGGTTAATATTGATGTTTCTGCTAGAGATGATATATGCAGTGGTGCAGGTGTAGCTGCAGTAAAAGGGGACTTGTTAATTTGTATTTATTTGGGTTTCTTGCTTTAGTAATGGCATTCATCCTCGCTGTATGAGATTCCTGTCTGTGATGCAGCGCTCTGTTATACTGCGTTTATCTATAATATTGATGGTTTCCATAGCCATGGAATCATAATACTGGTATTAAGAGGTGGATTGATTCAGGTAGGACACCACTGAAGGCCAGGGTGTAAAATGCATGGCCCGTCACTGCATTTTACACAGTTTCAATAAGATTTCTCTAAAGTCACCAATGAGCAACCATAACTGGATATTCTTATATAAATTACATAAAACTGTATGAGTGGATAAGCATATGTTTAAACTTCAGACCAGAATTTTAAGTATACACTTCTAATGCTGAAATACTTTAAAGGATCCAAGCATAGACTGTGTTCCAAAACTTGATGACTCCTGCAATAAACTAAGCATATGGATGTTGTCATTTGCATTTCTCTTTTCTGTTATAAAATAGTAATCTGATCAATTCTCTGTCTATGGCTGATGGTGTCAAGGAAACATTTCTTCCTATTGTTTTTGTAGAGCAATGACTTTCTCCATAAGCCTCGCACAAACAGGCATAATTGGCTTATGTATTGCAACCGAATACTACAACACAGCTCGGGGCGAAAGAGTCAAGGCCGCATCTGCAGAACCAGCCAAAGCACATTTGGCTCTGAGAGAAACAGCGTGTACAGCTTACAGCCAAGTAATAGCGGATAGTATTCAAATGCGATTGGCGTTTATGGAGCTTTAAGCGAGCACAGGACATCCCAGCTAGATTATTAATGGCCTAGACCGGGGAAGAAGTAGAGGTAAAGGTGTAGAGGTGCTAAAGTTTGGCTGACAACTCTGCAGTGTAAAAGATAAACTGTTCCAACCAGCCGTGTTATCGACTCTCTTTTATTCAGTGAAGGAGAGAGAGAGAGCTGTGTTCATAAGAGCTCTATCCCCTGGGTGCCAACTCCAGGCCCACTCATGCAACAACTGTGGCTATTTGAGTTTCACAGTCTGTGTCTTGCGCACCAATCAACAGCGCAGTCAATTTTGAGCAAGAGCTGTATTTTATTCTGGTCTCATCTGACAAATGACATGTTTTGTTCTGCTTAGAACTATTGATGTATCTGTCATAAACCTGGCCTGCTTCAGCTCAGCTCTGGCTCCTTCCACTGGATATATTTGTGATGTTAAGCTAATATGTAATATAATACACACACAAGGGGGGGGATAATACAAGTCTGGATGATAGAATGTGTCCAAATTACCACACAATGTGGATTATTTTAATAGCGTGTCCTTAATTTTATAAAGTATAACTGATTTTTGCCAACATTTTTGCATTTTAATGTAGCAAACGTTTAATTTTATGAAACCATAAAAAGTCCAACTAGTTCCTGTAATCGCTTACAAAAAGTTCTTCCAGTTTACCGGTCTATTTTTTAGTCCTATTGATGTTAAAAACGTGCCAAATAAAACCTAGTTTGTCATGCTACAAATGGTAACAATTCAATAAATATAATCAAACTGTTATAAAATATAGCAAATTCATTTGAAACACGGCTTCACTGAATTTTTAATAGAACGTATATTAATGTTATCAGGCATAACTCGCAAGGGTGTGCATAGGAGATGACACACAGCATACACAAATATATCATTGTACAGGAGTTGAATGTTTGGAATACTTTATCTCATCCGCTGCAGAGATGTGACCCAAACGCAACCATGCCCTCTCTTTACCATGGATAATCTGTCCAGGATGTCTTGCATTTAGCTCCAAAACTGCCAGTCCTTTCTAAATTCTATCTGCTGTAACATGGCTGTGAGCTGCTAGCAAATGTTCATCAATGTATCAAGTTAGACACTTGGCTTGGAGGCAGATCTAACCACAATACTGTAGTATGTAAAGCCACAAGATTTTAGCTTGAACCGCTAATATTGTCTAAGAAACCATTATTTATGGAATACTAAAGTTAGCTTCATTGTTTCATCTCGGTTGTCTATGCATTCTGATAAAACTAAACTTTCTTTCGGCTTCTCCCATTAGGGGTCACCACAGCGGACCATCCGCATGTTTGATTTGGCACTTGTTTTTACGCTGGATGCCCTTCCTAACGCAACCCTCCCCATTTATCCGGGCTTGGG
This sequence comes from Silurus glanis, assembly GCA_014706435.1. NCBI lineage: Eukaryota > Metazoa > Chordata > Actinopteri > Siluriformes > Siluridae > Silurus > Silurus glanis. Next base: position 4,536,866 of record JAAIIK010000016.1, on the reverse strand, counting down.
ACCGGCACTAAGGCTTGTGCAACCCTAATGGCTGAGGTTGGTTCCCTGACTGGGGCTCGAACCCGGGCCGTAGCGGTGAGAGCGCCGCATCCTAACCACTAGACCACCAGGGAACCATGTCTATGCATTCTGATAAACCTCAAATACATGTCCGAAACACTTTGATACAGTAAGGACAATTTGACAGTGTTGTCACTAGCTATGCTAACTACATCAGTGTGTTCACTGGCAAGCACGTAGTACAGATGTACAGTAAAAGCTGTGGTAGTTACCTTGAAAGTTGTTCTTGTAGTTTTATATGCTAATGTAAATTTAGCTAACCGAATAAGACTTTACTTTAATATAATGTTAGCACATCAAAGAGTGAACAAAGAAATGATCATTTAAGCCAAATAGAATGAATGCCTATAGCATTGTCAATGCTAGCTTCATGACAATTGGGGACACTGGCTAAATATAGCCTGACAATTTCTGCTGCAAAATATTATCAGGACAGGTTCAGGGATGAGTCTTGTACGCAGTGTGACAATCATAACTGTCTAAGTAACGTTGGGCATACATTAGTAAAGCATCTGACTATTTACTCTGAACTACTGTAGTACCAACATAAGGCATCTTAGATACACACACTTATTTACACCTAGGGGATTACCCACCTACACATTATTTTACAGAGGTGGGAGGAAGCTCATAGGTCAGCCCCAGACTGAATCCCAGACACTAGACCATGCCATGCACCATTTATCATATGCTGGTTCATCATTAATTGCTGACATTCCCTGTTTATCTGCATTGCTGAGCAAAACAGTATATGATTATAGCTATTCCTCCATTAACCCTGACAGATTGTATGTTCAACCATAAATGTTAGTACAGCCAAAATACACAGAATTTGCATGTACGGAATCCAAACGCTTCTGACTCCCATATGTTACAATGTCCGGCATACTGCAGCTCTCAAACTGTTTATGTACCGTTTAAGCACCTAGAGCCAACTCACTTATAAAGCATTCGAGTGCCGGCTTTTAATTCATGCTGTCTGTTTGCTCTTTTTTTTCTAGAAGCATTTAGCAGGAATGATGATTACATTTTAACCAGCTCCATGGCCTTGAAAATGACCCTACAGATTCCTCAGTTTGGATTATGGATCACTGTCTTCAGCAGGGCTTCCTGGTATCCTGGCAAATCCCTCAACCCAAAAACATCAAGGTCTGCCAGGAACCTTTGGATAATAATCAGTTACCTGCTTGACTCCATGGCGCTTGTCGTTGTGAGGTCCTGATCTTGCAGATTTGCTCTGCGCAATACCAGGTACAATTCATTTGTCTTCTATATACCAGAAGATGTGCATATTAAGTGTTTGGTTAAGTACACATTCAGCAATGGGCAACTATAACTTTGGACATTCTTAAGTGCATACTTTTTTTTCCGCTGTCAGGGTCACCACAGCGGAATATCCATCTCTGACCTCTACACCAGCCTCTTTCAAACCAACCACCTGCATGCTTTACATTCTTAATTGCATACTTAATGCCCAAATCATCACCATGCAGGCCTGAAAACTATTCTCCTTTATGGTGAACAATGGTCAAACAAGGTTTTTATCTTCATTAACGTTGTAGATTCTCCTCACAACCTTGCAGTCTTAAGGTTGCAACTTACTTCTTCCAAGTTTCTGCCCTGCAGCTGATTCACTCTAAGGCTGCATATCTTATTTACAGACTCTCAGACTCCATCAACCCATTCCTACATTCTCTCCCTTGGATTCCTGCAGCTGCCTGCATCACATCTAAAACAGTACTGCTTGCCTACAAAGCCAAAAATGAACCCCCGTCTACCTGCAGGCACCAATCAAACCCTGCTTGGTACCACATTCTGTTTAATACTCCAACACCAATGGACTTGACCCATCGTCCCTCAAGGCACAAGAAAGACAATGATCAAGATTTATCTAATCGGCCCTCAGGTGGTGCAATGAACTTTAAGCCAAGTCAAAACTGGAGACTGAGCTCTTTACCAAAACTAGCAATTGGAAAAAAAATGAGTGCACTAGAGTTTTTGAACTACTTTTAAAACTAGCATGAAAATGTTTTTAAATGGAGAACACACTTCAGTTGCTCTGGATGTGAACATGATGATAACACAAAGCACGTATTCCCAGTGAAGTGTGGTCTTAATACTCATATACTGTGGTTATCATACCATTATTCTTTTTATTATTAGGATTACTATTGTGATTTTATATATATATATATATATATATATATATATATATATATATGTGTGTGTGTGTGTGTGTGTGTGTGTGTGTGTGTGTGTGTGTGTGTATTTATTTATTTTTTTATTATTATTTATTTATTAATATTTATTTATTTTTTTAGATTGCTTCACTTGCCAGTTTAGCAAACGAATAGATATGAAGATAAAAAATTATTTCAAAAAAATCAATAATAAACAAAAAATGATTACAGTACATGTATCTCTACATACTGGATAAACTACACTTAAGTCACTGACAAGGAATTTTGCAAGACCCAACCCTCAAAACCCTATTTTGTAATGCTTAACCCAACCATACATTCAATCTTCATACTCTACATTGACATTTGAACTTCATGTAGTCATAAGCCGGTTATTAAGTCTTCTTTTACCGCTTGAAAAGTAAAGAAAAGCAAAAAGAATCAAATAATCCATGAGAGCAGGTGCATTCTTTGCTCCTTTCCTAGTGTAAATACATCCAGAAAAGTGACTGGGAAATAATAACACCGATCCGACGGTGCCGAAGGAAAGGAATTTCACCCATGAGTACTAAGCACACTGTTAAAGCTAATAGAGCAAGCTCTGCTCCGGAAATAGCTACAATCTACAATGTATGAAAACTCCACTGTGGGGTGAAGAATATTACTGTAGATGCCTTGCGCCCCTACACACACACACACACACACACACACACACACACACACACACACAGCTAAAGTGCTACAAATGCGCAACAGAGAAACAACTAGTGTTACAGAGCGCCGGCAGCCAACCATGCGGTCAGCCTATAGACAGAAGCATAAAGGCTGACATATAGCAGAAAAGGAGATTGAACTGAATCAGCATGACGATGCAAAATGCTGCACTTTTTTCCAATCTCGTTTAGTTTATAGTCAATACAAATGTGCCGCTGTTTTTTTTTATTTAAAAACTGTTCTCTGATGAATAGTTACATCTTGAAACAAGTAAATCACATGTAATCGTAAGATGTGAACGTATGCTGGGGATATGTCCAATAAAAATCACATCAAAAATTAAACATCATGACATCTTTATAATGCAATATAACAGTCATATGTCATACAATTTTAAGGGTTTAGTTTGCTTGTGTGTGTATATATACAATATGATTGTTTTGTTGTAAGTCCTTGCTAGAAATACACCTTAAAAAGAAAGAAATATATAAAGAAAAAACATAAAGTAGAAACTCGTTCAGTTGTTGCTGAAAGAAATGTGAAAAATCTGAAGATATTTATGTAGGAATATTAATGATACTATCCCATCTGATGCATTTCGAAGCTAAGAGAGTGGAGTCGTGAATCGCTGACACCTGATGCTAACCAGGAAACTCAAAAAGTCTGTACTAAAATGCATCACAATCCTGAAATAATCGCACGGTCAGATCGAAGCAGACCAAAAGCCATTCATTCATCACCTTCATTGCTGTTTTTCATTGCACAATTGTTGCATATTGTGTGGGTGAGAGTAAATCCTGTACAGAGAGCCATTGCATTTAATAATAATATTAATAATAATAATAATGAGGATGAGGATAATGATTCAAAATGTTGAGTTTTTTCCTGTTCTATAGTGTGACCACATCACATGAATCAATCCCAATTGTCACTGAACAGCCCCTAATCACTAATAATAATAATAATAATAATAATGATGATGATGATGATGATGATGATGATGATGATGATGATGAAAAGTGTGTACTTACGACTGGAGGCGATCTGTAGAAACAGTCGGGCGTCTGATGCCCGGATGGCGGTTGAGTATCTTTCCTCTTTGCCCGGGACTTGTGCCTTGCGCTCTGGCATGAGTCGCACGCGCAGGCGGCCCCCCTCGGCCCCGAGCCACCACTCCAGCACGCGCGTCAGGTCCATTTCCAGAAAGGGTACGGGCGCGTCCTCGCGCACCTCCAGCCCGCCACATCCGGTGCTCACCATGTCCTCTCCCACCTCCACCACGACCTGGTTGTACTTGCGGCTCGCTGAGCTCAAACCCAAGCTCAGCACTTTGGGGGCGGGCCGGGTGCGCCTGTAGGGCAGTTGCGCGCCGCTGCGGCCACCGCCGCCGGAACCGGAGCCGTTTCCCCCCTCCCCACGGACGTTCTCCGCCAACTTCGCGCCGAGCAAACTCGCAATTGTCTTCTGCAAAGGCGCGCAGCGCATCCGCAGGTTGGCGCGCACGGTGTAACACCCGGCGTGCGTCGGGCAGTTCCCGTTCAGCGGGCGTTTGATGAACGTGGCCATGTAGTGTCGCAGCAGGGACGGCACCGCGAAATCCACCGACAGCGTCTTCCTCTTGATCCTGGAGTTGAACGTCTGATTGGAGTCCCGTCTTCCTCCGCTCGAGTCAGGCACGCTGTCGACGGGGACAGGAGGTGCGCTCGCGCCCTGCAACCCGGTCACGCATGCCGCAGAGCAGAGCAAAACGCACAGCATCCTCGGCGTCATGCTGAAGGAGGATCGCATGTACCTCGGTCCGTTAGTTACTTCGAGTTGTTTTTTTTTTTTTTCCCCTCCTCGTCTTCACTCCTTTGCCATAGGACCCGAAATGCTCGTGCACGCTCCGGATCGCTTCTCGTGCGCTTGCACCGCTCGCATCACGCGCGAGCCCTGCTTAAAAATCTCTCACCGCATCCTCCTCGTCAGAGAGAGAGAGGAAGAAAAAAGTCTCCTGTGCAAAACCTTAACTGGCCCCCAGTGTTTCAACTCCGACGTTGCTGCTCGGTATGCCGAAAGAGCTTCTTCCTCCCGAGCTCGCTCAAAAGCTCCCTTGTATGCTATGCGCACGCAACACCGTCGAGGAGAAACGCTCCTGCACGCGCAACGGCGTCGTCTTTTGCGTTTCGCGAAGCCGGTGCACGACCACCAGATGTCGTCCGCTCGGGTCCCAAACTGTGAGCGCAGAAAACCAACCCGATCGAACAACTAGTGTTCTTGTTTTTTTTTATTTTTTTCCTGCCTTTATCTCTTTTCTTCTCTTTGCTTTTTTTTATTATTTTTTTTTTTCAGCATCAAATCAACAGATGCATTTGTTCCGACCGGGTTCTCCTGCTCGAGCGCGTTGAATACCAACAATAGAACGTAGTATACATCCTAATCCTAATCATGATGAAAGAACGCGGCTCACTCGGCACGTGCGCGCGTGCCACACCGCCTCGGCGCGCGCGACTCTCGCGTCCGCGACGTGCGTTCTCTCTCGTCGTGACGTCACAACCCGAATCAGGAGGACCGAACTTTACATCACCGGATTTATTTCCCTTCGGAAACGATTCAAATGTTTCACTTCCTCAATTCACTTTTGGGTGGGAAACAAAAGTGTAACCCCCCCCCCCCCCCTTTTTTTTTTTTTTTGCTTCATTAGGAATCATTAAATGCGCCAACTAATTAATTTAGCAGGTGATCATGGTTTACTTCAGCACAATTCTTAAATGTTGGACCAAATAAATTGCATATTGTGAGCTTGTCATACAATTAAAAGGGATTTTTTTTTGGTTCCTATATTCAAAGCCCACCTTGTACACTCATTGATTCGTCTTGAATAACAGCTTCATCATGGTCAGTGTTGCTGTGGATCTTGTCGATCCTAGGAATAACGAGCGGCAGGTGAAAAGGATTCAATGCAAAACCAGTCCATCATGTCCATCATTTACAGGAACAAATCCAAGTCGTGATGAAACTCTGGTGGAAACTCAAGGAGAACATTTACACAGAGGGAGAACCTGAGCTTCGGAATCGAACCATGGACCCTGGAGCGATGGCCACTGTGCCGCTCTTGCTTTACAAAATATGCTCCGTCCATCAGTGTTCAGGGTTGAAGGACCACCACAGGACCACCACTGAGAACATTTTATAATAGGGTGATTGACCGTTCTTAGCACAACACTCACACTGAGATTCTGTGGTGCCATGAGAAGTATTTGTCATGCTGATAAGAGTGTATCGGGTTCAGCAGCATTGCTGAGGATTCTTTTTTTTTTTTTTTTTTAATGAAACAGTCTGCAAAGCAAAATACACAACCTGCAGAAGTTATTCGGCAACCCTAATGAAAAATAGAGAAGGCAAACACACACACACACGCGCACACATTGTGTATGAAGAAATGCGACCGACAAGGTAGATGTGTCAAACAAAGTGGCTAAGAAGAATGCTTCTGTGCTTAACACACACACACGCACGCACACACACACACACACACACACACACACACACACACACACACACACAGCAGTCCATCCACATGATGTAAAAGAAAATACGGTTCATCAGACCAGACCCCCTTTCGTCCAGTGTTCCATGATCCAGTTTTGATCCTCACACGTCCACTGTAGGTGCTTTCGGTGGTCTGCAGCATAGGCACGCAGGGCTACACAGCTCTATGCACTGTGTGTTATAACACCTTACTGTCAGAGGCAGCATGAACTCTTTCAGCAGATTGTCCTACAGGAGCTCGCCTGTGTATCAGACCAGCTGGGCTTCACTCCTAACGTGCATCAATGAGCAATGAGAGCACATAACCCTGTCACTAGTTGTCGTTCTTCAGAACACTTTTGCTTGGATCCTTGGATGACTGCATACTAGGAGCACCCCCACATGACCTGGTGCCTTGGAGATGCTCTGAACCTGTCATCTAGTAGTCACTATGACTATGGCAGATCAGTATACTTTTCACCACAAAAACAGTAAATATATATATATATATATATATATGTGTGTGTGTGTGTGTGTGTGTGTGTGTGTGTGTGTGTAATCCTCGGGGGAAAAAAAAGGGAGAACAAGCACAGGCTAAAACATTCTTTAACAAGAAACACATGCACTGAAACTTTGCTCTATTTCTCCATCACTAACTTTATCCTTTACTTCATCGCCCTCTCTTTTTTCCAGTGTTTCATTGCCCTGAAAATGAAAACACTCAAGCATGGTTTCTCTGCAAACTTAATTTCATAAGTCATTATTTCCAAATGATCGATGAACATCTCGTCTTCCAGCACATGAGAACAGAAGGATTATCCTTCGCCTCATTTGAGCAACACTTCTGCACCTGTATCTCACAAGTATCTCTGAGAAACTTAGTTCTAAGACTTTCTCAGATGGTGAGATTCGTTTAGAGAACACGAGCCATGCTTAACAACCACAAACTCCCAACCACAGTGCCATGCAAGCTGAAAGAGCAATTATTTACCTCAATCTTGGCCACAAGATGGCAATCTAATATACCTGTTAGTCCGATCTGCAGCGTCTGATGTGATCATTAACCCTTCCAATGCGTGGGGACTTGTGGCCATAAAGGGACTAATTAGAGATTGTATTCTCCCTTTTTAATGCTTTCATAGAGACAGCCCGCTAATTCCAAAGTTAATGAATGAAGACAGGCCTATCATGGAGTAGGCTAGTTTACTGCTCAGATGAAAGCAGTAATTCTCAGCAGCACCCCATCTTTCATGATCAGATAGCACTGTCAGTGGAAGGTAGCTTTAAAGGAATAATGATGCTCATTTGTTGTCGGTTCAACCCTAGATATTGAAAAGAAATACATTCAGAGGAGCCA
>JAAIIK010000016.1:4514183-4525346 GCA_014706435.1 Silurus glanis | reverse complement strand
CTATCTATCTATCTATCTATCTATCTATCTATCTATCTATCTATCTATCTATCTATCTATCTATCTATCTATCTATCTATTATATTAAAGTTTTATTATTTTTTTTGGTCCTTTATTTTAAAGATGATGTGGGCAGCTATATGAAGAGTCAGGTAAGAGAACATGGGGAGATTGAAAGCATGCTGCACAGGTGCACTGTTGAACAGCTAAATATAACTCAGTAATGCTGCCTAGGTACAGTAACCCTAACCTTCACCTCAATACTCAAAAAGAATTGAAGTACATGTCGAGTTTTTCAATCAGAAAAACCAATTGTTCAACATGTCTACACATAAGACATGCATTTCTATAAGGGAAAATTGCAGTGTCAAAAAAAAGAAAAGACAAAAAGGTACACATCTTGAACTTAAACGTCTTCCAAGCAACACAATGGTAAAAACAATCCTTCCAGTTCCAAATTCTCCCACTGGATTCTTGCAAGTCTGAGAAAGCATGACTGGTGCTACTCTCTGGATTGCCTTCCGTGTAGATCATTGTAGAGCATTACAAACATGAAAACACTCGATAGTATGATTATAAATTATAAATTAAAACATAACTGTCTGTGTTTCAAAATCTAGTGATATAATGCATTGCTTAACCCTGATCATTTTTATTGTTCAGCAATTGAAAGACAGTCTCTCACAACTGGCAGCCATTAAGTAAGAGTACCTGCATTCAATTTCAATAACACTCAACTAAAGTATAAATACACCAAAATAATACTTAAGTATAATTACAAAGCACAATTACTCAAGTATTTTCCAATCCCGCCCAGCTGTCAGCAGTTGTGCATTTAAAAGAAATAGGGATAAATCCTTCCAATGCTTTATTTGATGGCTTGCGTGCAGAGAGACGGTATTGAAATAAGCATAAATCTCCATAATAATTCACAACATTCGGTAAATCTGAAATTAGTCGCTTAAATGTAGCCGACTTTGAAATTCCTTTTTTTTTTTTATACTTTCCCCACAAAGAATTAAACGCTGTGTCCGTATCATTCAATATGTAATCATTAATTGCAAGACGAATTAAACCCATGAATAGATTTTTTTTTTCTCATTAGAGCAGAGGATAAATATGCTTGAAGCTATTGTAGACTAAAAACTCAGCCACTTAAAAATGTAAAAGGGAAACAAAACCTTAATCTATAATAAGTAAGGATAGGAATTAAAACTGGCGAATTAAAGCGTTCCTCCTTTTTTTTTTTTTTGGTGTGTGTGTGTGTGTGTGTGTGTGTGTGTGTGTGTGTGTGTGTGTGGTTGTGGGGGGTGGGGGGGTGTTCAAAAGCGGCCACCAAGGGAATTTATCCACTCATTTCTGCAATGTATTTATTTCCCCTCCTTTAGAATGATCATTATATTAATGTTTAGTGATGTCTGTTCTGCTGTTGTTCCAAACAGCTCCTGGTTTTTTTTTTGTTTTTTTTTTTTATTTCCTTTATATACAGTGCAAAGTCTAAAAATTGGTTAGGCATAATAAAAATCTGGACAAGCATATGTCCTTAAGGTTCCATGACTCTAAAAATGCTTTCGTAACACTCGATTTGAATTGAACATCCCTGGGTCTCTGAATTGAAAGAGCGGTTCTTCAGCTGCGTCCAGCACTAATTTCATCACCAGCGCGTCTCCTGGCCTTATTCGTTTCGGAAGAGTGGAAGTGGTTCGGACTTTGGTGGGTGGGTGGCGAGGCTGATAAATTGCTGTGAGATTGTTCTTACAAAAGCCTTTTTGCTTGCTGTGATGTGCTCCACAGCCCATAAATCAGTGCATTGGTGCTCCACTTTCATTCAAATTCAGACTCTTCTCTCCAAGTCTCCAGTCACCAATTTGATGTGTCGTACCCTGTCTGAGGAAAGAGACAGCCGTAAATCACTACAAAGCACAAAGTCGTCCCAGGGTGCCTTCTATTTTATTTTTTTTTTTTTTACTTTCAACATACAGTACAGCCGAAGTGATTAAAGATTTGTGGCTGTAAGACACCTACAGTAGTACATATATTTTCTATCAGCTATGTGACATTTGTCTTCTTTCCTATTCCCAATACGAATAATTTTCCCCTTTGTTTCATAAATCAAAAGGCAGTAAAAAAGCTGTGAGGCAGGACCATGTTTTATACCGCAGACAGCTCCATCTGACAGCGACTTTTGGGACAACGATGACCTGCGTCAGATTAGCGGAGTGTCAAAGTAAGCTTTGATCAGTCTGTAGAGCCTTTGGCAAGTGGACTTTGGAGAGCTTCATCTGTCAAGCAGCTTCAAAATGTACTGTATGAGGCAATTCGAAAGGTTACATCTCCCGCTCCTCTCCTGAACCTGACGAGCAAGTCACAAGGCTCTTTAGAGAGAAAAGTATGAGCTATTGGTGCAAGGTATTTTCAGTGGCACTAAAAATTATTCTGCTGCTAAAGACAGAACAGGAAGCCATCTCTTGTGCAGCTGGAGCATCACATTCACTTTCCTCTCTGAGAACTCTGTGGTGACAGGAATTAATCACTCTGAATATTGAACATAGTCCTTCTGATAGTTACAGGATTTTGGATACATGTCAGCTAAGAAAATAAATAAATAGTTTCCCACACCTGTAGTGTTTTGTTCCATGATAATCCCCTTTGTGCCAACTTTAGAATACCACAAAGCTTATTATCAGAATTTATTCAAGGTTTGGGAGTTTGGGCTGGCTATAAAAGGCTAGTAAAATTCGAATTATATCACTGTATCAAATTCAGATTGCAAGGTGAAGATGAAGTAAGGGACCCCCTGCTACCCTGAAGGCAGCATTAGCACTATGAGTTCGGCATATTCTATTTCCAATGTGATAATCCTTGTAATCTTGTAAAAAGAAAAAAAAAAAGACTCCTTTTTATCTCTGCAGAAAAGCCTTACAAAATATGTTAATCAGTATTAGATTCATTACTGTGATCTGGAATCATTTGCAGACAAATCCATTTAAGACTGTCCCTTACAGGGCAAGAATTTCTGGAGGTCCCCTGAAAGAGTTGGCAAGAAAAAGATGCTGGATTGATATTCATTGCACCAACTGAAGGAAATGTAAAGATAATTGAATGAACACACGTTCTGTCATACATTATGTAGATTAAGTGTGCATTGTGATGGGTAGTGGACAAACTGATAGTCATCATGTCATGTAAACATGGTCTAGTCATGTTTCACAGGATATAACATTAACTTATTACCATTGTATATATACCCGTTCTCTGTTCATAGTAATAGCAATATATTATGTTCACCGTTCACATCCTTCTGTAAATCTCTGTGTATAGTAATAGGCATCTGTATATTATGTTCACAATACATATATATTCATATTCATCTGTAATTATATTCATAGTACATATATATATTAATCTGTATATTATGTTCTTAGTACATATATATTCATCTGTATACTACATTTATAGTACATATACATCTTTAAATTACTGTTTATAGTCTATATTACCATTCTATTTAACTATGTAAATCATGTAAAAATTGTATATCCTGCACTTGCTGTTATTGCACTCTGGTTAGACCCAAACTGCATTTCGTTGCCTTGTACTTGTACATGTGTAATGACAATAAAGTTGAATCTAATCTAATCTAATCTAATCTAATCTAATAAGTAAGAACCAAGAGGTCCCAGGCCAGACAAGAGATATAATCTCTCCAGTTAGTCATTGTTGCACCCTGGGGTCTTCCTCCTATTAAACATTCCTAAAACATTCCATATAGACATTCTAGCCAGATCCCCAAACCAGCTCAACTTCCTGCTTTTGACACTGAGGAGCAGTGCCACTACTTTAAACTCCCCTTGAATGTCGCAGCTCCTCACACTATCTCTAAAGCCCAGCCACTCTGGGGAAGGAAGTTCATTTCCATTGGTTGCATCTGTGACTTCATTCACTGCCTCTCAGACTTAACGAAAATTTCAGTAGAATATCACCACTTTATTAATGAAGCATGATTGGGTATCCCTGTTTAGGTCCTAAAGGAGGTGGCTTAAGAGAGGGAAGTCAGGGTATTTCAGCTTAAATTGATGCCCTCATGACCCCATACTCAGATAATTGGAAGTGGATAGTTGAATGAATGGATGGATGGATGGATGGATGGATGGATAAATGGATGGAAGGATGAAAATTTTGATCGACTGAGGTTTTCTATGTTTAAATGCATGCATTAATTGAAACAAATAGCCAATGATATATGCTACACCGATCCTATCCAACAGACGAGCTCCTGTAGCTCAAATTGCTAAAGAAGTTAAGGCTGTTAATGCTCAATGGATCAGGACTGTTTTGGCAGCAAAAGGAGGACCAAGACAAAATTACATTACATTTACATTTGTGGCATTTAGCAGACGCTTTTGTCCAGAGCAACGTACAAAAGTGCTTTGAGTCTCTATCAATGAACAAATGGTACGCTAGATTACAAACTTAAGATAAATCAGACTACAACTCTTGATTTTTACAAATCAGACTTGGAAAGTGCTAATTTAAGGTTGGTTTTCCTCTGTCGCTTGAAGACAGGGGGAAGTTCATTTCACCACCTCGGTGACAGAACAGAGAAGAGCCTTGAAGTATACTTACCTCTTACCCTGAGAGAAAGTAGTACCAGTCAAGCAGTGCTGGAGAATCTCAGACAGTGTGGTGCAGTGCGAGATGTGATGATGTCTCGGAGGTAATATGGTGCTGATCCATTTGTATTTTTGTAGGCAAGCATTGCAGTGTTTTGAATCTGATACGTGCAGCTACCGGAAGCCAGTGAAGGGAGCGCAGCAGTGGGGTGGTGTGGGACAACTTGGGCAGGTTGAACACAATTCACACAGCTGCATTTTGGATTATTTGCAGTGGACAAAAAGCGTTCAGAGGAAGACCTGCCAGCAGAGAGTTGCAGTAGTCCAGTCTCGACATTACAAGAGACTAAACAAGCACCTGGGCAGCCTGTGTGGACAGAAATGGTAGAATCCTTCGGATGTTGTAGAGACGAAATCAACAAGTACAAGCCACATTAACAACATGTGAGGAGTAGGACAGTTGATTGTCCATAGTACCCCAAGGTTGCGAGCACTTATCAAATTAGGCAGGTGGTCATAATGTTAAGCCTGATCGGTGGCCAAAAAATTATGCCTGATTTGTGTAAATCCTACTTTTAATTGAGTGGTCATTGTATGCAAATTAGATTTCAATGCAGCTAAATTGCTAGCGTGGCTTTTTCTTTTTCATCAAATAAACGCACAAATCCAATGTTAAATCAATGAAACTAGCTAGCAGACTTTGCCAGTTGCCAATTAATACTATATTGTTATTGGTAGTTTGGAATTTGCATTGGTGCTTTGGATTATATCTTTATAAATTGGCTATCACTGTTTTAAGAGAATTAGATAAACTCTAGTGCAAGTATCGGTGCAAGGTGCAAGTATAATTGAGTGGTATAACAGCTGGTGTACTGTTTTTCCGTGGTCAAGAGTTTGCATGTTGAAGTGAGTAGAGAAATGCTACCGCTTTTTTCTATTAGGGTGATGCAGATTCATTTACTGAAATGGTTGATTTCACTATTGATGATTTACTTATTGCTGATTTGTTTATTAAAAAGAAAAATCTTCCTAGTTTAATCCCATGTTTCTGCAACTTCGGTTTGCACTCCAAGCACAGGATATTTGGTAGATGGCCCTAAATACTGTTTGCATTATGAAATAAGACATGAGTATTCCAGAGAATTTGCACCTCCTCATATACATAAATCTGCCTGGAGTTTTAATTGGTATGAGGGAAGTTGATTTGTTTGGTTATCAGCAGAATGTCAAACCACACCCTTTGACAATATTGAATCTTCACCACCTCAGTTATAATATATGCCTTCGAAATGATTACAAATGTTTCTTTTCAGATAGGCAGCACTACATTAATTAATACAACTGTGTGTTTACTGTGAAATTATCGTACGATCAGCAGTGCTTGCTTCCCGCTCCTCCTTTTGATTGATGATACTGCATCTCTGTCGTGTATCACAGAACGTGGCTTGCTGGTAATTACTGCAGCAAAGAGAGCTGTCGAAACAGTAAGTAGGATTAAATAGAGCGATTTCTAAACATTAAAAGAACACATTATATGATTTAAAACTTTATCTCAAATCTCTCTTAAAAGCTTTTCATATTAATCTCTCCACTTTCAGGAAAGTAAATGGTTTTCATGCCTCTAAACATCTTGATTTTATATAATATATATATATATATATATATATATATATATATATATATAGTTTCTTAAAAAAAACCTTATACACAAGATAAATGGAAAGGAGGTGAATTATTTTATGTTGTTGCACACTGCAAGTGTATTGATACAATCAAGAGGTTATTGCTTTTTCTCTTCCACTGAAAGATTTCAGCCTCTTTAAGAAAACTGTAGGAAAATGCATGGTTACCATTAATAAAAGCATATATATGTCTGGCAAAAACCCTGTTGCTGTAGTGAAGCACTGGTGAACCGTCATAAAAGCAAAAACAAAAGCAAAAGCAAAGAAAAGAAAAGTCAAACTCCCTTTGCAGTAGTTTCCCCAATACAATGTGGAAAAGTTTATTATTTATTTAATCTTGCAGCTATCTTATACAGTGAAGACATCAGGATGAATTGTATTTTCACGACTTATCATTTCTATCATCAGATACCAGTAGTCACGATGACCAGCAGGCTCAGGCGTCTCAGCCAGCATGTAGATTTCTCCCCTTTTACTTTTCAGCAGACTTTAAAAATGCTATTGTTTTATGCAAGTTGATTGTCAGGCTGGATAAACGTAGGCGGAAACCAAAGTATCACAAAACGAGGTTTAATGGTTTTAGCACATATATCCACAAGCCAGGAAAGCCGCCTTACCGGGAAAAGAGTATAATCTGTTATATCACCAAAGAACCAGGTAATATCCACAGAACTGACAAAGTCCATAGAATCGGCAAAGTCCATAGAAAGGCAAAGCACATTGAAAGGGTAAGGTTCCACGAAGGTGAGTCCACGAGAGTTCTCCAGTGTAAACTGTAGAACGGACGAGGGGTCGGAGGAAGTGCAGGTCTAAAATAGAGGGTGCGATGATGAGCGCCAGGTGCAGGTAGTTTAGTATGTAGAAGAGGTGCTGCGAGCGTGCGGTGTGTTGAGGAAAGGTGCGGCTGGTGGTTCCCTGACATTGATGAAGCAGGTTATGTGTGTGAGTTCCTGGTGTTTGTTTTATTTGGGCAGCTCCAAAAATCATTATAAATTTTTGTAGCATGGGACAAAAAAAAACACAGGCACACTTAACACACATGGCCCTAACCAGATCTCAAGCCAAAGCCAGACTCTTTCAAAAACTCTACTTTCTAGAATACACAAACAGGTAGTCTACAAATATTGCCATTACAAACTACTGGAGGAATGTGTTAGATAGATTTGAGCAACAGTATTATAGGGTGCAGAACTGAATCTGGCAGGTAAGGTTAGCTGAAAAGTGTCACTGCATTATTATGGTCAGAGTACACAGATCCATAACTTAAAACCACTTTCATAAACACCAATTTCATTTAATTGCCTGGATGACCTGATTCTTCAGAAGATTATTACTATAATTATGCATCTAATAGCTATATTTAAGTTAGCGCATATCTGATTCTACTAGAATATCTAATTTGGGCCGGAAAGATTTTCAGCAGAGCAACTAGCAAAATAAATAAATAAAACACATAAAATCTGAGTTCTAAAATGAAACTCATTCAAACCAGTCAAATTCTATTTGTATTTTATTCATCATTTCATGTGCAGTGATTTTTTTTTGTATTTTTATGTCAGAGCAACAAGAGCAACACAATGGATAAAAACCATCAAGACAAGTCCAGAAACCATGCTGGAAAAAAAAACTAAATGAAAAAGTCACAAGTTTATGTTAAAAAAAAGAAAAAAGTCTTTCCGAAGTAAAGATGGGCAGAGCTTCACCAATCTGTGAAAGACTGTGTCTACAAATTTTGGATACATTTTAGAATAATTTTCCTCAACATAAAATTGTAAAATAGTTGAATATCTCATCATTTACAGTACATAATTTCATTAAAGGTTTCAAAGAATCTGGAGAAATCTTTGCAAAATCATCAAATCATTAAATCTTTAGCATGCAAAGAAAAAGGCATGCATAAACATGATCGAAACACCACCTCTGGGCCAAAGCTAAATTTATTAAATTTATTTTGGAAACCATGGACACCACAACCTTCGAACTAAAGAAGAGAAGGACCATCTGGCTTGTTATCAGCAGTCAGGTAAAAAAAATAAAAAACACATCTCTGATAGTATGGGAGTGCATTAGTGCCTGTGGAATGGGCAGCGTGCACATTTGGAAAGGCTCCATCATTGCTGAATAGTATTTACAGGTTTTAGAGAAACAAATGCTTCCATCAAAAAATGTCTGCATCTATTATAATAGCATGACTTTGTAGTAAAGAAGCCAGATGTTGAATTGCCTGCCTGCCTTTCACTATTTGAAAAAATTTGGCGCATCATGAAACGGAAAAACACAACAAAGGACACCCAGAACTGTTGAGCAGCTAAAATCCTATATCAGACACTATATATATATAAATATTTTAAACATTTGATACATCTTTTTGTTGTTTGTTTTATTGTGTATAGAATATGAATTTATGAGATTTGCAAATCATTGCATTCGATTTCTATTGACAAAACATTTGGGAATTGAGGTTGTACTCACATCAAGAACAGTGGGATCACATGTAGTCAAATAATTAATTGTATGCATGCAACATTTTATGAAGTTTAAATATAATTACTTACACTGACTTGGTCAAACGAAAACATCTATATCTATAACATTATAAATTCATTAGCTAGCCTAATGCTCAGGAACCCAAATGACAAGGGTGAAAAGATTTTCTTTTGTAAATTTCTGACTTTCTGTTTCAAGTTGTTGGCCAACATTTGAGCTATGAAATCTAGGGAACTGTACTTGCATTGTACATAATTAAAATTATTATTCAAGCTAGCTATCTACCCCTAAGTAATCAGACCCACTATGAACTTTTTTTTCGCTTGATGTCATTCATCTTTTTTTTTAAATATGCATGTTGCTGATTATCAGTTTATTTGTTATCATCATGCAAGCAAATTCATATTCTTTATAAACGTTGTCACAGTAAACCAGATTTTGCTGATAGGATTACGAACGAGTAGGTAAGGTGTATTACAGCATTGAGGTGCACTGTGAAGTTTCTGAAAGTCAATTCAGAGTCAAGTTATTTTTCTTTCTTTGGTTGTCCAGTCTACATTAAAAATAAAACAGCCTGGACATAAAAGCTGCTTGTACCAGACACAAAGGTTTACTGATCTGTCCAACTTTACAGAAATAACTAGATTGCAAATATACACCTTAATATATAAACTAGTACGAGTGAACCAGTAGTGACAGTAGCAATGATAAACTCCCTGAGGTGGTATGAAAACTCCAGTTATTTGTGTAAAAAATACGAAGGGAGATCTTGTTTGGTTTTTTCTTCCTGAACTAGACCTTCAGTACAGGAGTCCCGGCACTGATGCAATCAATGACGCAAAAGTCATAAAGATGGTAACCTTGTATTGCTTTATTTTTGTGAACTATAGTAAGCGTGATTAAAGCTACATTTAGAATTGACTACAGATTGAATTTTTAACAAGAGCTGCCAACTTCTAACTACGTGAAAGACAGCGGCCAGTGGTGACGAGATGTAGCATCCTGAGAAAAGCTTAACTTTATGCAAATATGGAGTGACATAGTGCAGCAACTACCAGTGAGAATGAAAGCAATTGAGCACACATGATTTGACACCTGCTTTTTTTAATCATATATATTTATGGCATTTGGCAGAAAGTCTTATACATAGCGATATACAATTATCTTATTTACAGTAAATAACTGAGCAGTTGAGGGTTAATGGATTGTTCCAGGACCCAGCAGTGGCAGATTAGAAGTATTACTGGGATTTGAAATTAAAACCTTCTGATCAGAAGACTTTACCACTGAACTGCCACTTCCCCCATTGATGGTCATCCACCGATTGTCACCAAATCATGGTCTTTAAAGGTCACCCACTGATGGTCACCGATGGTCACCAACTGATGTTTGCCCACCGATGGTCACTGATGTTCACCCACTGATGGTCACTGATGTTCACTCACTGAAAATCACTTATGGTTACCCACGGATGGTCATTGATGGTCACTGATAGTCACCCACTGATGGTTACCCACTGATGGTTACCCACTGATGGTCACTGATGGATGGTCATCCACTGATGTACACTTATTGATGGTCACCCACTGATGGTCACATACTTATTGTCACCCACTGATGTACACTTACTGATGGTCACCTTCTGATGGTCACTGATGGTTACACACTAATGGTCAATGTTGACTTATAGATGGTCACTGATGGTCACCCACAGATGATTAATTATGGTCACCCTCTTATTGTCACCCACTGATGGTCACCTACTGATGATCAACCATTGATGGTTATCCACTGATGATCACTGATAATCACCCACTAATGATTACTGATGTTCACCCACTGAAGTTCACCCACTGATGGTCACCTACTGATAATCACCTACTGATGGTCACCCATTGATGTTCACTAATGTTCACCCTCTGATAAAGTTAGGAATGCCTACTGCCACATCGTATTACAGTGACCGGTGACTTGCAGCAATGCAATCGCTGCATGTGTAGATGTAGTAGAAGAAGTGCATACAATTATTGTGAGTTACTTCAATTTTATCTATGCTTGGAGTGTAGCAATCTAAACAGCCGTTGTTTCAATCCAAAACAGAAACAAATTGTCATTCTGATTGGATAATAACATTTACAAAACAAGATTCCATTCTGGGAGATTTTAATATGGAGAAAAAAGCAAACACAACTTCATTGTCTTGACAGTTTTAAAGCAATAAAACAGCACAATCACTCACCATGCAATGTTAACTGATATTTGCTGTATTTAATCAAGTAATCATAATTCCAATTTTAACCCCCTTCACACACACACACACACACACACACACAGACACACACACACACACACACACACACACACACACACACACACACACA
>JAAIIK010000016.1:4494127-4509659 GCA_014706435.1 Silurus glanis | reverse complement strand
GCTCCAGGCTCCGCCAGAGAGCTCTGCCTCGCTCCAGGCTCCGCCAGAGAGCTCATCTCCGCTCCTGGTGCCTCAAGAGAGCTCATCTCCGCTCCAGGTTCTCCAAGGGAGCTTCCCTCCGCTCCAGGTTCTCCAAGGGAGCTTCCCTCCGCTCCAGGTTCTCCAAGGGAGCTTCCCTCCGCTCCAGGTTCTCCAAGGGATCTTCACTCCGCTCCAGGTTCTCCCAGGGAACTTCTCTCCGCCCCCGAGCGACCCCGTGAGCTCATCTCTGTTCCCGAGCGACCCCGTGAGCTCCTCTCTGTTCCCGAGCAACCCCGTGAGCTCCTCTCTGCTCCAGAGAGTCCCCGAGAGCTCGGTGCCGCTCCAGAGAGTCCCCGAGAGCTCGGTGCCGCTCCAGAGAGTCCCCGAGAGCTCGGTTCTGCTCCAGAGAGTCCCCGAGAGCTCGGTTCCGCTCCAGAGAGTCCCCGAGAGGTGCTCCGCTCCGCTCCAGTGTCCCGAGGAGTGCTCCGCTCCAGTGTCCCGAGGAGTGCTCCGCTCTGCTCCAGTGTCCCGAGGAGTGCTCCGCTCCGCTCCAGTGTCCTGAGGAGAGCTCCGCGTTGTCCCAGGACCTCCGTGAGGGCTCGGCTCCGTCTCAGGACCTCCATGAGGGCTTGGCTCCGCTCGTGGATCTCCCGGCGAGCCCCTCTCCGCTCGTGGATCTCCTGGCGAGCTCCTCTCCGCTCCCAGGCTGCCCAGCAGGCTCCGATCTGCTCCCAAGGGTCCTAAAGAGCGCCCCTGCGCCCAAGGGGTTCCCAGTGCACTCACCTCGACTCCAGGACTGCGAAAGGGAAGTCGAACCGCTGCCCCCGGGCTCCACCGAAGGCGACGGCTCACCCCACAGTCCTGCAGAAAGTGAAGTGACGCCTCAGAGTTCCTCTCTGGACAACGCCACATCCCCGAGCTCCTCCCACGGCAACGTCTCGCTCCCGAGCTCCTCCCACGGCGACGTCTCGCTCCCGAGCTCCTCCCACGGCGACGTCTCGCTCCCGAGCTCCTCCCACGGCGACGTCTCGTCCCACGGACTCACAGAAGGTGACGTCAGGCCTCCAGATTCCTCAGAGGAGGACATGGCACTCCAGGGGTCCTCCAAGGGCGTCGCTCGGCCTCCTGACTCCGCCGAGGACGTCCTCCAACCTCCAGTCGGGGTCGTAAGCACCGTCCAGTTCCGGTTCCCCGCCGTGGAGGTCGCTCCGCCTCTGAAGACCACCGGGGACTTCGCTCCGTCTCCGGCCTCTATCCAGGGGGTCTACCAGCTGGTAAGCCTCGCTAACTGCTCACCCCCGCCTCCGGCTGTCTGTCCCTTCCAGGTCCCCAGGGGTGAGAAGGCTCCGGTCCAGACCTCTGGCGAGGACATCGCCCAGCCTCAGGTCAGCACCAGGGACGTTACGCCCTTCCCGGTCGATGTGGTGGAAGGGGCCCCGTTCCAGGCCTCCGCGGGGACAGTCGATCCGTTCCGGGTTCCCGTGGTGGCCAGCCCGCTACTACAGACCACCGCCGAGAACGTCTCGCAGCTGCCAGTCTCCACTGAGGGCGTCGCTCCGCCTCCAGTCTCCCCTGAGAGCGTCGTGCAGCTCCTGGTCCCCGTAGGTGACGTATCTCCGTCTCCAGTCGACGCCAGGGGTTTCGCTCCATTCCTGGCCGCAGTGTTGGGATGTGCTCCGCTCCTGGGTCCCGCGGTGTCCATGGTCCCCTTCCAACTCTCTTTGGGGGTGATCGCTCCGCTTCGGGTCCTTCCCGGCTTTCCCCGGCTCCGTGGCGGTTCCAACCGGGTCCCTTTAGGCCCTAGGCGATCAGGGGGGCCATCCTCCGAGTGCCCCGGCCCACCGGGCTTTCTGTGGGTTGGGGGCGTCCGGTGCCGCCCCTTCGGGGGGGGGGGGGTGTCAGGAATCCCCCTGCCACGCCCCCTTCGGAGGCTGTCAGATGTTGGGATTCCCTGACGCACCGCGCTCCTGCTCTCGTGCGTGCCCCGCCCGCACGGAGCTGCTCGCAATCGGGCTTCACAAGGAGCAGCTGAGGCTCATTTCCGTTGCCCATCACACCACCTATAAAAACCCCACACTCACCTACACAGACTGTCGGTTATTGCATGTACGTGTGTGTAGTCTCGTGTGTGTCTGTGCAGGTTCCCGGTGGCGCGCTGCTCAGTGTAGGCTTCTCCCGCTACGCACCTTCTCCTTCCGGATTCCTCGTTCTCTCCACGGCGGCGTGTGCGTTTCCCGGCGCGCCTCGGACTTCTGACGCTTCTCCCCGTCGCTGCCTCCGCGCCGCACCCCGCACCGTGGATATTATCATTATTCTTCTTTGATTTACGGACTGCCGTTTGCCGGTTTATCCCGCTCTGCGGGTGCTTTGTGTTGGCTCTGCCCTTTTGTTCAATAAAAACGCCGGCTTCTATTCCTGCCTCCGCCTCCATATGCGCCGCGTGACAGAAGGCAAACTTTTTTTTTTTTTTTTACTTTTTGCTGTTAATAATTATTATGCACTGTTTGGTCATTATCATTAATTGTGTAAAAGAAAGAGCATGTGTTGGATCACACAAACATCTTAGTATAAAATCAGATCAATTTTGCCCGGTGGCATTCTGTGTTAGGCTCAGGATCACCATGAACAGGATCAAATGTTTCCTGAAGAAGAAAATAAACAAATATTTTATTCCGTAACTAATAGAAAAACTATGCAAGACTCTGGAATGTCTGGGAATTTAAATGGTTTAACTAAGGACATTATGCAAAAGGAAGATAGACATAAATGAAGCAAGAAGAATCCACCTCTTTCACTCTCTCTGTCTTTCTCTGACACATTCATTTAAAAAGTCTCAGGAAGTGAAAATGGGAGGAGCAGGCAGAGGATTTAAACGTCTGGATTAGTATTTTTTTTCCCTCTCTGTCTCAACATGTCAAATTTATCCTCAACTACTTCTAATGATCACATCACGAGAATAAGTGAAAGCAAAGGAGTGTTTTGTTGACCCTATCGTTCTTTTTCTCCCTTATTATCTCCTTCTCTACAGAGAGACGGGGAGCAATAGGGAAGCGATAGGAGCTGGTCGAGAGGGAGAAACAGGAAAAAAAAAAAAGAGCATTTACTTCTCTGTGGCTGAGCTATCCTTGAGAAAAGCACTGGTTCTCCCAGGTATTCGTTTGCCTTTGGGGTGGATCATAATCCCATTTCCTTCTGTCCCGGTACTTCATCTTTCTCCCCTAATGCGAGTCATAAGGTTTTATTGCTAGGAGCGTGTTCTCCAACATCCCTTTCCACACTACTCACTCCTAATGGGTTTCCACGTTGATCTCGCCGCCCTCAGAAACGCTCATCTTTTTGGGAGAATGAACGGTGCTTAATGTGAAAAATATGCCAATATTTTAAAGTGCATGTCAATAGCACAAGGAACTTTAAATATAGAGTATAGGCATGTGCCATTTTTGTGATCGAAGTGACCAGATGAGATTATTTATTGTATAAAACATGTTCACATAGCACTGTTGAAAAATCCAGAATTTCATTTCCATAACGAGTAAGCCAAAGGTGTCAGAGGTAAGATTATTACCTCAAGCAAGAACGAGATTTGGTCATGCATTGTTTTTGGGACATGAAAATCGTTATGGTATTGATGTACAACCTCCCACAGAGGCAGAGCCGGGAGCACAGAAGCTCCAAGCAGAGCATCATGAAAAGGCCATTGGAGGGAAGGAAGTTTATTGCAGGCCACAATGCTCTCATATACACACCTACAAATACATTCATATCTTAGCAAGTTCATCCATTGGTATGTTCTTAGGATGTGGAAGAAAACAGTAAAAACCCAGAGGACACCCACAGAGACAGTAACTTAGCTCAAGTTTGAACAGAGGACCCTTTCCTGAATTTTCCTTCAACCAAAAAAAAAAAAAACAATAAAGCATCATTCACAGGATCCACATTCGATAAAATAATAAAAAAATCGCTCTTCTTTTCACAGTATATCTTTGTATCATCAGGAGTTTCCCATTTTTACATTACACATCCCAACAAGACCAGAAGGAATATAAGCCACATACTGAAAAAAAAAGAATCGACTTGTGCTTCACCCTTAATGACTTTCTATAAGCGATTATCCAGTCACCCTCCTGAGGTGTTTGCTTCTTTAATTATAAGGGGGTAATTATTTAAACTACTATCAAGTGTTACAACAGAGGATCATTTTTAATTGTGATGAAGTTCAAAACCACTACAGTCATGGTGAAAGAGCATTCTGGGCTTTTTTCTCTCTCTCTGAGGAACAATGTCGGAACTACAATGCTATACATTCGTTTGGCAGAGAAGACTGAGCATTTGCATCTTAGTCTAAAAATATAGATCTAAACTAAACAGTCTTAATAAACAATTTTTTTTTTTCAAAGGATCAGGTTAATGACATTTACGATTACAAATGTGTGTTATAGAAGATTTAGAAATGATGAGTAAGAGATCGCCAACATCCAAAAAAAAAAAGTCTATTATAAGGTTTGAATATTGAAAAGAATGGCATGACAACAGAGGTGTAAATAATACCTAAAAAACAAACTTGAGTAAAAGTATAGATACCCTACTGCAAAACTTACTCCATTACTAGTTAAAAGTCACGAAGTCCGAAATGACTTGAGCAAATGTCTTAGAGAATCTGATTTAAACAGTACTTGAGTATTTGACTCATCTTGAACGTAGGCTAAAAGATGCACTAGTCTTAAATTACAAATTGTATATAAATACAAAAATTGTTCCACTCAATACTGCATTAACCAAGATCAACCCAACAGGCTCTTCAACATGCCGGAATGAAGCGAAGATCAAACAAGTTGGTCATAAAAAGAAGAAGAAAAACACAAATCTTTTAGGTATCTTCACTAAACAAATACAATTACAATATCATGTCAAAAAGTAGAATAATTATTAGTATTTAATGGAAAAATAAAATGATAGCAATTCCGCCTTTTCTGCAGAATAAATAAAGCAGAAAAAGCTGCCATGCAAAATGTGATTGGTAATGGTGATTGTCAATTAAACTATAGTGGAGTAAAAAGTGCATATACTGAATTATAAATGTAGCTGTGTAGAGAGTGAAAGTAGCTTATATCCTTGTAAAGCTCGAAAGGAGCCAAAAATTACTTTTACTTTTACTAGTGCATTTACTCAAATACTTTACGCCACTGCATGACACCTTGAGTGTAGCATGTTTTTGGAAGATGGGAGAAAACTGGAAAATTCAGATGAAGTATTGCATTTTTATTGAATTATTTTGCATTGAATCAAAAATTTCCTGGCATGTTTGTAGACTAGAAAGCAAAGCTACACGATGAACGAACATTTATTCCAGGAATGATGCGCCTCCATGACAAAGAAACAAATTTTGTTACAATTAATGCTCTAGGTACAACGATGAACATTAAAAACACACTGAGAAATTCAAGCAATAAGAAATCAACAGCAGTGACAACACAATGCAAAGATCCATACTACAGTAATTCCACAAGTATCTATTCATTTTCTTTGCTTTTATAGAGTATATATTTTGCAGAATCCAGATCTGTATATGCTGACCGTCTGACAAATGCACTCAGTGCGATAAACAGGGTGGAAGCTTTGCCAGTGGGCATAGACGCGAAAAGGAACGGAGAGGAAATAATCCAGTACATAATTAGAAAGAAACATGTTTTAGACCTGGTGGGAGCATCATTGGTCTACAAATTTAAATCTGAATCTAAACTGAATGCACATAAATATATTAATCGATAATAATAATTCAATTAAATCATATGAAAATGTTTATTCCTTCAAATGAAAAAGTCACGATTAATACTTGGTGCTGACTTGAGGCACCAGTAAAACAAATATATACTGATACTATATATAATGTATACTGTACTTTGCTTTACTATGCTATGCTATGCTATGCTATACTATACTATATTACTAAACACAAAATATTGGTGACATGTTTGGGTCTCCTAGCTCAAATCAAGAGATTTTGCCACATTCAAAAACATTGTATACAATTATGTGGTAACAGATTGGGGAAGAAACACATGTCTGGAAAAGTCAGGTGTCCCAATACTTTTGTCCATATAGTGTAGGTACGAATTAGTGTGTATGTGTGGGTGTATTTCAATGGATCGGCGTTCCACCTACGAAAAAGGAAAACCAGTAGACTCGCCATCTGTGTTCCTCCATGATCCGCATACATAAATTGCTTGAATGAAATTAAAGAATGAATGTATTTATACACACTATTGTAGCTATGATCTTTGGCACTCAAGCCCAAGAGATATGAGAAAAATGCATTAGAAAATGTTTGAAATGTGTCAGGTTTCTACATTCGCTTCATTGCAAAGGGGACATTTAGTTTTTCATGATTGGTGATGAAGCAATTAAAAAGATGCAATGAGAATCAAATGCAAAGGCAACTCAAGAACCAGATGTGTTGCAAGCATGTAAAACAAAGTTACTTTAGGTTCAGATCATGAAAAAAAGAGAGAGAGAAAGAGAGATGGAGAGAGAGAGAGAAAAAGAGAGAGGCAAAACAGAAATATGTAAGAGCAATGGGGTTTAACTAAGAGGAATCTACATGTGTAATATGCTTAGCAGTGGGTGGCAATCGGAGAATACATTTAACCAAACGTGTATGCCGTATTCTGAACACCAAGCTCGGTTGCGTTCCTGAAACATTCTGTAACTCCCATGTCTAAACAACATACTCCCAGGGCGATTTCGACAACCTCAATTCCAAAAAGTTTGTGACACTGTGAAAAATTTAAATAAAAACAGAATGTGATGATTTGAAAATCTTTTAAACCCATATTTTATTCACAATATAACATTAAAAACATATTGAATGCTTAAACTGAGGAAATGTACCATTTTTGGGATTTTGATGGCTGCAACATATCTCAAAAAACTTGGGATGGGGCAAAAAAAAAAGTCTGTAAAAAGTAATTGTTTTTAAAATTACACAGTTGAAGAAACATTTAGCAAATAACTAGGTTAAATAACAGCAGGTCAATAAGATGATTGGGTATAAATAGTGTATCTTAGAGTCTATCAGAAGTAAAGATCAGCAGAGCTCCAATCTGTGAACGAATGTGTTTACAAATTGTGGAAAAAATTTCAGAATAATGTTCCTCAACAAAGAATATTCAAAGATTCACCATTTGCTGTACATAATATAATCAAAATTGTAAAAGAATCTGGAGCAATCTCTGTTATGTCTGGTATGATGGTTTTAGAGCAACAAATGTTTCCATCCAGAAAACATCTTTTTCAGGGAAGTCCAGGCATATTTGAGCAAGAAAATGCTAACTGTATACTGCATCTATTACAAGAGCATGGCTTCGTAGTAGAAGAGTCGAAGTGCTGAATTGACCTGACTACCTTTTACTATTTGAAAACATTTGGCGCATAATGAAATGAAAAGCACAACAACGGACCCCCAGAACTGTTGAGCAGCTCGAAATCCTGTATTAGACACTTATGGGACAATATTCCTCCCCCAAAACTTCAGCAACTGGTCTCCTCAGTTCCCAGATGTATACAGACAGATGTGATGCTACACAGTGGTGAACATTGCCCTGTTTACCTGTTAACCCTGTTTTA
Source organism: Silurus glanis (assembly GCA_014706435.1). NCBI lineage: Eukaryota > Metazoa > Chordata > Actinopteri > Siluriformes > Siluridae > Silurus > Silurus glanis. The sequence continues at coordinate 4,502,015 of JAAIIK010000016.1, read as the reverse complement.
AAACTTGTTACATCCATCAAATTCAAAATGAACCCCCCCCCAAAAAAATGTAAATAAAAAATGCTATATATTCTCAGTTAAAACATTTGATATGGTTTTTTTTTTGTTTGTTTGTTTTGTTTTATTGTGAATAGAATATTGATTTTTCAGATTTGCAAATCATTGCATTGTATTTTCATTTACATTTTGCACAGTGTCCCAACTTTATTTTGGAATTGGGGTTGTAAATACATGGGCCACCCACCTTTCTTATTGTCCTGTTTTATTTAATACTCAGATGCCATTAGTCATTTTATTTTGTTTCATTGTTTTTTTTTTACTCCTGCATTCCCTGGATGCAGCACTATACCTTTTTTGTTGATGTGTTAAAACAACACACCATAAGTGTTACCTCTCTTTACTGCAAGCAATAGTGCAAAGGTTTTAAATCAGTCGCTGAGTGCCACTGAATACCATTTTTATTGTTTCCGACTGAGATATAAGTGTGCCTTTAGCTGACTATTTTGTCACACTCAACTTTCCATGAGACTGTACAAATGTGCCTCTGCTTTCTTCAGGAAAGAGAATAAGAGCCAGAGATGTTAAAGTACACTTATATTAGCGCCTATTCTCTACAGTCGGCAATGATTGTATTATAGACCGAACAAGGCAGTCATTGCATTTCAAAAAGGCAATTTTAACCATTGAAAAAAAGTTTTAATGTGATAAATGAGTATATCCAGCATAAAGTACCACAGTTTCTCTGGGATATTATATCAGCTCCATGCTATTGGCAAAACCACAGGGCTCTTTTTATAAAACTTGACCTTGAGTAACAACTGAAGGACTGAAGGAAAAAGTTACAAGCAGACAAATTCGCTTGTCACTGCTTAACAAGATACAGAGGCTTCCCAAAAAGCAGATTTCTTTAAAGTCTTTTGTTATAGTCAGTCTATAACTGATTTTTTTGCGTTTTGGTCTCCTGGGATTGAACAACAAATGCATTGCTTTTTAAAAAATGATTAAATACAACATTCCAGGTGCTTTAATAAACATATTGTCAATTTTGTTTAGCAGAAAATACACCCTTGACTTTTATTTAGTTGCATCCACAAGCTTTACAGCCCAGGATTTGGATATTTGCTTCAATTCATCCTTGCAGATGACCTAAAGTTTGGTGTGATTGGTTATTTGGACGTCTGTGAACAGATTTTCAATTGAGTTCATGTCCGGCTTTGTTTGGACCACTCAAGGGCAGTCGGTCTAGTTTCTGAAAGCCACTTTAGTGTTCCCTTGGCTGTGTTCCAAAGCTGACAGTCGTCCTTGTGATACCTTCCTGTGGGCTTTATTTTGGATCAGCATCAGTTGGTTAAAACACTGTCTCGCACATGGGGTTGCAGTTGGAATAGTTGAGAATTGAATCCTCCTTTGAAAGCAGATGACTGAAAACTTGAATTTGGTTCATTCACACCTCTGAAGTGTATACATACTAAAAAAAAAAAAAAGGATATATATATATATATATATATATATATATTTTTTTTTTTTTTTTTTAATTTAGTAGTCAGCCATTATATTACACATACATATATTTGTGTTTCTTCCTGTTACTTACCACCTCTCATTGGCCTTAAATGGTAGGACATGTAGTTGATTGGCACTTGCTTAATCATATTCATAAGTCATATTCTCCGAAAAAGGATGCACAGAATGCAGAATTGTACGTTGAATATACTCCACAAAACTTCCAAAAACTTGGCTTTGCTTTGTCATATTTGAAATCAAGGTGACAAACACAATAAGAATATAAAGTGTTAGCCAAAAAGAATAGATGATCTGTTTATTCAACTAAAGTACAAGTTTTCACAGAGTGTCTGCCTGAGCTTATATGTCTCTTTCAGAATGGGGATCTTGGAAAAGCCCTGAAAAACTGCCTGAGCTGGAGGTTTTTACTTAAGCCAGCATTCAGACACAAAGCTTGTGGTACAAAGAGAGACCACATAATGTAGTGCAGTTTGCAGCATTAGTAGCTCCCTGATCAGATCTCAGTGGTCGAATTCAGGGGTGTCACTAGGGCTGATCTAACCCTGAATGTTTTCAAGCAGGAGTTTAGTGGAAAGATGTTAGAATTTAATCAACTGTTAGTTGTTCAAACTTGACTTGTCGCAGTTTACTGTGTAATTCTGATAAACTATATTGCATAGGAATTGTTTGTATAACGACCACCAACCCCACTCTATTAGTCCCTGATGTTTCTGGTTTAGCCCAGATGTTTTCAAAACTTAGAAATGCCCTGATTTAAATTAGGGAATGAGATTTAAAATCTAGGAACATCACAAGTAAAGACCAATTCAACCAACTCACAGAATTAAATAAAATTTAAGAGAATAAAATTTACACACTATGCTGAAAGTCATGATATGACTAGCTTTTATTGCTTTCCAGTGTTTCTTGGAATGAGTTGCTTACTATTGATTAGTCAACAGTAAAGAAAGAGTAAAGAAGGTAAAGAAAGCACACTAAATGTACTTTATTTGTACCTCTCCCAGTAGGTGGATTATTACTCAGCATGAAGTTGATTTTCACACAGGTTTTACACTGGATGCTCTTTTTGATGCAACCCTCTCTAATTGATCTAGGCTTGAGGCCCGCACTCAGAATGCACTGTCATGTGCAAGCCCAGTGCTTTTGGATCCCTTGCTACAACTCAAACCCCCAGCCAGACTGGTCAGAATCCTGAAACCCATTCTATAAACAATTACAAATGTCTTGTTTAGAATATTCTTTTGATAACTAACTTACAGAAAAATATAAAAATGCTTGCACTGTGTTTCTGTTGTGACCAGCACTGGGTAAAAAAATGCTTTTGGACTATAGAGTGAGTAACCCACTCAAGTTAGATCAGGCTCAGACATATTTGCTTTAGTTGTTAAGAGTGTAGTGTAAAAAGTATAGATGCTGGAAGTTTCATTTGTAGTGTATAGCTGCTAAATGAAGTGCAGAAGTGACAACAGTAATCCCCGCTTTACTGTGGCTCGAATATCACGCCCTCGTTTTACCGCGGTTCGAATCTCGCGCCTCCGGTTTATCGCGGAATTGCATTTGTCACATAACTAATTTGGTTGGCTGATTTTCCCGGTCTCTCGAGGATAGCACGATAGACCAAAAAACTTATAGGGAATTGTTTTTATTGAGTTTTTTTGTTGAAATAATGACATTTATAAATAAAAATATAATTATTATAAAATTAAGTAAAATGTTAATACAGTACAGTACTGTATACATAAAATAGCATTTTTGGGGTGGCGTCAGTTTATCGCATTCTTTCGTTTATCGCCGGCGGTTTTGGAATGTAACCACTGCAATTACTGTATTTCTTTTGTTGCTATACAAATATATCAAAGAGCATTAAACCCTGACTTTAAACAATGGCTAAGGTCTTAACTCAGACTTGAAAGTCTCAAGTCTTAGACTCAAGTCTAAGAATCTTTAGGCCTATAAGTATCTGTTAATCCTTGGAAGTAAACTAGAAGTGTAAGTTACTGCGAATGAAAAAGGTGAAAGCACTTTATCTTGTTATTTCACTGGTATGAGAGCCGGAAAAAAAAAGCAGTCCCCAGAGGGGAATCAAAATGCAATGAGGTCACCAGAATTTATGCTATGAAAATAACTCGCGATGCGTGCAGCGCACGGTCACATTGCTTATCTGCTCCTTTGCATAGCAAATGAAGCGTTCTCCATCGCTTTCTATTAACATTCACGAAACACTTGCTCACATCCCATACCGCCATCGCATTCAATCAATTCCTCCAACCGAGCATTGTGAAATTAAAATAAATCATTAAATAAAGATTGTACAAAATGGTGTGCAAATGGGCTTGGGTGATGACCTCAAAAAGAAAGAAAGAATCTTTTTTTTCTTGTTTGATCAAAAACAAATTTAGAAATAAGTGTGCTGATATAAAAAAACAACAAAAAACAGAAGGCAAACGATAATGAATTGACTAATACTCAAATGACGGGAGTTCACTTGGCTTGCTTCTTATAATTGGTGATTTATACACTCCTCCATCAGCAAACACATTAGTCGGAGTCAATACTAATGTGGGCTCGCTATGTCTGCAGGCTGTTCCACACCAGATAATGATCCAAGAGATCTGTTTCCTTTACATATACCTGGCTTAAGGCGGGGCGCATTGGATGGATAACAAGGTTATATATATATATATATATATATATATATATATATATATATATATATATAATGTGTGTGTGTCATACATATGCCACTTTTATTCAGACTAACCTTAATGTTCATGTTGATTTGTCATTTTGGTTCGCTTAATACTTTTGCAAACTGAATACATTCAGGCAAGATAGAAATAATGAAACCACCAGGAAATATTTGACTTGGGACGATTTTTTAATTCCAAGCACAGCCAGAACATGTTGGAACATTTTCAGGGGTCATATCGGGTTGGAGAAAGAGGGGATTAAACTCTTTAGGTTTGGTACTGATTCTCTGATGCTCCAATTTAACAGAAATGGAAATCGTAGCACGTCTTAATGGTGGTATTAATATTGCTGTAATACATCACGTTGTTTCCATTTATTAAGAATAAAACTGATTTCTTCAGTCCAGCCAATTTTTATTTTTTTGGTGGCATAATTCTTCATAAAAAACAAAATGTGCATATTTTGTTTGTTTTAAGGGTTTGCTGTAACACATATTATTGCCAAGAAGCAGATCTGTGCATACTCATATTTCCTTCCAAACACATGCCCTTAGGAAAAGAGATCTGAAATACTTTAATATCTATAAAATAATATAAAGTGCAAAAAATTTATATATATTACAGTATTGCTAAATGCCTGTATGTAGCCACAGGGCTGCTAGTATTTGGACAGGATGTAGAAGCTGGGTAAGAAAACCACCTACATGAAAAATAATGGCCATATGGAGAGAGTGATAGGATTTTGGAGAGAACTCAAATGTATCCCCAGTGTTTTGTTTTTAGCAATCTGGCTAATGCCATGGGCTTATTCATGAACAGTGTAGCCACAGGTCTGTGCATCAGTGAAGCAGAGGGGTTGGTCTGAGAGGAGGTTTCAATAGGGGATCCAACTAAGTGGGGAAAATGAGAGCATTTGGACAGAGTATGCACTCAAGTTCCAGTATGTCAACAATCCAGTTATCTTAGCAGGCTAAACAGTGACCAGGGACACCTCAGTTCAGCAGAGATGCCATCGTATGCATGTCAACTGATGCACACCGGACTGTTTTGAGGAATATAAAAGATCTGTTCAACAACGTACTTTATTTTGAGAGTGTACTCAGCAGCATTGTCAATTCATAGCTACACACAGACAGCACAGAGAGTGATGTCTAACAAGATTCAAATGTTAATGAGCAAACGCAGCAGAACCGACCAGCCACAGAGTTCCTAATGTGCTCGGAAAGTATAAAAAATATCAGAAAATAAAAAATAAAAGATGATTATTGGAGTCTGTTAAAAAATTTTTAAATGTACCTGTAGCTTTGACTAATGTATATTCTTAAGCTGTGCCATGGATGGCTCAAGGTGTACAGGAAGTTCCATATGTGTACAAGGACAGGAACAAGGTAGTATTTCTTAAGAAAATGAGAAGAATAGCCTTCATATGTCACATATATCTTACAAAACAGTGAAATTCTTTTCTTCACATATCCCAGGTTGAAACTGCGTAGGGTCAGCCATTATACAGCAACCCTGAAACACAGAGGGTTAAGAGCCTTGCTTAAGGGCCCAAGAGTGGTAACCTTCTAATCAGTAAACCAGGGCCTTAAGCACTGACCTACCAGTCCCCACTAAATTATAATCTAAATTATGGTCATATGGTTGCTCTGTGAGTTCTTGGCACCCAGGTCAAATTTATCACCCTAAGTGGTTTAAAAGGCTGAAGCCTTGCCATCAAATTTTTGATCATCTCACGTGTTGCAAAAGGAATGTTTTCACATTATATAACTGTAATATATAACTAAAGTTGTAGGCAGATTTGTTGCCTGGGTGTTTAGTTTAGAAGCAACATAGGCTATTTATTCTGTTAAATCCGCACATTTCACTCTCAAAGGTTTTCCTGTTTGATATCCCATTGCATTTACAGAAATTGAGAAAATTCCCAAGCTCCTATTTCCAGATGGTCATATTTTCAGCGCTGTTTACTCAGAACATATGCTGTATATCCAGATACTTTACAATACTACAAGCATAAGGCTTGGGTTATTTTACCTTTAGAGAACAGTGTTCATTCAGATTCACACTGAATATATTTCAGACGTAAATACTGTACATAAGACGAGCAGTTAACTAGATCATCACGTCTATCTACACGTATGGTAACCATAAAGATTTAATGTCAGGACCATGTAGTAAACAGCGACTCCTCAATCATGATAAGTGTACTTCGTTTATATGTATAACCCGCCCCACTAGGAGCAAAAATGTCAAAATCGCATCAACACCTTATTTTCTGCAAAAACATTCCCTTTATTCCTTTTTTGAAATTCAAATCATTGTGATTGAACAACATTTTCTAGTTTGCTTCCAAAGTGTCACAACAATATGGAAAGGATATTGAAATCGTTCTGCGTGATGCCTTCCTGTACGAAGCACCTGAATCCCAAAAGCACATTGAAATTACATTCATAATTGCATTCATCTACAGGCCTGCCAAACCTAAAAAGGAATAATGCATATATGCCTCGAGGGGTTAGGTGGGTGTCAGTGGTGATGTTTAATAATGCAGCATTTTTTTTTTTAATACAGTCTGTTTAAATATCACTTGTGTAGACAAGTAGACAAGTGATGTATGTGTACCAGTCTGATCACAGCTTTAATTTATAAATGCTTCTGGTAAAAAAAAAAAAAAAAAAAAAAAACATTCCCAAAATCAGAGGCTGATTAAATAGATCCTTCACTCTTCTGGGAATATTTTCCACTAGATTTTGGATTGTGATTGTGATTGTGGAGTTCCATGCTCTTTTCACCACAATGGTGTTAGTAATGTCATGTACTGATCTAGAGTGAAAAGGTTAGAATTGCAGTTAGGATTGTAATTCATCCTATAGCTGATCAATAGGATTGAGTTCAGAGCTCTATAGCAGGCAACTCAAGATCCACTCCAACCCATGTAGACCAAACCTTCATGAAGCTGGCTTTGTGCACAGTGGCATTGTCATGTTGGAACAGATTTGGGTCTCCTAGTTCAAGCTACCGCATCCAAATGCATTCTATACAATTGTGTGCCTCTAACTTTATGGTAACAGTTTGGGGGAAAAACCATATATATGTCTGGAATATCATGTGTCCCAAAAACGTTGTCCACACATTGCCAAAGTGTAAAATTTATAAAATTGGAAAAACGTGAAAAAGTGAATGCGTTCAACTACAGGACAGTGATGAGCTGCTGCACAGTGTGACCACGGTTTGTGCAAATACCTCCTGTAGCACTCCTTTCTACAATAGAGCTGTAAAGAAAAACATGTTTTCTACTAATGAGGCTCCACTGTTTCATCAATAGAACAAGTCTTTTTCTTGTATAGAGGCTTTAAGTTCATCTTGTGATATAGGAACTGTTGTAATCAGGAGTCAACATTTGTGCAAGTGTGGCTCTAGCTAATCATTCAGAATGCCCACCTAAGTGGTTTAATCGATATATAATTGGCATGTGACTCATTGAGACTAACGACACCAAACTCTTCTTCTTTTATTTTTAACTATTTACTGAAATAAAATAAATCCAATATTAAAGTCTAGTGTGCTCAATAGCCTGAAACGTATGGTTCTATCTATCTATCTATCTATCTATCTATCTATCTATCTATCTATCTATCTATCTATCTATCTATCTATCTATCTATCTATCTATC
>JAAIIK010000016.1:4478921-4489650 GCA_014706435.1 Silurus glanis | reverse complement strand
TGTGTGTGTGTGTGTGTGTGTGTGTGTGTGTGTGTGTGTGTGTGTGTCATAAAGTGTATATTCCAACATTTGCAGAAGCCTAAAAAACTCATTTGAAACAAATATTCCTAACACTTTCTAGTGTTTAATAATTTTTTCGAAGTTCCAAAAATTAAGTTACTATAGCTTAAAGTTTTTAATAATCTCAATTAATTGTGTACATTTGGTTTAAAGTTCTTGGGAAAAAAAGCCATAAACAGTTATAAAATGAATTGGTTGATTGATTGATTTATTGATTGATTGTGACATGTAATGCAAGCCAAAACAGACACAGGTGCAGATTCTCATTTGTATTTTATCAAAAAACAAATATACACAAAAAAATAAACAAACAAAGACAAAGAAACCAAACCTAAAATATAGAAAAGTTATGATTTACTCAACTCACAATGCTATAAGATTAATGGTACCAGTTTTACAATATAATTTACTTACGTAATTTTTTATTTATTTATTTTTTATCAAAATGAGCTTTAAGATGAATTATAAATGAAATTGTCTTTTTTTTATAAAAAAAAAAAAAATGCTGCGTATTTCTTTCTGATATTGAAATATAATTTCTTTCCAGTAAATAATTTACATTTTAAAACAAATCTAAAAAAAACAAATAAATAAATCATACAAATATAAGACATATCTTCAACTAAAGAAATTCCAAGTGTTGACCAGTATTCGAAATCCTTACTTTTCTATGACAGGAAACATATTTTGACATAAAAACACAGACACACCTTGTGGTCACTGTGGCTCTTACACTCATCGACCTCACAAATCTGCCAGTCATTGTGGTTTGGCCGTTTAATAGCTTCTCACATGCAGACAGAGGTGACTGGAGCTACTCAATGTGGTGATGGTTTATATGCTGCACAAGGCTTGTTGAACAATTAGTGCGTGTTAACATTTTCTATCAGTTGTTTTTTCTCTTACTTCCTAACCGCATTTATTTTTAGACTTCAGAAAGACAAAATGCTGCCATACCTTACGATTTGAATTTTCAATATATTAATCGTCAACATTTACGGCAATTGGTAGATGCTCTTATCCAAAGTGACATACATTCATCTCATCCGTACAGCTGAGCAGCTACAGGGTTAAGGTCAGGGGCCCAGGAATATCAGCTTGGCCTGGCTGGAATTTGAACTCACAACCTACATAGCCAAAGTCCAATACATTAACCACTAAGCTGCCACCTTCCTAAGACTTCATTTTGGTGGTTTTCTGAATGCAGACCTTCAATAAATATTTACATTTATGGTTTTGGCCAGATGCTCTTATCCAGAGCAACTTACATTTGTCTTATTCTTACAACAGAGCAGATACACAGGGCTCTAGAAACGGCAAGGATTAGCACTCACAACCTTCGGATACAAAGTCCAATGCCTTTACCATTAAGCTACCACACCCCCTCTACACATCAATAAGTGACACCAAGGGATCCTGAAGAACGCGTCCAAATGTGACAAGTTGGAAGTGAGAACGTGTTCGAGTAGTATTTGAGGGTTACGTGTCCTGCTAAAGGACCCAGCAGTGGTAGCTTGCTGATGCAGGTATCTGAACTCACAACCTTCCGATACATTTTTCCCGGTCATAAAAGTAAAACACAGTAAATGGGATTTCAGTCCCTCACACTCACTCACACACTAATTTACACCTTGGGGTAATTTAGTCTAGCCGGACCTCTCAACGTGTTTTCAAATGTTAAAAGAAAACTAAAAGAAGAAATCGATACAGACACAAGGAGAACACATGACATCAACACACAAAGCAAGGGTGAAAAAAACTCCAGCCTGTACCAGAATAAAGCGTCTGATAAAGTTAAATGAATAAATATGATATCAGTTAGTCCTGGCATGTCAGTGTAACTCAGTTAATAATAACCAAGCAGGGATTTCAACACATTATGAGAAACCATCATCCTCTACGTGCCAGACCATATGAATATCATATTTAGATTAATCAGCCTACAGGCCTATGCTCACTTTGAATAACATACGGCAGTTGTTCCTCTCGAGTTTTTGAAAAGCTGGATGCTGCAGATGTTACTTAATTGCCTTAATCTCATTTTATTGTCCTTTTATAGATTTAGAAAGAAGCGACAGACAGAGAGAGACAAGAAAAGAAAAAGAAAGAAAAGGCTTTGAAGGCTTTAGAGAAATGGGGGTTTGAGTAAGCAAAGGAGAAGCAGTGGCCGAACCCACTGAGATGTCTGGGAAATAGGGTGGAAAGAATGTTGACAATCTGGAAACAAGCCTGCATAATAGATCACCAAAAAAAGTAGGACAGTCTTAGTGTGCTTTGCTAACTGCAGCTAATGTGAAGCTCAACTGCAGAAGAAGATCCACTGCAGAAAAGTTTCCTCTCCAATTAAACATAGAACGTTATCAGAAATTGTCATTGCTTGATTTAATAACTGTGTGGGTGTGGTTGTAATGCTAACATTCCAAAAATGTTCTGCAAATGTTTGCTATCACATCAGTGGATTGCTTTGTGTTCTTCACAAGTGGCTCAGAATGATCTAACCTTTTTTTTTTTTAAGGTATTTTTACTTTCCATACAACTGTGATGTTGTATGGTTTAGAGACAGTGGCATTGAGTAAAAGACAGGAGGCGGAGCTGGAGGTAGCAGAGCTGAAGATGTTGAGGTTTTCGTTGGGAGTGACGACGATGGACAGGATTAGAAATGAGTTTATTAGAGGGACAGCCCATGTAGGAAGTTTTGGTGACAAGGTGAGGGAGGTGAGATTGAGATGGTTTGGACATGTGCAGAGGAGGGACATGAGTTATATTGGTAGAAGAATGCTGAGGATGGAGCCACCAGGTAGGAGGAAAAGAGGAAGACCAAGGAGGAAGTTTATGGATGTGGTGAGGGAAGACATGCAGGTAGTTGGTGTGAAAGAGGCAGATGTAGAGGACAGGGTGGTGTGGAGACGGATGATCCGCTGTGGCGACCCCTAATGGGAGCAGCCGAAAGAAGAAGAAGATTTTCATTTTTTTTCCCCACATTTTGCTTTTATTTCTGGCTCAACACTAAAAGGAAGACAGGTAGTTTGTTCTGAGAATTTTTGTACTCAGCAGAAGACACCCCTATCGGTAATATCATGAAGCCCATGTAGTACCATGAAACTATTGTATAATGTACAGTGTAAACAGAGCCAAAATAATGATGTGCTTACTATTTTTAACCAGTGTGTACACTTCCAGCTTCTTATTCAATATATGCAGGATATTATATCCCATTTTAGATGCTTTCCCTATATTTCAAATCTGTATTTCATAAATCGAATAACATTTACCCTTGAAAACAAAAACATGAAATGATCTGCCAACAGCCATATAAACAATAGAGTCATTCTGTTTTAACAGATTGACCTTGTATGTCTGATATTGATTTACTAGACATGTCTGATTTGTGTTTGTTTGACTGTAGGGCCATTAGTGTGCACTTTAAAATACAAATTACATGCCTGTTGTACAGCAATTTACTGGCAAAGGTCTTCAGATTCGAGGTTAGTCATTTCAGTTCATCCCAATGACTCATTTTTTAATTCCATTCACCAAAATAATTTGTTCAGATTAATTCACTGATTCCTTCACAGACTCTTTCAATTACGTTGGTACAGAATAGTTTTGAGAGAGCTGTCATTGATAAGGTTATAAATGTATTCTTTTTATTATAAGGCTTGTTATCTCTCTCTTCTTGTCGAAAGAGAGAAGAACTGACTGAACCATATGCATACATCTGTTGAACCAACATCAGTGAGTCAGCAGATTCTCATTCTTTCACTCAGTTCAACCACAAACAACAATTGATTCGTATATTCAGTTTGCACATGAATGACAATTATTGTTTTGGAATGTTTTGCAAATGTGGTGAGACTTGTGGTATTTAATGTCTGTTTAATGCAGCTTTCAGTTGACATCATGTTTATTGTGCAAGGTCATCATCAAACATCACTTAACATGATCATTTATCATCACTTGATAAATTGGGATTATGGTTTGTGTGCAGGTATAAAACTTCCCCATAGTGCTACATTTTCTTCATTTAATAGCAACACACTTCTTCTCCTGTTGAACCAGTAAGACCCACATTTAAACCAAATGAATGACTCATTTGTTGGTTTTGATCATGAATGACAATTGCAAATTTAAAACCATTAAAATAGTCCCTTCCATTTGTATATAAGCAATACTGACCTTCAGACTGTTCTTCAGTAATTTAGAGTGTTCTTCAGACTGAACACCAAGTCTTAGATAGAGAAGTGTCCTTTTAATAGCTTCAGCCATTGACATACTCTTTCAAAACGACCAAATCAGTCACGTGTTTTTCTCAGTGTAACGGCCATTGGCTCTTGGAAATGAAATCTGGACAATTCCAGAAACACTCTTTACCTTCTCCCACCCTTCAGTTTACTTTTAAGCATTCACAGAGAGGAAAAAAGTTCATGCAATCAAAGCAACCACAAACAACAATTAGGTCATTAAATAAAGTAAATAAAAATAACATCAGTTTGATTAACTAACACAACAACACTTTTATTTTCTCCATTTTAGAACTTGATGCTCTTTGATGCTATTGATTTAGAACTTGATGTTTCAAAACTTCGAAAGACATATTTCAACTTTAAATATTTCATTACCATTTTTTTTGGGGTGATGGAGGATAAATGGGTCTTGAAAACCCACCCCATTTTAAAGTGTGGAATGGCTGAAAAAACTTTAAGAACCACAGCTTTAGAAAGACATAAGTATTTGAGAAATCAACCACTTAACAAACAAACCATTTCAGTTTGGAAATATTGGGATATGAACGCAGACCATCTGATCTGTAACTCATCGCCTTAAGCAACCACAACTAACTACACTACACTAACTATAAAACTAATTTAATTATGGCAAATCAAATGTTTCACTAGAGTTCTAGTGGCTTTGGAGTGCTTCCTTCTAACGGTAAAACAGATGCTTGATAGCATCATGTTAGCTCGTGAACAGTGCCATAGAGTGCTCTCTTTATGCATTTTCTTTATTACTTATACAGTACAGTATTGTATTATTGTTCAGTACTCGTCAGTTTAAGCAATCGCAACAAATTCTGGAACGAATTACCAACAAGTACTGAGGTATTACTCTACTTTGCTAGGAGCCTTGTTACTTTAAAATTGACATTTCTTTTTTTTTTTTTATAGTGGAGTTTTAAACTTTTTAGTTTTAAACTAAAGGTTTTAACCACTAGACTTTATGACATGTCTGACTTTATGTGCACATGCATGTTACACAAAATAATGTCAAGAAAAAGTGTTAGAAATTTGTTCAGGATGAAGAAATTAAAGTTGAAAACATGAATATATCTCCAATAATGTAATGTAAAAATGTATTTATTTGGCTGTACATTTTATATCATGTTCAATGTAATCATGAGCTTTCCATATATGATGTGTGTAGCTTATTTTTGGTCAAAGGAGCCTCTTTTGCAAAATAAACAAAAAAAATTAATATAAAAAATGGTAATTGCTGCATTACCATTTTTGGCCCCTGGTTTCCCTTCTTGGTCCGTCTTTAAAGGCGGTCTAGGCCACTTAATATCCCTATAAGCAAAGTGCAAACACTTAGAGAGTCAGATCTCATTAAAGCGCTTGTTTTTTTGTATTAAGTAAAACAGTACAGATGGTCCCTGAGTCCCACGATGGTTCGACTTACAATTTTTTTTCGATCTTACAAAAAAAAAGTGATACGACAAAATTGTAGAAATATTAAAAAATTGCCACAACAGGCACAGGCAGCAGCGTACGATGTACAATACGTTGGAAGCGCAGCTGGGATGAGTGTATCTCTCGCCCTGTGAGATGCCCCACTCTCGCTAACGTTTGACGGAGTGTCTTAGTGTGTATTTTTTTCTGTTTCAAACAGCAATATTAGTAATAAAAGCATGTCTCCCAAGCGCCTAGTATGTCCTCCGCTTGTAGTGAAAAAAAAAAAGAGAAAAGCCAACAGTTTAAAGCAGAAAATGAAAATTATAAATCAACATGAAGCAGAAAAGCCTGTGTCACAGTCATAGTACCATCTTCAACTTACGATATTTGTGACTTACGATGGGGTCGTCGTAACGTATCTCCATCGTAACTAGAGGAATACCTGTATATGCTTTATATAAAAGCCCCATTACTTCCAGATCAAACAGCTTCCTTTACAATTTCTACAATAAGGCCATGAATGACATCTATGTAATTCTATGTGGCAAAATAAATTCAAAGCATAACATCGAAATCTTTTATATGGTAAAACATTATTAAATTTCCTTTCTGTTTCCATAAGTATGCTGTCAGAGCCACAATCAAAGCAAAGAAGAAAACATTTTCCTCAAAAGAAATCTTTTTCAAACTTCTTTTCTGCTGTCAGCAGAGCCATTAAAGGTCTCCAAGGCCTGGAAATGAGTCAGAAGGAAATTCCTAAAAAAAAAACAAAGTGTGTTCGGATGTTATGAAGATTGTGATTCTGTATTATTGCTTGCTTTTAGCAATGTTTAAATGTATTTAATTTCCTGTTGATACACCAACTTAAGTACCCTTGTGCTGATCCTGCTCTAATATTGTTCAAACGTCATTGAAGTTTCTCCTTGGGCACTATTTCTGGTGTGCTAGGGCCAATTACGGCATATATTTGTCAGCTGAGAGAATGACTAACAAGTGCGCTTTTCCACTTGCGGCATCTTTGATGTTGATTCACAGCCTTTGTAAAATCGTAATAATGTGTTATTTCCTACAAGTGGTATAATGGAGCTAAATTGGACGGTGTCAATTAAAAATCATATTTAGTGTTATGAGTTCTGCGCTTCAGCCTCTTGCCATGAATGCCAATAAAGCGAATGACATCCGGGTAATTTCTTTTCCGGTGCACATGAATACAACTGGGATTTTTGAACGTGTTGAAACGCCCTAGACATTTCTGTTAACGGGGTATTGGGATGCGAGGTCTTCCGGAGTCGAGTGAAACGTAGCGTAATTTTACACCAGACACAGGAAACTAATCTCATAGCTGGCATATGGGCAATTGAAACATTTGTGATTAAACATCAGTTATAGACATTATAGCCTCTCAAATACTCACGGTTATTCTATACTGCTGTCTGACAATTACAAATTGCTATAAGCTGCAATTACAACAGCAAAGACAACCATAATTAGTGACCTCATTGACAAATTTAAATCTTTTACTGTGTAAGCTGTAATAGACAAGCTGACTTATACATGGAAGAATGTACAATTCTTAGTGCAGCATAGCTACAGTATGCTTTATATTTATATGAAACCAAATGATTCTTCTGTAATTACGAGTCATTGTAATATCAAATTGTTTTTGTAGTAACAGCTCATACACAAGGACTTGTTTAGCAAACACCACATGTTCTAAGACTAATAATAAACTGATTAGAAAATATGTTGTGCTCTTTCAATCATTCATGCAGTGGATTTTTTTTTAGTTAACATTTATTTAACATTTATAGAAGGAGTCTCGGTTGTAAGTGCTCCCAGTCTTGATTATGCTTCTTGTTTTCTCTGTAAAATGCCAGGCTGTGCTTTTTTTTTTGTGTGTGTGTGTGTGTGTGTGTGTGTGTGTGTGTGTGTGTGTGTGTGTGAGAGAGAGAGAGAGAGAGAGAGAGAGAGAGAGAGAGAGAGAGAGAGAGAGAGAGAGAGAGAGAGAGAGAGAGAGAGAGAGAGAGAGAGAGAGAGAGAGAGAGAGAGAAAAAGAGAGAGAGAGAGGTTGGTGAAGAATTACTTTTTATATCCATTATAACCTAGGTGAGAAAAGAAAAAATGGCTGCTCTCATTGTTGTGACGCTGTGATGTTCCACAAAATAATTCGAACTATAAAGCACAAAAAGACGCAACGTGTCATTCATTAACAAATTAGAAATTGCAGTCGTTTGCAAATTGCTGCGGTAATTCGTGAATAAAGTGTAAGACACCCCAGACGATGCTGTTTTATAAAATTCACTCTGGGGAGGTAGTGGCTCTCTGCTTGCATTGTTGTGCAGCATTACCTCCAAACATATAAACATTCACCAAGCAGCTATATTGAAAATATTGTGTAGGCGCTGACTCTTTGAGGCCTGGACTTCACAATGTGTGCCTTCGTGGATTGTACTTGTTTATCCACAGAGATTTGATTTAATTGAGATTTGGGGAATTTGGAGACATTTTTTTCTTTTTGTCATGTTCATCAAACCATCCCAATACATTATCAGGGAAAACACAGATTACTGAATGGTTCTCCCACACCACCCTACTAAACTTTCTTTCGGCTTCTCCCGTTAGGGGTCGCCACAGCGGATCCTCCGCATGTTTGATTTGGCACATGTTTTTACGCTGGATGCCCTTCCTAATGCAACCCTCCCCATTTATCCGGGCTTGGGACCGGCACTAAGAGTGGCTGGGGTTGGTTCCCTGACCGGGGATCAAACCCGGGCCGCAGCGGTGAGAGCGCCGCATCCTAACCACTAGACCACCACTAGACTCATTTCACTGGCTTTCTGTATGATCCCACATCGGATGGTTGCCTAGAAAGCCAAGAATTGACCAGTATCCCTCTGCCCCAAAACTAAATTTATGGCATTTAGCATATGCCCTTGTCCAGAACGATTTACGATTATCTTATTCATACAACTGAGCAGTTTAGGGTTAAAGGCCATTCTCAAGTGTCCAGCAGTGGCAGTGGCATTTAAAGTCAACCTTCTGACCAGAATTCCAACATCTTAACCACTGAGCTACCCTCACCCAATCTTTCTGACCTCAAACACTGTTTAAATGATCCCACCATCTCTCAGGGTTCTAGCAATACCTGCTTCAAGACTCTCCTCTGTTCTGGCACATAGGTGGTGTAATGAACTTCCACTTGATGTCTAGCAGTTTTAAATGATGTCTAAACGGCCTACGTCTTCCAACAGGTCTTAAATTAGCACTTTTCTTTGAAACAAAAAACTCTTTAACCATAATGCACTGTGTGTTCTGACACTTTTCTGGACCAGATGGAAGTGTAGGTTTTGGTGGATATTAACCACTGCATGCCAGGGTTAATCCACAAAACCTGCTATTTTGGAGAAGCTCTGACCCAGTCATTACCATTTGGCCTCCTTGTAAAATTTGGCTTGTTTCCAACACGTCAACTTGATTTTTTATTGTTATTTGAAAAGAATTGATTGTTTCCTTGTTGCCTAAACATGTTTCACCCCTTGACAGTTGTCATTGTATCAAGATAATGTTATTTGCTTCACCTGCCAGTGATTTAATTTTAAGGCTGATCAATGTATATTAATAAGGTGTAAAAGGTAAAGGGGGCTTTTTACTTGTCACACGTGCATTACAGCATGGTGATACTTTTCCCATATATCCCTCATGTCAGACCACAGAATCAGTAATGATACAGTGCCCCTGGATCACAGAGGGTTAAGGGCCTTTCTCAAGGTTTCAAAAAGTGCCAATTTGGCAAAACTGTGGCCGAACCACCAACCTTTCAATCAGTAACCCAGAGCCATAACCACTGAGCTATCCCTTCCACAAGCAGAATTTGGTCCCAATATCAGGAGTTTGGTAACTATGTTCTATGTTAAATGTTCTCTACCATCTGCTTTCCATAAGCCTTAAGTCTAGATTCTTCATTCAGAGAAAAAGAAAGTCTCCTCATATTGTCCAGGAAAATCCTTATGTCCGTTTCAGCAGCAGTCAGGTCAGCAATATCAGCTCGCATTCTCATTAGCTTTTCACGATATCAACTGAAAAGTGCTGCATCAATAAATCACCGCTCAGGGATATTTCACAGAGTAGTGAAAGGACTGAAACTCGTTGAATTGATTTAGATAAACAGGGCAAAATGAGAGCCCGGGATGTGAGATGAAAGAAAATGCAATGTATCCATGTAAAGAGGTTTTTCTTTTTAATCCTTCTGCTGCTAACCTGCATGACTGGATACCAGAGCGACTCTTCGATTCAAGAGTGAAATTCATCTGCTTGAGAACAAACAGTAAAAATGAAATTTCAAAAGTTGGAAAAGTGAACGTGTGCTCGAGGGCAGATTAATGAAGCTGTCAGATACTTAGAGAAAAGAAGCATTAATCCCTTAGCTGCAGTGTCCAGCATGGAGGAGATGAAGTGAGGTATCCTGGTGCTCAAGATTTAATTAACCCCTTCATGCATAAATTGTGTTTCAGCATTTGCAGATTTATTCATTTTTTTACTTTGTCTAAATATCATTTACATAAAAGAATTAATTATTACCATCACCTCACGGTTTGGGAATCAGGCCACATGTTCTATGCATTGGGTAAATTCATAAAATATGCTAAAAATATTTCAAAGATAAACAAGTAAATAGATAAACAAATAAATAAATCTACCAAGTTTATAAATGGATTAGGACTGTTGTATGGTGCAATGGATTGGGCTGGATGGTTAAAACAAACAAAGAAATAAATAACTAAAACAATGAAATCTACAGTGCTTAGTGGAGGCACAAAAATAGTATTTAAATTAATTGTTTTACTTTCGTTTTGTTTAACATGACAACAAGAATGGGATTTATAAAAACAAGTTAAATTGCTCACATTTTATATACCGTACTATTAATTTATTTTTATTATTATTATTATTATTATTATTATTATTATTATTATTATTATTATTATTATTATTATTATTAT
>JAAIIK010000016.1:4465707-4475780 GCA_014706435.1 Silurus glanis | reverse complement strand
TGTCGCTAGTTGTCGCTAGTTGTCGCTAGTTGTCGCTAGTTGTCGCTAGTTGTCGCTAGTTGTCGCTGTCATACTAGCTCACATGGTTTAAGAACAGGTAAGAATGTACGCGCACCTACATTCCACCACGTAGGTTTTGCCATTGTTTAGAAACCCTAGGTAGAGGGCACCCACTGTATTTTCTGGTAGCATAGCGTAGAGTAGTCAGCTAGTCTGTTGCTGTTTGTTAGTTAGGTTAAGCTTCCAAAATACAGCCTAGAGTAGACCTTTTTCTTATGTTCATTTCTTTGGCACTGTCCATGTTCTTTTGCCAGTGTTTGCCATTAAAACAATAACTACTCTAAACTCTGGTCCTGCTTTTGTCCAAACAACCCATAACAACTAAATGGTTATTGTTCCCACACTCCCCTAGGCCTAGCCAAGGTGGGAACATAACAACACTACATAGACAAAAGTTGTGGACACCTGACCATAAGATTGGTATATTCTTTTTGAACATCCCTTTTCCACATTTATTCCCCATGTGCTGTTTTATTAACCTCCACTCTTCTGGGAAGTTCTACTATATTTTCATTTGTGCTACATTTAAATACAGTACAGCTTCAAAATGAGAATGCTAGACTTGGCAGTCCCAGAATCCTTGGAAAGATGATTAACCCTTTTCCCTCCTTCTCAAATCAGATCTGAAATACCACATTTGAACCAGCATAATGGGAATGAACCCAGGTTTAAACAAACATCAATATGTCAGACATTTGATGGGGTTTCAGTCAATCCCTAAACCAATCAGACTGAGGAGTTTAATAGGCTTAAAACCTTGAAGGGGCACTAGTCAAACACAGGTTAGCATATGCACACTCATTCATAACCAGGCATGCAACAAATGCACCCTGACAAAGACATAAAACAAGCTAAATAAGTAAAAAGAAAATTGCAAAACAAAGACCATTCATAATAAACAAAACATGCTGAGTAATGCAGAAAATAAAGAACCATACAAACTAGAGCGTATAATAATCCTCACAGAGGGGGCACCAACATGTGCCTGTAATTGACTGAAGGAGATCTGAAAACTTCATTTTTGTGTTAAAACGCTCTCCATCTACCATAGCATTTTCAATAGTCAATAGTCCACATCGAAACATCTGAAAATGTTTACATCTATTTACTGCACACACATCACAAAAGAAGAAACTTCACTTAAGTTCAGATTTGCTTTGTGAAACTATATGGACCAAGTGTGTTATTCCACTTATACTTTATATAATCTAACATTACTTATTAACAAATGCCACATCTTGTTTTTTATAACAATTTATAGACAAGTTAGTTACCATTATCATTTCTGTTATAACACAGACAAACTGTCACTCCCTCTCTTCCTCTCTATTTCTGTCTGTCTTTCTCTCAAAATTGCAGCTTGTCATTTTACCAAGAAATCAGATGTCATAAACTTTCCCATGCTGGGAAACATTGAAACTGTCACAAAAAGTCCTGATGCCTTCCATAAAACTTACATAAACTTCTAACAAAAAAAACTTTTTTTATTTGTTTCTCTTTGATAAACAATGGTCCCCTTCAGGAACTCGAGCTGCATCAGAAACGCTTTGGTAATGCTTCCATGTTGTCTGTGCTGTGTGCTCTATAGACCGAGGCTATACGATTCAGTTCAGGTCTCGCCCGCCCCGGTTCGATGGGGTGTCCCCCACCCTGGTGGAGCCCAAGCAGGTTTTGGTCATGGAACAGGATGTGGTCACTCTCTTGAGGAAGGTGGCCATCGAGGTGGTCCCTCCATCAGAAAGAGAGTACAGGTTCTACAGCCAGTATTTCATAGTTCCCAAAAAATGGATGGGGGGGTTGCATCCTATACTAGATCTGCACCAGATGAACTGCTCGCTTTTGTGACTCAGGTTCAAAATGCTTACCTTGAAGCATGCCGAGGCTGCCGGGACGGAGTCCGTCTCCTGCTAGTGGAGAATACTCTCAGAAGGGATCTTCTATCTCAAGCAGGGGGTACAACAATACCCCTGCCCAGAGCTGTGGTGGCTGTGGCTGTATCCTCTGAGGGACACACCACTTAGATCCAGTTAACTGCCCAGTCGGGTCAGTGCTGGAATTCCTTCAAGAACAGTGCGCCATACTGGTGCCAAACCAGGAAAAATGTCTTGTTTTTCTGGATTAAAGACACTGCTCCAACAGCAAAGTTTTGGCACAATATTATTATGTATGTCATTCCTAATGAACACATTTTTTGCATGTCACACTTTTCTACGAATACCTTCTTCAAGACCCTTATTTAAAATTCATTGGACCTTTGTTCTCCTACTCTGTATTACATAATATACTGACTAAGCAGTATATTATGTATATCATGACTAGTTATGAATCATATAGGTGTTTTAGGACTATCTGTGGAATTGTGATGTAAATAATCAAACATAGGAAACATAGCAACTCCACAACAGGATGGTGTTTATGTAGCCCAGTAAGGCATAAGTGCCCACACTATCACTATATATTAAACAATTAAAGAAGGCCTGACACTTTTTTTTCATTCCCTCAATTGAGTTGGCTTGGTACCAAAGTTGCAATCTTTTTTAGGCTTCCAGTGACAGAAAATCCTCCATCAGAAATTATTTTAGAATGCATCTCTTTAAACTGATGTAATTCCAAGTAAAAATTTTATCCCATCTGAAAAGATAGGATATAGGAAAACAGGATAGGATGATAGGTTACACAAAGTTTTTTCAATTGAATTATATAACATTTGCAGTACAATTCGTGTTAATGGTAATGTGGTCATAACTTTAGGAGGTGAACATTATTGTTGCAGGTCCTGGCCTTCTGGAAATTGGAGTTCTTCAAGGACAAAATAGTCATGACACATATTGGATAACATGTATTATTTACAGATATAAAAAGAAACTGTCAATTTTGTCTCTGTATTTCATGTTTATTTGTTTTCTGTTGTACATAACTACGTTAAAAACTTAAAAATGTACGATATTTACAAATGCCTCATATATAGAGTCCTGAAATCTTGCTTTTTTACTTTGAGATATCTGGAGGTGTGGTACTCTTGAACAACCCAGATGTCACATGACAATCTTCCTACGCTGTTATGCCAAGCACAAAATATTTGGCCACTAATTGCAGAACAACCCCACCGGCCCACACCATGTTCTACTAATTTGTCTGTGAATATGTTGTTGTTCTTCTTTTTCTTTCGGCTGCTCCCATTAGGGGTTGCCACAGCGGATCATCCATCTCCATACTACTCTGTCACTCTTTCCTCTACATCTGCCTCTTTCAAAAAAATGTCTTCCTTCACCACATCCATGAGCCTCCTTTTTGGCCTTCCTCTTTGGCCTTCCTCTTTTCCTCCATCCTGGTGGCTCCATCCTCAGCATTCTCCTACCGGTATACCCCATGTCCCTTCTCTGCACATGTCCAAACCATCTTAATCTTGCCTCTCTCTCTTTGTCCCCAAAACGTCCTACATGTGCTGTCCCTCTAATAAACTCATTTCTAATCCTGTACATCGTCGTCACTCCCAACAAGACCTCAACCTCTTGAGCTCTGCTACCTCCAGCTCCACCTCCTGTCTTTAAACCATACAACATAGTTAATATGTTGTTCTAGTTTGTATAATGTTATATATTTTATTGGACATAGGATTGTTTCTCTTGGTAATATTGTGCACTCTACTGAGAGATATTGATTATTCTTGACTATTACTATGCATGATTAAACAAACAGAGAAAAATCATAAATGAGTCTTTTTTTGCATGCTCAAAAAAAAATCATAAAAAGCTATTTATAAAAAAATTAAAAAAGCTATATATTTTTTTCTCTTTAACATTAAAAAACAAAAGAATAAAGGCATCATAATTCACATTTTGTTTTGCAATTGTGAATCAAAAATCACAAAGTACACAGTGTGTGTGTGTGTGTGTGTGTGTGTGTGTGTGTGTGTGTGTGTGTGTGTTTGTGTTGCTCAAAATGGAATGTGGTATGAATATTTTATGCCTTTTTCTTGCTGTGAAGAAAGCACAAGAGACCAGATATTTCAACAAGTGTAAAAAAACATTTACCTCCATGAAGTATTACCTGAAGTGTGTATATTGATTGGAACACAAGCACCTAAACAGTTTCCAGATCTTTACCTTGCTTCTGCGATTCTAACCTGCACAGTGCAAAGAAAAATAGCACCAGGCTCCGAGGTGACATAACAACCCGACTAGTTACAGCTAACTGCAAAAGTTTGCATGCCCTAATGTAGTCACAAAACAAAGGAACGTAATTATTTAGGACCCGTATTCTGTACACACTTTCCCTGGAACAATAGTTAATTACAAAACAGATGGTTTCAGTGATAAAATTGTGATTGTAGTTGATGATATACAGTACTTATCATAATATTTCAATTAATTCTGAATGAATGCACCAGATTACACAAGCGACTGCTCTGTCCATGGAATAACCTAATCTTTGCCACTTAAGTTGCCTAGCAACTGAATCCTACTGTTAACTGATTACATTGCATGGCCAAAGGCTTGTTTATTGCAAAGGTTATGAATAATTACATTTATTTCATTATTTATTGAACATTGGATTTCTGCGTTTTCATAAAATCATTAACCTCCTTGTTGAAAGAAACAATAGAAACGTTTAGTGGAGGTCTCTAGTACAAAAACCTTGACAATGCATAAGCTGTTTATCAAGAAACTCATTACCAAGTGGTTTTTATCGTGTAGTGTGTTTGTGTTCATCATGAAATCATTAGAATCTATTAGATAAACTTATTGGAATCTGGGTGTTTAATGGTGTCCTAATGGTCCCTAATGGTGTCTGTTAAATACCAATATGTTATCTACAAGATGTTAATATTGGTCCTTAATGGTACCCACTATATTCCATAACATGAAACCAATTACAAGTAGAGATTTACAGATTGACTAATAGAGTTTCCATTAAAAACCAATACAACTCCATTATGAACATTAAACCATTACAGATTCTATGAGGATTTTTATTGTTATTTTTTCCCCTCAGGTGGCTATTAGGGATTGAGTGTTTTTTTCAGAGATAAAGGTGTTTTTTTGTTTTGCATTTTCATATGTTAAGAAGTATGTCATTTGCATTGTTCGTCAGATAAATTCTGGAAACTTTCTGGAGAAACCTTGACTTCTTTCCTTTGGTTCATTTCATACTATTCAATCTCTCTCTTTTTTTTTTTTTAGCTTTTATTTTGTTGTACCCACAATTTCAACTTCTGAATCCTCTCAATGTGTAATTACAAAATAGAGAAGACCATTTTTTTTCCACTTCCAAAAAAATGAGAGGGTGCAAACTTTTGATTTTACACAAGAAACATCATGTCCGCAGTGAAAATTAAAATAGCTTAAAGTACTGTTTTCATATCCTTGGTTATTGTGCCAAAGAGTCTCATTAGTCAGTTATTAGAATGAGTCATTCACAGAGTTATTGCTACCAATGACTCATAATTTTCATAAAAGAAACAAACAAGCAAAATTGTCCTAATTTTGCTTTGGGAAAACATACATAACTCTGTCATTACACTGTTTGGCATTATATAATGCTGTCAAAAGTTTAAATAAATGCTAAAAAGAATTATATAAAGGTATATAACAATGTTCCACAGCTTCACTAAGCAGAGGCAGTTTGAGGAGAGGCAGATCAGAGCTTAAAAATATTCCTTCCTTACTTTGTTGTCAAACACATTAGTAGAAAATCCTAGATAGAAAATCCTTTGTCTATCTAATGCATATACATGTATGTATTTGCATAAATAAGGCATTTACAATGAGGTGGCCTGGTTAGACCCAATGTTATTATTGATTACTGGGGAGGCAAATATATATATATATATATATATATATATATATATATATATATATATATATATATATATAAATATATATATTTGAGAATTCCCACCTGGACAGTGAATGTATTTAGGCTGTTGATGAGCTGTGACTTAACAGCTGCAGCCAATGTCTAATTTGCAGCCTGTGTTTGGTGTGTAACATGGCGTTTGCACAGACACTCTGTCTCTCTTGTGGATGACAGACTTCCGAGTTGTCATGTGCCCGAACCTGTATGCTTATTATATGGTTTTATTTTCTTAGGGTTATATTACTAAGGTTTGTGTCTGCTCTTAATGTCTGTGTTCATTACACCTTTGTTCCTTAGCATGTATGTGTTTATTACACCTTCGTTCCTTATCATTTGGCTTATTGAATTATGCTATTTAATATGTTAGTTCAAATTTGGAAACTGTTATTTGTGTTCAATGTTCTTAATGTTAATTGTTATACTGATTTATGAGATGTGTCTGTGCTTTCTTATTTGATTGTTTAGATATCATGCAACTCCATCGTTTGGTTCTAATGCTCTAAAGAAATAAATGATGATGGATTGAGAACAGGATTCATTGTGTTTTTATGAGCACACCACCCCGGTGACACCTTTCCCAATCCAATCCCTAACTCTTAAACAGCTACCCATTTCCACCGTCTTAGAATATGAGTAAATGAGTACATGAAGGTTTTAAACAAAAGCAATAGTTGACGAAAGAGACAGCACAATTGTCTATTATACAGTTTATTTCATCATAGTGATACCAATATGCTGTCCAAGACTGGAAACAAGTATGTTTGGGGAATAAAACAGCTATTAATTGACTTTAATAATGTATTAGCATGTTTTAGTTTGGTTCTACATGATGATATGGTATAAGAGCTTCATATTTGTACTAGAAGTGATGTGCTGAATACTGGTTCAATAGACAATGAGAGTTAAAAAGCAAGGCCAAAATCATGCCCTGGAATCTGCCATGCTGACCAGCCTCCTGATGTCCAGTTCCTCAAAAATCTGACACACTGAATACCAAAATCTTTAAACAAGGAATTTCCACTACCTCAGGCACAGTTGATCACAAAGGCATTTAACTGCTTGTCAATTAAAAACAATCAATAAACTTGTTTGAGGTCATTGCACTCCAGAGCTAGCTTGTATCAGCATTCCTCAACAAAAGCAGCCTTTATTCCATTCAGCAGTATGGAACCCTGATGATTAGGTCTGATTATGCCAGCTATCATTAAACGCTTCTTTACACCATGTACATTTGTCAGAACAAATTTGTGTCAACTTTTAACAATCTGTCATCTTTTTAACTGTTTGTACAGGACAAGTCATATGAATTCAGATGTGCATTATGAAGTAGTGAGAGGACAAACCGAATAAAGAAAACATGTATAGCACCTACAGAATATCACATTTACAAAGATGTGTTGTATTACACTTATTTATGAATGCCATTAAATAGAATATGATTGGTGGGTTATAGCTGTTGCATTCCAGAGACACACAAATCTCATTAGAATATATATATGACAAATACACATTTTTATTTTTATTTTGTATTAATATGATAGTCGATAGTAGTAAATAATGGCTACTTTTTACTTAAGTACGTGTCAGAGCCCAAACTTTAAAAAAAGGTGTAGTCAGTCAAAACCTTTACCAGAGTCTTTTAAAACATGAGTATCTGTACTTCTATTTAAGTGAAGGATGTGCGACTTTTTGCCATCTGTCGATGCAAAACTATTAACACCAAATCCTAAGGGGTTTTTATTCCTTTTATTTCACAATTTAAACTTTTTATTTTTTTCTGTCAAGTAGACTTTTATTGTCATTCCAATCATATACATTACAGTTCACAGTGAAATGAAACAATGTCCCCCAGGACCAAGCTGCTACATAAGACAACATAAATTAACAAACAACGCAAAACACAGAACTACACAAAATGAACTAGAGCACTACATACAGTAAAATCCACATGTGCAACATTTAGTGCAAAACAGTACAAGACACTGATGTCTTGGTGGAGAATCCCCAAGCAGTACAGTATATTTGAGATTGGTCCATATAATAATAAACTCTGTACATGTAAACACAATGTTTGAATAATTATAAATTATAATGATATAATTTAGAATTATAATAAGATTTCCAGAATGCTCTGTATGCTTTGTCCATTTATAGTTGCATTTAACGTTGTGGAAGTTTTATTATAGCAAGGTAGCTTCTGCTCAGTAACATTATAACAACTATAAGCATTAATTATTTCAACAGGAAAAATAATTCAAATTGTAGATAAAAAAAAAAAAAAGAACAAAAATGTAACAGAGAAACAAGGTAGAAAATGGTGTTTCAGGAAGAATGTTTGTCATAGAGGTCCCTGTTGCAATAAAAATGATATATAAAAATTATCACATTATTATAAACAGGTTTTAGGATAAGAGGTCATTTGTAACATTCGGAGATTTTCATCAGTTTGTGCTCCAGCTTTTTCACATCCACAATCACTGCATTATTGTTATTGTAAATCTATTAGTCTCATAGTCTTAAGGAAGTGCATTTATTACCTTTACTACCTACCTTACCTAACTGACCTCTCTTTTTTTTGCATGCGTTGTGCCAATCATTCATCATTTCCTTTTGCATTCTCTGTTTCTATTTTGTTGCTTCCAGCTCCCCCGTGATCCATACAGAGATTCGACAAGGCGGTATTACAAACATTATTACGATCGTAGAGCATGCACGATTTATTTTGCTCAATTCCCGGAACAATTACGGGCCCCTTGATGGCTGAAACTACTCAAACATAAAAATCTCATAAATATTTCTCAGATATCTTGATGCCTTAAAATAGAGACATGAAAAATGGCATGCAAGAAAAAAAAAAAACATTTGTAAGGCTCTCTAATTGGCTCTTAAGTTGCAATCTAGCAATTAAAAAATCTCATAGTCACAAATGATTAGGTACTGGCAATATAGATAGAGTTTCTTGGCCACGGATTATGCTGTACAGTATGTACAACTTTGAGAATTTTGGTTGTATTATAATACTTGGCTGCAAATTGTATTTCCCTGAGGCTATGCATTGTCACACAGATATTCCTGCTCACTTGGTTACACTAATGTAAAACTGGAAATGACAGATGCTATTTTTTGTTGTTGCAATCTACGTAGTTATTTATCTTTCTCCTGTTGTTTTTATTCTCTGCATTAAATTAGCAGACTAGGCATATGTTTACTGCTAGTGTTTTCAACATGAAGTGATGGGATGTTCAATACATAACAATTATATATAATTTATATATATATATATATATATATATATATATATATATTTCTCAACATAGTATAAAAAATTAAGATATCCATGATTTCACCCACAGGGATGTTTCAGGTTTGAGCCCCGAGCTGAACAAGGTGTATCAGGGCTGGTATGCCAAAGGTTTCTTCACAGACACTGTGGGCTTCCCGCTAGCAAAATACACCGGACTCCTTTTGAGCAATGAATGTTTGAGATTCACCGTGTTACGTCTCCCTATCCTTGCAAGTACCAGACATCAGGGAACAGCAAATATTGACTTCCAAAGTCGATGAACCAACGAAGGCACACAAGCTGTACGGTGGAGTCCATAAGTCATTCCACAGTGACACAAATCTGCTTGTTTTGATGATGTCCACTCCAGCACATGTGATTAGATTTAAGATGACATAAAGTGTTAAATTGAAATGCCTGCTGTAAAAAGTATTAGTAACTGAAAAAAGCCTTCTCTTATGGCCAAATATTGCGAGACTGGTTGGTGTTGGTGTTATGCAGCCCGATGTGTTATCAGGGTCACTGTTACAGTACTACCACAAAGCTGATTATTTTTCCTTAACAACATATCCACATTCATACCCTATATTTATACCCTATATGTGTTATTCCTATTGTATTAAAATCTGGGAAGTAGTAATGTTCATCCATCCATCCATCCATCCATCCATCTTCTATACAGATTGCCCTACACAGGGTCCCAGGGATCTCTAGATGGGGTGCCAAGCTGTTTCAGGAAACAATCTCTCTCTCTCTCTCTCTCTCTCTCTCTCTCTCTTTTTCTCTTTCTCTCTCTCCCTAGATAGACAGACAGACAGACAGACAGATAGATAGATAGATAGATAGATAGATAGATAGATAGATAGATAGA
>JAAIIK010000016.1:4431533-4450937 GCA_014706435.1 Silurus glanis | reverse complement strand
GGAACCTATATATTGAGATAGATATATACATGTATATTAAGATAAATGGATAGCTAGAGACAGACAGAGAAATATAGATAGAGAGATAGATATAGACAGATATTTAGATATATCAGAAATCGAAAAATATGATGTAAACAGAATAGCTTTCGCACCCTGATATCGTTACCTGTGTTCATCTTGGCATATTAGCCATCTGACTTGCCAACAATTTGACAAAAATTCCTGTTTAATTCTTGGTGTGTTTATTATCGCATTGCTTAAAGAGACTTTCCAAATCACCATTTTGATCCTTCTTGCTATTCCGAGAAGAAAAAACTGTTCTCGGTCAACATGACGTGTGTATTCATTACAAATGAATGGAGATTAAGGTGTTTAAAAATAAAAAAACGAATAAAATGCGGCTGATTATTATTTGTCGCGTTTTCCTGCAGCAGGACACCACGCTCACGGTCCGGACGAGGTTTCAGCCCCGGAGCAGAAAGCTGGCGAATCGGTGGTAGGGCCGAGCCACGAACATGCGCACGGTCACGAGGAGCTCCATGCCTTCATCGGTGTTTCTCTGGTGATGGGATTTGTCTTCATGTTGCTGGTTGACCAGATCGGCAGCTCGCACATACACAGTGTTGACGGTCGGTGGGCCACGAGGACGTAATCTTCAAATGTATCATTTCTGATTTGATTAACTTTATATCCTGAGTATATTTTTCTTCTTCTTTTTTTTTTTTTTTTTTTTTTTTTTTTTTTGGTCAGACCCGGAAGCAGCGCGAGCAGCCAGCTCTAAAATCACCACCACACTTGGTTTGGTTGTCCATGCTGCAGGTGATTGAACTGGGTTCAAGACTCATAACAAATACTCCATACTGCTTTATTATATGGGCTTGTGCAATAGTAAAGTCACGTGCGTTATATGATCTGGAGGTGCATGCATGCTTTTGGCAAGATAACAAAAAGTGCTGCGTTTTTTTCCTTTCCAGCTGATGGAGTTGCACTTGGAGCAGCAGCTTCTACCTCGCAAACTAGCGTCCAGCTCATTGTGTTTGTGGCCATCATGCTTCATAAGGTAAAGAATTTTAATCATTGCACTGCTTTGTTCAAAAAGTAGTAAATATACATAATAAATAGAATAAATTCTAATAGCTTTTGTTAAGTTTGAGCGATTGAACTGTTCGAGAATTGTATTATTTTGCTGTGTTTTAGTCAAAATCCTAATGTTGGGGTTGTTGTCCTGCTGCCGAATAAATTGGAGGCCAACCAGACACCTCAATGATGTTATTGCTTGATGAATGGGTATTTGCTTGTATTTCTCAGCATTGAGGACACCTTTAATCTTGACCAAATCTCCAACTCCATTTCCCAAAATGCAGCACCCAAACTTGCCAGATACCGCCACCATGCTTCGCTGTTGCCTGTAGACACTCATTATTGTCTCGCTCTCACTCTCTTGTCTCTGCACCCCAGTTCCTTTGTTTTCACATAGTTGAGTACATTTTTCAGCCTTGTTTCCGTTTCGGAGGTATGACTTTTTGGCTGTAATTCTTCCATGAAGACCACTTCTGGCCAGACTTCTCCAAACAGTACATGCGGGTACCTGGGTTCCACAGTTTTTTGCCAGTTCCTTTGTTTCTCCAGAGTTTGGCTGTTCCTCACCCAGATTGAAGCCTTCAACCATCTGCCTCTGTTTTAGATAATGGCTGTGTTTCAACCTACATATTAAATTAATGATCATTAGCACCTGCTTGGTGCGATTCGGTTAACCTGACCTGCACCTGACTGCAATCCTACAAAAATCCCTGACTTTGTGCAAGTGTAAGAATTGATGCTGGTTTGAAGCCGAAGGGAGGTATATATATATATATGTATATATGTATATGTGTGTATGCATATATGTATATGTATATGTATATATACACTGGCGATCAAAATTAGAGAACAATTTATAAACAATTGAACAATTGTGAAATAATGTCATCTTCACTGCTCAACAGTTGAAGGAGTTTTTGTCCTGTCTATACCATGCTACCAGAACACCTTTTCCACAAAATAACTAAGGCATTTAAAAAAAAAAAACATTATTTTGCAGAAAACACACTGATCAAAATTAGAGAACACTTTCAGATACCTCCCAGTTATTGGTGTTAATCTGGCACCTGGTGCTAATTTCCTTGATTATCTGTCAACCCCTATTTAACTGGCAGCCTACCTTCCAGTTTCACTGACTCTGCAAGATGGTGGGCCGTTCTAAAGTGACTGAAAGCCTCCGGCAGCAGGTTGTCCAGATGAAGGCCAAAGGGATGACCCTATCAGCCATAGCAAGACAAGTTGGTCGTTCCAAATCTGTGATTTCAAGAATATTGAATCTTTACAACATCACAAACTTATTCAAGTCCGCCTAGAAGGCTGGTCGTCCACGGAAGACAAATACAAGAGAGGACAGGATACTGCGGAGGATCTCAATGGGCAATCGTTTCCACACTGCAGCTGTTATTGCTCACCAGTTCAGCGCTGAACAGGGTAAGGATCTGTCTCGTCATACAGTGTCTCGACGTTTAAGAGCATTTGGACTGAAAGCCCACTCTGCAGTGACCAAACCTCTCATTAGCAGAAAGAATCAAAAGGCTAGACTAAGCTTTGCTGAGGAGCATGTTGTGTGGACAGAGGAGAACTGGTCCAAAGTTCACTTCAGTGATGAAAGCAAGTTTAATTTATTTGGGTCCGATGGGAAACATTATGTTCGGGGACAAACTGGAGAAAGACTGAACCCAAAGTGTGTAAAGAAGTCAGTGAAAAGTGGAGGAGGAAGTGTCATGGTTTGGGGCATGTTTTCTGCAGCAGGAGTTGGGCCTCTTATACAGCTACATGGCAGAGTGAATGCAAATGTTTAACAGAACCTTCTTCAACAACATATGGTTCCTTACCTGCGTTCATCACCCAATCAGCCCGCAGTGTTCATGCAGGACAACGCTCCATGTCACACAGCAAAACGGGTAAAGCAGTTCCATGAAACTGAAAACATTGAAATAATGACATGGCCTGCCCAGAGTCCTGATCTCAACCCAATAGAAAACCTCTGGAAAATCCTTGGCGACAAAGTTATGGCCAAGAAACCCACTACAGTCACCGAACTGTGGAGGAGACTGAAAGAAGAGTGGACCAAAATCACACCAGAGCAGTGTGAGAGACTAGTGCTGTCCTGTGGCCACAGATGTGCTGAAGTCATTCAGAGCAGAGGCCTGTACACTTCCTACTAATTGCTGACTGTTGTAACCTTCAGAAAATTTTGTTGTAATCTTTTTCCATGCTACAGTCATTGTTGTTCTCTAATTTTGATCAGTGTGTTTTCTGCAAAATAATGATTTTTTTTTTTTAATGCCTTAGTTATTTTGTGGAAAAGGTGTTCTGGTAGCATGGTATAGACAAGACAAAAACTCCTTCAACTGTTGAGCAGTGAAGATGACATTATTTCAGAATTGTTCAATTGTTTATAAATTGTTCTCTAATTTTGATCGTGTGTGTGTGTGTGTGTGTATGTATATGTGTGTATGTATGTATGTATGTATATATAGTGATTTTGTATTTGCTGGAGGATTTGTGAGCCTCTGTATAGCTTTACAGTGTTTCGTCTCTGTGCTCTACAGGCGCCTGCTGCCTTCGGCCTCGTCTCATTCCTCATGCATGCGGGTTTAGAGAGGAACCGAATCAGAAAACACCTGCTGGTCTTTGCCTTAGCTGCCCCTGTTCTATCTATGATCACCTTCCTGGGCCTCAGCCAGGTAGGACACTGATTGATGCCTGTTAACTTATAAATGAATATATTGTGATGAACCATATAGAACTTTCTTCAGTTAATTCATAATTCCGGAGCAACAGAAAAGCAGCGTATGTCACTTTGTGCGGGAACATCATTGATGTGAACTCTGCTATAGTAACGTGTTGTGCTTGTACAAGTCCATAAGGCACATGCGACATTTGTAATCATCAGCATTATACCACAGCATTTTTGAACTCGCAAATCTGAGATGCTCATTAGTATTTGATAAGAGCAAGTCTGACATTGATGTCTTTTAATAACGCGCTTTTAATAACGTCTAATATTTTATCGTTTCTAGAGTCACAGCTAATTAACAGGCTCTGTAAATATACACAATCTAAAGCCAATAACAAGTGAAGACTGAAAGACGTGTTTAACAAAGAAAAAAAATCCTTATGTAACAACCCGAGATGAACTTTTCTTGCAGATACTCTTATAATCTGACTTTGTTTTTCTTCTAGCTTTTAACATCATTCTAAAAAGTTCAATAAAAAGGGAACGTGGTCAACAACAGTTTATTATTCTGCTGTATATAACTATTATAATGTCTGGGATTAGAACAACTGTTCTATAGTATAAGTGGAATAAACCAGTTTGGAAATTCTGCTATAGTGGAAATAATCCTGTAAATGTAGCTGTGCTTTATGTCCAGTTGCATCACAAAACCACAGTGAAGCCTGTACCCTGCTAGATCTGATTTCAAGCCATGCAGGTTTTAGATGTGTTTTGGTCTAATCAGGCAGTTTTGTGTAAATATAACACGTCTGACCAGTTTGTTCTTTTAAAGCAAATTGCTGGAAAAATGTAAACCTACGTCCTTCTGTGGAAAGAAACTACGCAGTAATATATAAGAACCAGATTTCTGTATCTACAGTGATTCAGGAAGATACCTGTTTTACCACAAAGTAGTGTTGGAGCGTTCCTGGAATTCTTTTGTTTTAATAACATCAGCACAGCTAGAAACCAAAATATTACCCAAAACTTGCTGCATTTTTATTTTTGGAGCAAATCCATTATACGGCCAAAGGTTTCTGGAGGCCTGACCTTCACACTGATATGTGTTGCCAGACATTTTTGAAGCATGCAATGATCTAGAATGTTTCTGCATGCTGTAGCACTGTAGATTCATGTTTGTCATGGTTGGTGTGGAAGAACTGAGGTGTTCTTCACAGAGATCTAACTGGAGGATGAGCCTGATCGTCTTTGGGATGAACTAAAATACTGAGATTTCCTCATACAACATCTCAGTGCCTGATCTTACCAGTGCTCTCACAAATTTTCACTGCCATACTTCAAATTGTAGTGGAAAGCCCTCTGAGAAGAGTGGAGCTTATTATGAGAGCAAACGGTGACTGATGTTCAAAAAATGATATTTCATATTTGTTCATAGATGTGGGATGGTCAGTTGTTCACCTACTTTGACAGTGAAGTGTTTGCTGCTTCATCACCAGAGGATTCCAAAGTATTGCTAATAGAGGTCGACCGATTAATCGGCACTGATCGCTGAAACTATCGGCAAAAATCCATACTGATGATTTGTCCAGCGCGTGTCCGAATCCTGGAGCAGCTGAGAAAGTCAGCCGTCGGTACAATAGCGGCCTCTGGAGGCGACTCACTGACACCACGTGCTGTTTTTTTTTCTTCGTTTTTTATTTTTTATTTTTACACACAAGACTGCGCGCTGCAAGGAGAGCATTACATTATATTCATTATTTACAATTTATTAGTTATATAATAGTATTTATTAATTAATATATTATTTTATCGGCAAGTGCAATCCAATCCAGCTTTCGGTACCAGTAAAATCCACTACCGCTCGACCTCTAATTGCTACATATATTTCAGTACTTACTTTCCATTGTCTTTATCAGTCTGTTATTAGCTTTAGAGAGAAGTTTCTGCTTTTCAGGGTAGTAGGCACACTGAATTGTCGAGTGAGTGGGTGATCTGATTTACTCTTAAATTTGAGATCTAATCTGCTCTTGAAACGTACTTTTTCATTTTAGTTATTATGATTGTATTTTTATGCTAGGAAAGCGCTTTGAGATGTAGCATTTTAAAGCCGCTGTATGGAATAAAGATTAGGATCATTTCAACTTCTGTTTATAATCGTTCCGTTGCCTTTCTCCATTCAGAGCAGTAAAGAGGCCCTGTCCAACATCAACGCCACAGGCGTGGCCATGCTGTTCTCAGCCGGGACCTTCCTCTACGTCGCCACGGTTCACGTCCTGCCCGAGGTGGGAGGCATGGGTGGGCACAGCCACTCATCCGGAGGAGGAAAAGGACTGAGCAAGGTGGAGGTGTTGGCGCTGGTCATAGGCTGCCTCATCCCTCTGGTGCTCTCCGTCGGACACCACCACTGAGAAGCCAGAAAACAGACTGTTGGGGACTTAAAAGTGGTGGTCAACCAGTTTCTATCTCATCATGCCTCTGTGTATGGATCAGACCTGTGGCGCGGAAATGAACTTGCGAGGCAACTGTGTGATCACATGACCATAAGTGCTGTGCGCTAATAGCAGGCATTTACATGCATAAAAAACTGACACCACAGGTTTTTCTTTTTTAGGTGTATTTTTTTATTTTTATTTTTTTGTTTACTTTCTCTATACATTATTTTCCTTTGTGGTCTCTGAAATGATTCTCTTTAACAAAAGTAACAGTGAACTTTTTTTAGATAATATGTAGTGAACTGCATACTCATTTCGGATAAACGTGATGAAGAATTTATTCTAATTAAATTTTTTATGTTTTATGTTTCAGATTGTTTTTTTTTCTTTTTCTTTATATAACAGTATAGATTACTGACAGTTCTCGTTTCTTTGCTCGCGACTCGGTGTTCGACATCCAAGCTTCAGAATAGACTCCATATCTGAGCTGTATGGCCATAACATGCAGACATTTGTGCAGCAATAGACTTTTTATTTTCAGCATCTTTGCTTGTGGTTGACGGTGTTTCCTGTGTGCTAACGAATCGAGGAGGAGGAATTCTTCGGCTCGTCCTCTCTAACAAATAGTTCAGAACGAGTATTACATTCAGTTGATACGCAGCATCCACGTAATACCGATTTTCTGCCAAAATGTTTTAGATATATATATTTTTATTTTTAACAATAGTGAATTAGAAACGTTCATTTTTTGGTGGCCAGCAATTTCAACGCTACGAGGGACCATAGGTCGTGTTTAAAGAGGTGAATGTGTGGTTTAATGGTGTGTAATTATTTCCCCATGCCGGCTATTTTTTTAAGAACAGTTCAAATGATGGTGAAGCCGTTTGGCTTGAAGGAATTTTTTTTTTTTTTTTTTTTTTTTTTTTTTTTTTTTTAAACTACACTTTGTGCTTGTTACATGTCACTCACACTCAGCTGCTGTTCACTTTGAGAAGCATCTCTGCTGATGTGGTCAGTTCTGGGATGCTTTTACTGTAATTATCGTGGTGCCTGCCCGATGCAGAGCCTCTGTATATAATGCATTGTGTACAAATAACAGATGCGTGTAACGAAGGCTTCACTTGTAGCCCTCCTGTACCGAGTTTCTACTCTGGCTTTTAGTACAAGTTAATAATGGCGAGGACGACGGGGTTGATTCGAGTGACGGGAGAGGGACTGTAATAAATTTACATTGAATCACAAAAATGCTACTTTTTTTTTTTTTTTTTTCCCATTTGTGTCAAAATGACCTGAGAATGAAATGGTATTTTATTCTGAAATGTTTAGCATTTCAATATTCTACACATTACCATGTAGGGGGAAGTGGTCGCTCAGTGGGTCGTGAGTTTAAATCCCAGCACTACTAAACTGCCACTTCTGGGACCTTGGGCAACCCTTAACTGCTCAAGTTGTATAAATTAGATAATTTTAAGTTCTCTGGATAACTTTTCTGCCGAATGCTCTAAATGTAGGACTGTACAGTTAATAGAATTTTGGCATCATTACTGCATTTCTGCGAGGCAGATTGTACTCCGCTAATCTGTAAACCACAATAACGTTTATTGATATATTGCTATTCTCAGATAGTCAATAATCAATGACGAGTTGGACACGAGTTTTTGTTTTGTAAAATAATAGCCATTTATAGGTATAGATGATGATGTGGAACATCTGTGGAACAAGTATTTGCTGGATTTTGTCTTAAAAAATATATTGCAGGTTCATCCTGGATGATTGATGGGAGTCTCTTCAACTCCCAATTCAGCAAGTGACATCAAATCAACATGGCTGCTCATGGAGACGACAGTAAAAATAATAATAATAATTTGTTTACGTATTTAAATGTTATTCTTTATAAGTATAGTAGTATTTACTTTAGATCCATCAACATATCACCCTTGTTCTGAATTTGATTCATGATTGCCAAGAAATTCTCGCATCACTTGTCTACCAAACTACTTAATCCATTAACAGTGACCTGTTTTGAATATCAATAAACTGAGTGATTTCTACTTCAAGGCTCTTCTCTGTTCTGGCACCGAGGTGGTGGAATGAACTTCCCCTAGATGTCCGTACAGCGGAGTCCCTGACTATCTTCAAGCGACGGTTGAAGACCTTCCTCTTCCTGAAACGCTTAAATTAGCACTTTCCAAGTTTGCTTTATAGAATTCAAGAGTTATATTTATGTTAAGTTTGTAATCTTGCGTACCAGTGTAGATTTATTCAATGCTAGAGACTCAAAGCACTTTTGTACGTCGCTCTGGATAAGGGCGTCTGCTAAATGCTGCAAATGTAAATACAGGTCATTAAATCTTATATCGTTTGCTGTTTTGTTGAGGAAATATCCATTACTTATTACAATTAGCCTGAAAATGCTCCCAAACTTTATAGGTTGAAAATGCCATGATTCTCAGCTCCAACTTCATACTTCTGAGGTATATTGAATGCAGCACGAATAAGGTGAGGGTTCGGCATTTGATGTTACTGAGCAACTCCAAATCCCTTCATTATTCAGACTTTTCCATGTCTTAGAGATTTATATAGCAGCCTTTACAGCTGCGTTACAAAACAATTATTAATTATAAAAATTAATTATTCATCTCTGTAAAAATTCTTCTTCTGATTGATTGGTTAATGTTTTAAAGTATAGAATGTCTAATATCATTCATAAAAAAAAAATCCCAATGGTGGACAATTGGATTGTGATCTGCTTACTATGAAGGCTAAAGCACAACGTTTACATCGTTATCATCCCCTTTCAATGTAGACCAGAGCCAACCTTGAAGAGACCACTCCTATCAGGAAAGAAATGTTTCATCATAAATGTGATCAATGAGAAGAAGAATTGACTGCATTGATTGAATGTTGTAGAAGGTCCATGAAACAAGGGAGAATTCAATCGGAAAAAGATGCTCCTCAGAACTTTGCCATATCAGCCAGACTATTATTTATTTATTACTATTAAAAGACTATTTATTTATTTCAATCAGTTTATGTGGAGCATCTGACAGAAGTCAGTGTGAATGAGTTTTTACATCTGCGTTACAAAACAGTGAAACTGGAGACTTTTTCCAAAAATGTCAAATATATCCTTATTGAGAACGTTACCTTTTCAACAATTGGAAATTTTATTATTTTGCTGTTACATTACGAGTCCTGGTGAATTTGCTATTAGTATCTAACCAAGAGCGTGATTAGCACTAGCACATTGATGTAACCCTTCCGGCTACATAATTCCAGAATTTCCCACCGGTCAGATGCCATCCTAGACACTTTATTATTATTATTACATATTGTGCATGCCTAGTAAGTAGATCAATTAAATAATCGTAAACATTCTTCATTATTTATACTATGCAGCTCTGTCAAGACAGTAATGCAGTACGTGGCATGTTTGTTTAATGCCCCGATCAGCGATTTTTTATTTGTAATTTTTTTTTTTTTTGTGGGGGGGAGTGGTAGCTCCAGCGGTTAAGGCGCTGGGTTGCCGATCGGAAGGTCGGGGGTTCAAGCCCCGGTATCGCCAAGCCGCCACTCTTGGGCCCTTGAGCAAGGCCCTTAACCCTCTATGCTCCGGGGGTCCCTTACGAGGGAAATATCAAGGTCCGTGACGTCGGAGTGACGTGGGGCCGCCTTCCCGTGGGCTCACCACCTGCAGGAGGGACCGTAAGGGACGGTGCTGTGAGGATTGGGCAGCAGTCGAAGGCGGGGGCCTGCTTAGACTGCTGCCCCTGCGACCCGAATTACGGATAAGCGGGAGAAAATGAATTTTTTTGGTTTGTTTTTGTTTTTCCTCAAGCACTGTATGAGCTCTATTTTAAGCCAATCATATGAATTATTAATTATAAAAATTAATTATTCATCTCTTTGCTCAGGAAGAGGTCATCACGCATCATATATTGGATAATGGAGCAGAGATGAGAGTGATCTGTGATGACCAGGCCCCTCGTGCACCTCGCATTAATCAATTCATCATTATGTAAATATGTATAGAAAAATTGGAGGCATGGACTGAGACACATGATGCTAGAGAGCTGACTGGTTTGGCAGATGTGTGATGCGCATCATCTCGGTATACCTGAGAGGAGGAAAAAACATCGTCACACGATTTTACCACCATGAGTTATGTTCCTCGGATGATTTGAATTGGGAAATTGGAAGTGGGAGCTCAGTGGGTTTTAGGATTTTAGGCTTTGTCAGGTTGTGAGTTCAAATCACAGCAAACCACTGTTTAAGCAAAACCCTTAAACCTCAACTGCTCTATTGTATAAATGAGATAATAGTAAGTCACTCTGAATATAAGCATCTCCCAAATGCTATAAATGTAAATGTTGAGTTTTAAGTAAACAGGTTTTTGTGCCGAAGGGTAACGACCTCGTTAGGCTACAGAACTTTTTTTCTATTTTTGCTGAGTCTCTAACGTTCTTCAACTCCAAAGTGAACATGACATTTTCTTCTTTTGTCAAATCAGTGCCTCCCATATAGAATCATATCTTTACATACCGAAGACAGAATAGTGAAATGTGGAAAAAGAGGAAGTCTAAAGACTCATTTATTCACTAACTTACTTGTTCCAAGATTAAACCACTTTAATTGCATTGCGGGGGTGAAATCATTTTGTTTATCATGTGGAACTAGTAGTTCAGAACGAGTATTAAGTTCAGTTGCTATGTAGCATGAACGTCATAACTATTTTCTAATCTGCCCAATTCATTTTTTAACAACTGTGAAATGCAGTGGTGGATGAAGTGCAAAAACCATGTCATTGAGTTGCTCCTTTTAAACTTTCACTTGAGTAAAAGTACAAAAGCCTTCAAATGTACTTAAGAATCCAAAGTACTATTATGATTTATAATGGCTATAATGTTACTCTCAGAACACCGATCTATTAATAGAATGATCCTAATGAGCCAAACACTGATTGAAATGATCATAAACCCCAAAAGCTACTTTTCAACTACTTAAAAAAAAAATCACAAGTCAGGAGTTTCTTCCATCATTTATTCCTCTCAAAATGTTCTGCTTGCTGTTGAACTGACGCTAAGCTGTATGCTGGTGATGAGTAAATACCACCAAGCGGCAGTCAAAACAAGTTGAAAACAGAGCCCGCGCTCGACCCTTTCTGCATGTTTGACCGGTTACGTTTTTTTTTTTTTTTAAAGGAGCAACCGATCATGCAAAATGTAGTTGAGTAAAAAGTACGAAATCTGACTTTGAAATGTAGTGAAATTAAAGACCCCTCAAATGGGAAAACTTTAGTAAAGTACAGATACATAAAAAAGCTACTTAAGTCTTTTTCTTCTTTCGGCTGCTCCCATTAGGGGTCGCCACAGCAGATTATCCGTCTCCATACCCCCCTGTCCTCTGCATCTGCATCTTTCACACCAACTACCTGCATGTCTTCCTTCACCATATCCATAAACCTCCTCCTTGGCCTTCCTCTTTTCCTCCTGCCTGGCGGCTCCATCCTCAGCATTCTCCTAGCGATATATCCCATGTCCCTCCTCTGCACATGTCCAAACCATCTCAATCTCGCCTCCCTCACCTTGTCTCCAAAACGTTCTACATGCGCTGTCCCTCTAATAAACTCATTTCTAATCCTGTCCATCCTCGTCACTCCCAACGAAAACCTCAACATCTTCAGCTCTGCTACCTCCAGCTCCACCTCCTGTCTTTTACTCAATGCCACTGTCTCTAAACCATACAACATCGCAGGTCTCACCACAGTCCGATAAACTTTCCCTTTCACTCTAAAGTACAGTAATGAATTACATTTACTTCCTTACTGTCCACCACTGGTGAAATGGAAATGGTGTATATTTCCAAAGGTGAGTAATTTTAATGATTTGAGTGACCGTAAGACACATTAAAAGATTATTTATCTTGCCAACAAACCACTTTACTTCATGGCATACATGTATAAATAAAGGAAGCCATGTTTGATCCAGGGATCTCTGGTATCTGTTATGCAGGACTTCACTTAGCAGTAGCATATTGATGTCTCTTAGTGGAATTATGCACGTTGGAGTTTCTGCTGAGTGATTGCATCAAGTGCTCTTAGATCTGCAGCATAGATTCCATATAAACAAGCTGTGATGGCTTGCCTGTCTGTCGTTAATGTGCATCAGTGAAAAACAGCTCGAACGCCGTGAACCTGGCATGCAGAAAGCCTTAAAGCAGATTAATGCACTGGGAAAGTGGACCGTTGCTATTCTACAGGAAGTGCCAGCGTTGCTTCGGTCGCAATGATTAAAACCGAGACGACTTGTACAAGTCATCTTAATAAGTGTCATATGAGACATCTATTGACCATCTTTCAGATTTAGAAACTCCGCCGTGCTCAACTCTCCAACAACTCTCCTTCTTGCTCATTTATATATCTGATGCCTCTATTGACGTCCACATCATTCTGCCTAGTCGAGTTATTGGAAGGTTCCTAATTGACTTTGTGTGTGTCTGATTTAGACTCTCTCCTGCTTATGTTAACCCCCTACACCCACCTCTTTGAAAACGACAGGCGTGTTTTTTTCTCCTCCGAGCTCCTTTTATTTCCTGCCCTGATCTCCATGGAGCAGCCCGACTCCAGCATCCCGGACATCAGGAGTAAAGTGCAGCTGCATGGCGTGCTGTGGAAAAGAGCCTCCGGAAGACCATCAGCCAAATGGGCTCGGAGGTAATGCGGGGATCTCGTCGAGATAAGGGGTTGGACGTATTACTATTTTGCAGTCTGTACTAGTGTTAAATGCGTGATAGTCTGAGCTTTTGAATGAATAAAGGAGTTTGTGTGTTGTTTGTATACATAGGTTGATTTAGGGATTTTAATCATCTAAATGGGTTTTTTCCTAAAGATGATGAGTCATGCAGGCGGACTCAAGGTAGAGGAAGTATAGAGCAATTTATGTACTTTTTTTTACTCCGTCCTGGAACAGAGAATGTATTCATCATTATTACCTGTGTAGTGCCTGAGGTTTGTTATTGATCCTGGTACTTTATTTTCTTCATCATCTTCACATTAAAAAAAGAGTCCAAAATCTTAATTCTCTTTGTACAGACTAAACAGTGTGCATCATAAAGTGTATTGATAAATGTATCATAATCACCAACTTAATACTGACGAGTGATAAATGAATAGAAAAA
Source organism: Silurus glanis (assembly GCA_014706435.1). Classification (NCBI taxonomy): domain Eukaryota; kingdom Metazoa; phylum Chordata; class Actinopteri; order Siluriformes; family Siluridae; genus Silurus; species Silurus glanis. Next base: position 4,437,563 of record JAAIIK010000016.1, on the reverse strand, counting down.
AATCTCAAAGCCTCCAAAACAGCTCTGTAGAGACTCTATGTCTCTGTTTCAGATCCAAGTCTCTTGAACTATATTGAATGAATGTGTAAAAATTCTTCTTATTGAGTAATTCATTTTGAAAGTATAGAATGTCTAATGCATCATTCATTAAAAAAAATCCTAATGGTGGACAATTGGATTGTGATCCGCTTACTATGAAGGCTAAAGCACAAAGTTTCCATCGTTATCATCCCCTTTCAATGTAGATCAGAGCCAACCTTGAAGAGACCACTCCTATCAGGAAAGAAATGTTTCATCATAAATGTGATCAATGAGAAGAAGAATTGACTGCATTGATTGAATGTTGTAGAAGGTCCATGAAACAAGGGAGAACTCAATCGGGAAAAAAGATGCTCCTCAGAACTTTGCCATATCAGCGATTACAAGACTATTTTTTTTATTTATTTAATTATTTATTTATTTAATCAGTTTATGTGGAGTATCTGACATAAGTCAGTGTGAATGAGTTTTTAGTGTAGGAAGGGTTGTGTAGTAAAATAAGTGCAAAACAATGTGTTTGCCGGTAATTGGCAATTACAGTTGTAACTACAGCTGCAGTTATGGAAAATATATAAAGGAGGGAAGTTGGTAGCTCAATAGCTAATGCCTTGAGTCACTGATCGGAAGCCCCAATATCACCAAGCTGCCACTGTTCGGCCTATGAGCAAGTCCCCTAACCCTCTCCTGCTCCAGGGGCTCTGTATCATCTCTTACCCTGTTTCTAATAAGATCGAATATGTAAAGAAAGAATTCCACTGTGCTGTAATGTATATGTGACAGATGAAAGTATCTTATCAATTAGGGAAGTGGTAGCTCAGTGGTTAAAGCTCGGGGTAACTCCTTGGAAGGTCATGGGTTTAAGCCTTAGGATTTGCCAAGCTGCCACCCTTGGGACCCCCGAGCAAGGCCCCCTTGACCCTCTATCCTCTAGGGGCACTGTAACATGGCTGCACTTTGAAGCCAGCTTCCTACATCGCTTAGATATGTGACAAAATAACAATTTCCTTGTGGGATCAATAAAGTATTTAAAAAAATAATAATAAAAAATATAGATTTTGAACAATATTCATCAAGAATTTTACAGCACTGTAGATGCAATGCTCAAATGCTGAATTATGGCTAAATAAATAGTACATTGAATAATTTTTTCTTTCCAATTAAATAGATTCTTCATTATCAAAGACAGCTTTCTGCTCTACTATGCTGAGAGTGAGAAAAGAAACTTCGAAGCTAACAGATACTTCAACATCCATCCAAAGGTGAGTGTCCGTTTTCATTCTGAAATTCAATCCGAACAACATTTGCTGCTAATATTAGTCATATCCCTCCAGCTTGTTTTCTGTTTCTTTCTTTCTTTCTTTTTTTTGTTGTTTACTCACAATCCTGTTGTTTTCACAGGGAGTTATTCCTCTCGGTGGATGTGTGGTTGAGCCTAAGGAGGATCAGGGCATGCCTTTTACCATGGTTATAAATCATGAGGAATTTAATGTATGATTAATTCTTTTGGTTGCACTTAAGCACCTAAAAATACACCAGACAAGAAATTCTACAACATTTCATTACTAAAGTCTGATTTTATCATCCTTTACAGGGGGATATAGTGTTAGCAGCTGAGTCCGAGTCAGAGCAAAGCCAATGGATGGAGATGCTGGAGGAATCAGGCAAAGTGTGAGCCTAAGTACTTAAGTGCATACAGTTAAGTGCAAAGGTTTGCATGCCTTTAGGATTAAAAATAATAATTCGTTTGTCTATTTTTGGTGAATGCTTTATTAAGTCAGGGTTGTATGGGATCTGGGGGTTTATTCCAGGAATACTGGGGAGGAGCTACAGACACAAAAAGCTATCTCAAGCACCTGAAACAAAAGGCAGTTCATTTATAGTAGGCAAGACATTTAGTCACTTCCTTCTGTCACATCATCTATTCAGACCGTTGCTATTGCAAGAGGTTTGGGCTTTAAATTGAACCTGGACCGTGCCCGAAATAGTTTGACCCCAACCCTCTATATTTTAAGCCAAACATGAACCAGAAATAGTTTTTTCTCACTTCAGCTTTCTCACTGCAATCTGCTGTATTTACCAAAAAAAAAACCAATTCTTCTCAGAACACGAGTGTGAAAGAGAAAAAAGCCCTTAATTCCCAGTTATGAAATTTGGCTGGGTAAAAAAACGGGAGTAATATAACACAAATTCCTCTGGGAACTCTGACTTCATCATGATAGAGTTCACAGAAAGTGCTGCACAAACATATCCTTATCAATACGAGTTGTGAAGGAGGAGAAACGGCATCTGCAGTTTTTTTTTTGCTTCTCATTGTGCACAATTTGCTAACTAGCTAAATTCAAGTGTGTGCGGGTCTGTCGGGTTCAGGGGCACACAAGTTGTGTTTTTGAAAAACAAACAAGCATATATATATATATATATATATATATATATATATACACAGTATATATCTATCAGTAGCAGGCTGTGCATTTGGTACCTGGGCCATTTTACTAAAGTAAGAAACCCAGTAAAGACTCCAAACCTCTACACTACAACCTCAATTGTTCCACCTACAACATCTTGAGCAGTTCAGAATCAATATTTGTCTAATAACGACAAAATCATAAAAATCTTAATATTATAAAATATAAAATTATAAAAATACAACCTACTCACCAGAGATGCAGGCTCATAATTTGCGCCGCTCCTCAGAGGCTGTAATCAGTGGTACGGCTCGTATTCACTGGTCTGGAAGAGGCGAACAAACCCTTTACCCGGGCTGAGACAAGCTAGCTAGCTTCAGGGTTGGCCGACCTCCTCACGATGTCTACCTTTTTTTGAAAATGGATTTTTAAGTATGTCCGAGACCAAATCAATTTCTCTTTCTCCGTAGGCATAAAAAAGTCAAACTCAGATGTATTAATTTGTGCAGCGCGCTAGAGACGTGTTTTGCCAGTCGAACTTGGCTGAAACAGTTTCCCTCTGACCAACCAATCAGAGGACAGAAAAATGTTGACGCTATTCTAGGCCAGCTAGCTGACCCTGTGTGGCGAATTTAAAATCTAATTGGTAAAAGAAACAGACTCATTGGTAATATAGTCTAAGGTAAAAAAAAGAGCCAGCAGAACAGACTTTGAAGGCCTTGGGCAGATTAGATTGACATGGCAGCACATAGAGGTTGAAATCTGATTGGACAAAAAAATGTTACATACACATACTGGAAGCAGTGCAGCCAAGAAAAACGCTACGAAATGAAGAGAAGAAACTGTTGAGAATAAATTAATACAATTTCAGAAAAACAATTTTTTTTTTGTAAAAAAATATATAAATATGTAAAAAAGTTCAGCAATATGCCATTGATATGGCATATTGAATATGCCACTTTATTGTCATTGCATAGTGCAGGTACACAGCAACGAAATGCAATTTAGCATCTCCCAGAAGTGCAAATAGTAGCAATTTTGACAAAATTGACAAGTGCAAATAAATGCTTGATGAACATGCCATTTTTACGTTCCCCATTACAATTCTTAAATTCCAGCCTCCACTTTTCTGGGAAGGCTTTTCACAAGATTTTAGTGTGTAATTGTTTAGATTTGACCATTTAGACACAAGAACATTACTGAGGTCAGGGACTCCAACCTTATGTCTTTTATGAAACTCAAGTTCTCGATTGGGTTCGAGCTTCTTAGTAGCACTAAAGGAAAACCTTAATGCTACAGCATAAAGAAATTTGCATGCTTCCAACATTGTGACAAGAACCACACATGAGTGTGATGGCCAAGTGTCCACATACCTTAGGCAATATATAGTATTTTTTTTGGAATGCTTTTGCACTATACAGTAGATGGGTTAAAAAATTGAAACTATTTCATTTCATCATACTTATTCAAAAATGCCTTTTAAATTGATTTCAAGTTTTCATACATACCTAATATTAGTCAAAGGTTTGTAAATGACTGGAATAAAGCAGGATTTATTGTTCGTGCACAGCAAATGAACGAATGCATGCTCATTACTCATATCTAAATATAATTGTATTATTTGACCAAACTCTATTACGGCAGTTCAGAGCTGGAAAAGCGAGACGTATAGCTATAGTAACGCTGTGGGTTGCGTAATTTGTGATGTGATGATCTATTTTCAGCACCTGGAAGAACGCCCAGCTGGGAGAGGCTATGATTGAGAGTCTGGAGGCCCAGGGACTGCAGTTGGCCAAAGAGAAACAGGAGTACCTGGGTGAGGATTATGGATGCATCAGCGTCACCGCTGAACTCGATTATTTTCCATGGAAATGCTGTGTTTTACATTTCAAAACTCAATGTTGGTTAAAGAAATAACACTGAGAGTAATACATTCATACACATATACAGTCAATTAAGACTGATAATGACTTGAATTAAAAAACTCTATATCTGTCCTCTTTTTCCTTCAGATAAACTGATGGTGGAGACTGAGGAACTGAGCTTACAGAGAGAACAGAAGGCGGTTAGTAATAAGATATTTTAAACCTACACACACACCAAGTTGTTGTTTTTGCTTTTTCTTAGTATATTATTATTTGCTGTGCTTCTATGGACTTAAAATGTGTTTTATGATGCCAAATACAATAAAAGGAGACGTTTCGGGACACCATTTTCTGCCTGGCTGTTCCAGCCATACATTGTTTTTCCCAAAACCTATTACCAAGCAGTTTGAATCACACAATTGTATGTGGGAGCATTAAATTTCCCCTTGACTTGAACAAGGAGACCCAAAACTCTTCCAGCATGACAAGGCCCCTGTACACAATTCCAAGCTTCATGAAGATATGGTTTACATGGGTTGGAGTAAAAATATTTTAAGTGCCCTGCTGTAGAGCTCTGATCTCAACCTTATTGAACAATTTTGGGATCAATGTGAACGCTGACTGCACCCCAGGCTTTCTCACCTCACCTACATCAGTACCTGAATTTACTAACACCTACGTATGTTGCCTGAATGAGCAAAAATCTCCACACTCCAAAATCTAGTGGAGCATCTTCCCAGAAGAGGTTGTTATAACAGCAAATGAGGACTAATTGTAGAATGTGACGTTAACGAAGCATATGGCTGGGTGTCTACAAACTTTTGTATCTTGAATTGCTTCTTGTATGATTTATTTAATTAATCAAATTGATTATTGTGAAATGTACATATTATATCCATGCGTAAGATCACCCAAACCTATTTCTAGATTTGAAACAGTTCTGTTTCTCCAGCTATGTTTCTAAAACATTTACTTCTATACAAAAAGCAAAATGATCAGCCATTTTTTTTATTTTTTTTTTTTATGAAACCTCAGACAATACAGAAACACATACTATGTAAAAAATCTACTGAGCTTTAACCTGTTTTATTATTTTTATTTAGGTATTTCACCCAAAAACCTTTAAGATATATGGTATACATTTAATCAAATCACTCGTAAGAAGAATCTATTCATATGTAAACAATGCCAGTTCCAAAAATAAATATACCATCCATATACAATTTCAAACAGATCATTTAGTTACAGGAAACAATATCTGAAGTTTTTTTTTTTTTTTTTTTTTTTTTTTTTTTTAATTTTATACAAATTTTTTTTTTAAATTAAAAAAAATTTTAATTTTTTTTTTTTTTTTTTTTTTTTTTTTTTTTAAATGTAATCCAGCATTTTTGATCTGGTATTGGACTGATATCAATTCTGGGTATCATATCAGTGGCATCTTAATTAAATATATCTAGAGCTATGTTGAATAATGTTAGATTTGGTCTATGGTACTCTTATAAAAGTGAATTTAGATATATTTGATTATTTTGAATATATTTGCTAAGATTTTTATCTCAACCAGTGTGTATCTACATAGTATGTAGAATGTGTCGTGTGTGTGTGTGTGTGTGTGTGTCTATCTGATGCCATGTATCTGTATATCCTGATATATACCGTATGTATGTATGTATGTACGTATGTATGTATGTACTAGATAGATAGATAGATAGATAGATAGA
>JAAIIK010000016.1:4408312-4419230 GCA_014706435.1 Silurus glanis | reverse complement strand
GATAGATAGATAGATAGATAGATAGATAGATAGATAGATAGATAGATAGATAGATATAGATAGATTGGTGTCTCAGTTGACTTTAAAAATACTGTATGTTTTATGGTATTATAATATAAAATTATACAGTATAATCTGCCAATAATGAAAATATATCGCAAGTTTTTGTGTACATTGACATTAAATTAAGTAAATATTTAATGTTTCTATTCTGTGTGCTTCATAGACACATAAAACAAAATGAGAACATTTCTATGAATTTATTTATTTGTTTGTTATTTATTTATTTAATAAAAGTATTAGACACGTTATCACTCACTGAAAAGTTCAGACTTTATTTCTCTTAATCATTCATACAGCATCCTATTCACAAAACAGTACAGTTGTAAGCGGGTTTGATCATATATTTCGAACAGAGCCGTCTGTTTAGTTGTTTTTGTGTCTTCACCGTCTTCTTCTTGAAACAGCTTTAATATTTCAACTAAAACGTGGTGTTGGACCAAAAAAAACAGCACTTGACATACAAAAATGTGATCGTTTCAGTTTTAGCATTTCAGTTTTATTGTTACAGCAAATGATGTATTGTACTAGTTAATGGGACCTACTTTTTTTACCTCCTAAAAAAAAAGGAAAAATAAATAAATCAATAAATCAACCATTAAGTTTGTGACAGCCAATAATCATCCAATATGTGAGTTTTACTCTATTGTACATAAATGTTCATATTTTTATTTCATAAACTGAAATACCCTGCTTCTCCAGTCTAAATTGAAACAGCTCAAGCGGATGTACGATATGATGCAAAGAATATGAACAAAATTATGGCCAAACAGCATTTTTCCTAGTAGTCTAAACTGTAACAGAACCCCAGCAATGGCATGACAAAGAGACTTACATATTGCCAGCTTTTTTTCCCCATTTAAAAATGTTCTCTATGCCTGATTCTGTAGCTGTATATCTGAAAATATTTAATTTAATTGTGTATTACAGTCACACGTATCCTAACCGATGTGAAATAGGAGCGGAATAGGAGTTCTCACGCATTATCATCCTTGTGCGTTTATTATGAGCAGTCTGCAGCTCATGCAGCGGAGGCCACCTTCATCATCTTCACACCTACAGTACATAAACATATGACCCTAAGAAACAAACAAAATATAAGTTTAGTATTGACTTTCACCACAATACAATAATTACAAAATTAAAAATACAAAATGTAATATGCATATGAGGGTTTGGACAGAAACCACTGTTGACCCCAGGTATTATATACTACATAGACAAACTGTGGACACCTGACTATAAGATTTGTATGTGCTTTTGAACATCCCAGTCCACAATGAATCCCCATTTGCTCTTATAATAACCTCCACTCTTCTGGGAAGATGTTCCACTAGATTTTATAGTGTGCTTGTGGAGATTTGTGCTCATTCAGCCATAAGTGTGTTGGCAAAGTCAGGCACTTATATAGGTGAGGTGAGGTGAGGATGCCAATTCATCCCAAACCTGTTCAGTAGGATGGCAGTCAGAGCTCTATAGTGGAAGATCTTCTCCCACTAATGTGAAGCATATCTTCATGAAGCTGGCTTTGTATGCATTTTCATGTGGGAACAGGTTTGGGTTTACGAGTTAAGATGAAGGTAAAATTGAATTCTGTTGAAATCCTATACAATTAGGTGCCTCCAACTTTGTGGTAACAGTTTGCGGAACAACTAAATATGGCTCAAGTGTCCAAATATTGTAAAAATTCCGTGTCCGAGGAAAAAGCAATTATTCCAGTGGAAATGTGAAATACAATACACCAGTGGTCCCCAACCCCCGGGCCCGGACCGGCACTGGTCCGTGGGTCAATTGGTACCGGGCCACACAGAAAGAATACATAACTTATATTACTTAATTAAATAATGTAATGAGCATGAATCTTCATAATATGTGGGTGTGTAGGTACAAAATAATACATTACACAATAAGTTAAATATGAAACGGCTACACAATCAGACATCTTGTTAAAACATTGAGAAGAAATTCTGAGGGCTTTTATGTGTCTAATGTAATCACTTATTTATTTGTTTAATAATAGAGATATAGACATACTTATGATCACGATATAATCAGAGAATCTATATAATATAATCATCCTAAAAGTATAAATAAGAACACAATAAAAATCCCCGCAGCAGGACCTAAAATCTTGTTAGCTTCAGCTTTTAATGATTAACCCAATGAACATTTATTTATTGAATCCACTGCTGATGGTTTTTCTTTAATTAAGAGACCAAGCAAATTAAGAGCAATGCATTGTATGTCTCGAAATACAGTGTGTTGTGGTGTTCGTCATAAATATAAGGGAATGCTTGCCAAGCCTGGGGAAACATGGTGTCTAACAAAAACTATTCAAATACCACATTTTTTTAAGCAGCTCGCATTTTCTGAACAAGAAAAAACATCTCAATGAAGACACTGTGAGTCTGGAAGTGAGTGAAAATGGAGACTAGGGCATTCAAATTAAGTTAATGACAAGGTAATAGAATTTCACTTAGAAAGAAGGTATAAAATGATATTTAAGTGGATTGGCATCCCAGTAAGGCACTGCTGGATCAATAGTGAGGAAGTGGAAGCTGCATCACACCACTCAAGCACTACTTGGGCATGGTCCTTTCTCTTAACTTTGTGATGAATGATGAGAAAAACTACATTGAGGGAAAGAGGTAGGTAGATAGACGGTGGATGGATGGATGGATAAACAGACAGACAGACAGGCAGCAAAAGTGTGATCCAGACTAGTGAGGGAAACAGGATGAGGTAGTTTGCTATGTAGGTAGACAGACAGAAGCACATTAAAATTGCTGACTGGATGGATGGTTGACTATAAAGAAATTATTGCTAAAAAAGAGTGATATGAACGCACAAGAGTTACTCAATGAAGCAGTCATTTTTTTGTTTTTTTTGTATGATGAGGCCAAAATTAATACATTTTTATTCTATTTCTATTTCAATTCACAAGTCCCCTGCAACAATCCTTCACGATAAGAGACAGCTGAAAACCTCATGAAAGTCCATACTGATTTGCTGCTGTTTAAATGGTCAAGAATGGTGGCCAATATCAATATATTTGATGGCTATAAGTTTCACAGTAGTAAGTTTCAAATGTAATACCTCAATTTATATCAGCCCTAAAGTATAATGGTTTGTGTAACATCATGCTTTATGAACGTTTTCATCTTCAGAAGCTGGGTTACTTGTGACAGTTAGAAAAAATTAAGTAAAAGTCCAGATCTCAATCCTATTGATTATCTGTTGAAAAACAGTCTAACAATCTGAAAGAAACTGGAGCAAATCTATCTGGAAGAATGGCTGAAAATCACTCCCAAACAGTGCACACAAAGCTGGTAGAAACATACAAAAAAACCTGCAGTCATACAGTATAGTCTTGAACATTTAAGCATTTCCAGTTTAAGTTTTGCGGATAAATAATAAATCTTCTTCTTCTTCTTCTTTCGGCTGCTCCCATTAGAGGTTGCCACAGTGGATCATTTGTCTCCATACTACTCTGTCCTCTACATCTGCCTCTTTCAACCCAACTACCTGCATGTCTTCCCTCAGCACATCCATAAACCTCCTCCTTGGTCTTACTCTTTTCCTCCTTCCTGGTGGCTCCATCCTCAGCATTCTCCTACCGATATACCCCATGTCCCTCCTCTGCACATGTCCAAACCATCTCAATCTCGCCTCCCTCACCCTGTCTCCAAAACGTCCTACATGTGCTGTCCCTCTAATAAACTCATTTCTAATCTGGTCCATCGTTGTCACTCCCAACGAAAACCTCAACATCTTCAGCTCTGCTACCGCCAGCTCCACCTCCTGTCTTTTACTCAATGCCACTGTCTCTAAACCATACAATATCGCAGGTCTCACCACAGTCCGATAAACGGATAAATAATAAATATTGATTTAAAAAAAAATTTATAAGCATCTCATTTGTATAAGAGACATTTGTAATCCTTTTGACTTTTAAGGTGGTTGAATATTTTTTTTGCACTATATAAAATCAGATTTTTTTATTTTCTAACCAATATTTTAGCAGTAGACAGCAATTCTGTACCACCATTATCCATCTGTACTCTTCTTCTGCCCTCCAAAGATGTACTTTGATGAGGTGCCACTTTGGTCTGTTAGCAGTAAGAGAGAACGCTTCTACAGTAGATCCTGTGCCCTCCCACCCACATTCCCCTGATCCTTTGGGAATTCATCAAAGGCCTGGGCCACTGTTTTAACTGCACATTGCTATGGCAACTACTGAATAAAAATGTGTCTCAGGCTTTTTCCATTTCTGAATTCCCATTTTTTTCCAGGCAGGAAAATTACGCAATTGTACAATTTGTCAATTTCAGGTCCAGATTATTATTAACTTTTTTTGTATTTAAATGGTGAACTGTGGGCACAAAATGTACTTCAACTGTTGTGTACTTGAGCTGAATCCGAAAGCTGGATATCATTTTCAGAGAAAAAAAAACAATAAAAAATGGAGAAGTACTTAATCATTTATAACAGGTTAATGATTTATAATTAAATATTAGGTCTTTAATTATTTATTACATTTCATTACAAATATCCAGAGCAACCTGCCATATAAGTCAAGTCAAGTCAAGTTTATTTCTATAGCGCTTTTCACAACAGACATTGTCTCAAAGCAGCTTTACAGAAATCAACAGTCAAGGTGAATGGTGTGTATTTATCCCTGATGAGCAGCCGTGGCGACTGTGGCAAGGAAAACTCCCTTAGATGTTATGAGGAAGAAACCTTGAGAGGAACCAGACTCAAAAGGGGAACCCATCCTCATTTGGGTGACATCAAGAGTGTGATCATAAATCTTTTAACAATACAGAACACTGGAGAGAGAACATGAGTACTGGAGTATAAGATTATAAGTAATGTTCTTTCTACAGTCTTATACAGTCTGTATGGTTATAACCTTGTTAGCCATGTGTACAGCTGCAATTTTCTTTTTACTTTTTACAGAGTAGATCGTTGCATTTTAGCATGGTGTGTGCTTGTGCTTTTGAGGTCTCATTAGTCACTATTAGTGTTAATTATTTATCGTTGTTAGCTAACACCGTTCAGCGATGGAAACTAGCAGTGACGGCTGAAAACCCCATGAGAATTTATATTATATTTATATTTGCTATTGTGTCTTTTCTATTTTTCTTTAGGTAAATCTCTGCTAATCTGACTGTTACTAACAGTGATAAATATTTAACTTTCCTATTATTAGCTGCAAGGGAGTTAGCATGCATTACATACTGTATTCTTATGAAAGTGGGTAATCCAAAGCATTACCTTACCTGGGTCTCTAAGTGATTATACATTTACGACAGTCACCATTATCCAGCGCGACTTACATTTATATCATTCATACAACTGAGCTGCTAAGGGCCTTGCTCAGGGGCCCAGGAGTAAAAAATTGGTTTGGCTGGGATTTAAACTCACAACCACCGCCCTGATAAAAAAAAAAAAAAAAAAAAAGTGTCTACTTGATTTATAAGGACTGTAATTTTATACCTGTCCAGACAGACCTTAGCTTAGCACCTTATCATCTGCTTCACAGACTTCCCCAATGGTCCCTGCTACTACTTTTGTCTGTTTCTTGTGAGTAGGCTTTTTTACTGACTGTAATAATGTTCCTTTTCAAACACACTGAGATTGGGTTTAGTGAAGGGGTATTGGGAGTATCTAAAAAAAAAATAAATAAATAACAGACAGAAAGCCTACACAAGCAAGCAGTCCATCAAGGCATACGGTTTTCCAAATGAGTTTCCTCAGTTTCTTTGTTCCTGATCTAAATAAATTGCATGAGGGCGTGTTTTGGATAGACTCCAAAGCCAGAAGTCACTCAGACTCCTGTCAAATGCTCTAAATGCAATATATACAAATATCTAAGTGCAGCAATCCATGCACATTATAGAACTGAAAGTCCATTGAGTTTGCAATAGCTAGTCTTTTTGTACATAAATGTACATATACAAAAAAGCAGAAGTAGGATGCAAACATCGAATTTCTCAGGTAAACATGAATGTTTATTAAAAAACTTTATCCTACTCGATAAACATGGCCACTGTGCAGATGCCGTTTCACAAGCAAAACTTCTATGATACTGACTGGTGAGAAATAGAAAAATTGACCACTGCTCCTTTAAATAAACGATTAAGAGAGATTTAGACACATTGAACATACCTGATTGTAAGAGAATGCAGATCGTCAGCGCAGGTTCATAGAGTCTGATGCTGAACCAACACTTCACTGCTTCATCAGCAGCTGGACTCTGCTGAGATCACTCTTTGCCACGTCCTCACGTAAACCCTGCTCTGTCAGCGTTGTCTATCACACGTAGGCAAGTCCTTGTTTACCATCAGCAGGTGTCAGGTTGGGACTTCTATCGATATCATGCAACCACATCTGTCTTATGAAGCACTCTGCACTCTCCTTTGTTAGGGTTTAAACAAAATAAGTCATTGATTTGTGATGAAATGGTGACTTTGCTAAATAGTGAACAACGAACTCTTTATGAACAGTCTTCAGATAAGTGGGGCTTTTTGCCATGTTATGAAAACAGGCATACCACTGCAAGCGACTCGTTCACGCACAACCAACAGTTAGCAAACTAAGAGAAATGTATTTTGTTCATGATAAATGGCTCAAGAGTTGGAGAAGAAACATGATTCTGTGAAGAGATATGTTTCAGCAAAGCTGTGGGTCCAGTTCTGTGATGACACTGCCATGGAGCAACAAGCTGCTCATTTCAATTATTAGCTCAATGTAGAGAGAAGACATCTCACTTTTCATCCAAACTAGCCTGCAGCTGTGCTTCCAGGACCATCTTGTCAAAGGTGCGCATGTTGGTCTCTTCTCGCACTCGGTCCCGGACGTGGAAGGAGGCACGTGCTACTGAGCGGGCGCTTTCTAATACGGCACGTTTTTCACGGAATATCTGTTCGCTCTTCTCAAGCTTGCGCTCTATTGATTGAAGCAACTCCAGCCTCCTCTGCTTCTCCTCTTCCTCCACTTTCTGACGATTAAGCTTCTGAATGCGCTCTTTCTCCAGTCTGCTCTGGACAGCACGCTGGGCTTTTTCTCTGGCCCTCTCCTCTGCAAGCATGGCGGCCTGCTGTACCCGCTTCACCGCTTCCCTTGCCCTGGCCTCCATCTGCTCTTTTTGTTGCCGCTCACGCTGCTCAGCAGCCTTTTTAGCTTTCTGGATCTGCTGTTCTTCACGCTTGGCTTTTTCCCGCAGCTCTTGTCCTCGTCGCTCCTGTATCTGCTCATAGTTCTCCAGTGAGCGGCTCAGCTTCTGTTCTGTTGTCCGCCGGGTTTCCTCAAGCTCGTCTGCTTTGCGGCGCTCGATCTCTTCGATGAGTGCTATATGCCGACGCTTTTCCGCTCGATTGAGGCCACGGAGCTCCTCCAACATCTGGTGCTCTCGCTCCTGCCTCTTCAACTCTGCAATGGTTAGCTTCTCTTTGATGAGCACCTTTTCGTGCTCCAGCAAAGCCGCCCGCTCCTCTTCCAAGGATTTGAGGTTCTGCTCCTGCATAGACTTCTTCAGCTTCTCTTCACGAGCAGCCTGCTGCAATTTTTGCAATCTGCTTCGCTCTTGTTGCTCAGCTAATTCCCGCCATCGCTCCTCACTTTCGGCCACGCGGCGTAACTTGGCTGCTGCTGCCTCTCGCTCCTGCTGGCTGAGTCTTCGCTGCCTGGTGGAAAATTGAGACTGCCATGCTCGATGGCATTGAAGCACTGCTCGCTGTTTATCTCGATCTTCACGTTCACGCCGCAGCTCCTCTATTCGCCGTTCACTGTCCCACTGCAAGTGTGCAACGTATCGTGTCTGACTCATAATATCTTCTTCTTGGTACCTGGCTAGCATTAATGCTGCAATCTTACGGTCACGTTCTGGAACTGCCTTGAGGCCTCGCCGCTTGACCTCTTTTACAATGCGCTCTACCTTCTGTGTAGTCTGTGGAGAGTGACTCAGGTCTCCCAAGCTTAAACTTCGGCCCATCAGAGAGTTGAAAGTAGCTAAGGTGCGAGCACGAGGACTCGAGGTCTTACCCCAGTGATCCCGTGCCCCTTCCCAGCTGTAAGAGGAGGATGCTGACTCTGAAGAGGCACATGTGGTTGTTGTTGTGGTAGTGGTTGATGTATTAGAAGAGGTAACCTCTTCCTTTCTTCTTTGTAAGGACTCTAAAGAATGGCTTCTCTCTCTGGCTTTTGACAGGAACATAATGTGCCCATTGTGCTGAGTAAATGGACTAGTAATGCCATTAGCAGGGCTTTGTGCGGCCGATTTCGATACAACTGGCGCAAGAGATGAGGACATCCTTGGAAACGGGGAAGGCTTTGGTGTGGACCTGGGAAAAGTGTTTGCAGACTTTAATAGGGTGATAGGTGGTTTTTTGGACACTGGTGCTCCTGTTGTTGATGTAATCGCTTTTGGAGATATGGATCCTTGCGTCCTTCCAGCAGACACAGTAGATAGTATTTTAGCCTGTTTTACAGATATCTCTTTATTAGTGTGTCCAGTGCTTATTGGACGCACTGCTACAGATGGAGCTGCAATAATTTTACTACATGAACTTGAATGTAAAGGAGATATTTTTGCTTTTTCCTCTGAGCACTGAGGTATATTTTTGGAGGTGGGCTGTGAAACTGGTGTAGATTGTGGTTTTGTTGGGCCACTGCTAGCAGGTGACTTTTTGGCAATGGGATCAGAGGAAACAGAACCATGATTGGTTTGCTTAGTCACTCCAGTGCTGGTATTACCTTGAGGTTTCTCTGAGTCCTGCGATCTGCTGCCATTGTTCAGTGTTGCCTGGAGGGCCCTTTTTTTCTCCTCTTGAACTATTCTTTCTCGTTCCTCTCTGCAGTGTCTGAGTTTAGCCTGTCTGTCCTTCTCGTACATTTCAAACATCCCCGTCGCGACACGCATGCTATTGACAGGCGCCTCTCGTGCGAAATCAGACAGAGGTCTAGACAGAAGCTCCACTGGTTTGACTCCACATCGTGCACATGCCTCAAGTGAACGAGGGCTGGTTAGCACGTACCGGCTGCCTTCTGCAGCTGGGGAATCAAAGTTGTAAAGGTCTAGATGTAGCTTGGGATGCTCAGATTCGCTGTTCTGTAATTGGCATCCTTGAGGACTATGTTCAGTCTCAACTCTCGGTTCTTGTTCTTGAGAGTTAAGAGCAGACTTTTCCTTTTCCCCATCTTCATCCTGCTTAGGTAGACAGGGGGCTTCTGATGCAGCAGCAGGGGGCACAAAATATGAGCATTTGATCTTGTTCTGGTCCTCGGGTTCCAGTGGATCCACCATGGTGAGCTGTTTAATAAGCAAAAAAGAAGAAAAAAGAAAATTAATAGATTAATGTTGTTTGTAGTATCCAAACTTTCTTTTGGTTTCTCCCATTAGGGGTCGCCACAGCGGATCATCTGCATGTTTGATTTGGCACATGTTTTTACGCTGGATGCCCTTCCTAACGCAACCCTCCCCATTTATCCAGGCTTGGGACCGGCACTAAGGCTTGTGCAACCCTAATGGCTGGGGTCGGTTCCCTGACCGGGGATCGAACCCGGGCCGCAGCGGTGAGAGCGCCGCATCCTAACCACTAGACCACCAGGTTGTTTGTAGTAGCTATTTGCATAAATTCCACAACTCTTACAATCCAGGACTTTTTATGGATTAAATTAGAAATTATCTGACTGGAATCTACAGGAAACAAATCAAAATATTGAATATTGTTGTTTCTCTGATTAATGCTGTCTTGTCCTGGTTGCTGACTTTTGGTGAAGAGCCTTTTCTTGGCTGATCTGTGATTGTACCATATTCTTTCCATGTATTAATGATGGTTTTAATAGTGTTCTGGTGAATAGTGAAAATATTCAAAGTTTGTGATACTTTGTTTAAAACCAAATACAGATTGATAATTCTTCAAAAATACTGTACACCCCAGACTTGTTTAAAAGCTTCATGATGCTGTTTGTTTAATGTTATCTAACAATCTTTAGAGCCTTCAAGGAACAAGTGTATTTATACCAAGCTAACAAGCTCATTCAATGCTAAATGGACAAAGATCGACTCCATTCAACTAATTCACTTCTGATTAGAACCAGTTGACACTAGAAATATGTTGGTTTTCACACCAGCTTTTACACTTTTTTCCATTAAATAAAATGCCTTAATAAAATCTATTAGGGCTGTCAATCTATTCTATCTTTTTTTCTATCTTTTCTAAATGCACTTTAAATTAATACTTGTAAAGTATTTAATACTCTAATCAACATGGGCATGGACAAATATGCTTTGTGTAAATGTATGTTTATTATTAGTGAAACCATATGCAACGTAGAGCATGAAGACAAAAGCTACATAAAATTAAAAAATAATAATAAATGTTTTAAATTACATAAATCATGACACCAAACGAAACTTTTGCTATGTTTCCACACGGACGGTTTTAATTAACGGATGTGTGCACCATTATTGGTCCGGGGAATAGGGATATAAGTCTCTGATCCATTGCTACAGTAGATGGCGGTAATCATCTACTTAAAAATGCAAACCACCAATGAAGGTGAAGAAGAAGACAAGGAGGAAGAAGAATAAGAAAAGAAGAAGAAGAGAAGAAAAAGAAGAAGAATCACGCCTTTTTTTTGTTGTGTGATGTGAGACTTGAGTTTATTATTTATTTATGTCTGACTGAAGAAAGGATGAATAAATGTGTATTGCATTAAAGGTTTTAATTATGCCTCTTTTATATTTATTTATTTATATTTTTTAATAATAATGGTCGAACACAAATGCCCACAGGATTAGTCACACGTGCTGTTAAAATGAATGAAACGAATTATTAATTATTAATATATA
>JAAIIK010000016.1:4391835-4407912 GCA_014706435.1 Silurus glanis | reverse complement strand
TATCTATCTATCTATCTATCTATCTATCTATCTATCTATCTATCTATGCTCAGATTGCTCAAAATTACTCACTGTGAAATTTGCCTACTTATTTAATAATTAGATTATTTTCTGTTAGAGCTGAATTTTAGTTATGATACACTTTGTAAATTATGCATATCACACTTAAAAAAGTGACCAGAAAAGACTGGTTTTAAGTGTGATGTTTTGCTAGATGGCACTGTTTTACCATTCAGACTGTTTCTTAGTTGGGAAAGACCCCGCTTTTTTCTTGTTCACTCTTGTCCAGATGAAACTATTCTGTTTTTTTCTACAGGCTGATCTCTGAATGATGCATCATGCTCGAATCAGATTAAAATCATTGCATTTGCTCTATTCTGTTGAAAGACTATAAAAAGTTAAATGTCCTTTAGTAAAACGAAAATAAAAATGCAGTGAACGTAAAGAAAATATTTTAAATAACTGTCAGTTGCAAGTGGTTTTTATTATTCTACCAAGTCAGATTGTTAAATAATGCTGCTATATTTTAAAGGTCTATTTAACTGGCCTGTAAAAAGTTAGTGGCTTCTTTCTGGGGTTTCATTTTGTAACAAAACTGCATGTATTTGGATGTAGGTTTTTATTATTATTCAGTAGACTTTAGCTACAAATTAGAAAGAAATTCCACTGTTCTTTTTTCTCGACAGTGTTATAGACAACAACTGATATATTCATAATCTTTGTGTCCTCAAGTCTAAGGTCAATTACCATTTACCAAAGTCATCTGTTTTCTCTTGGAACTTTTTACTTCACCTTGAGTTATTTCACAGCCGTCCATATTAATCTAGTGTAAAGGTTAAAAGGCCTTGCTCATGACTCCAACATATTTGAGTATAGTAACCTTACCAAAAATCACATATGTTTCACATTATGTAATTATGTAAGGAATGTGATTCCAAAAGCATTTTGTCATTGTATGCCATGAAATGTTATATGTGCATGTATATGTAACTAGATATAATATAGAGTATGTATTACTATAAATGTGATAAAAAAGATTATCTATAAATGTGTGAAAAGAAATGCATCATGTTTGTAAGCTAAGGACATTCTCCTGAATTTTCCCAGAATCTTTCTATATCACCAATACTTACAGCATCACCATATGTTAAAAGAAAAATGTACAAGGGTAGTGAGGTAAACTGAGCAGATCACCAGGTCAGGACAGCACCAGCCTGCTGGTTTCTTATAGCAGGCATGTGCAGGACCAATACAGGAAATATCTGAAAGGGTCCCCCACCCAGATAATGGAATGTTTTGATGGCTACAGTCTGGAAAATGTCTCCACAATTACACAGACAGGACTAAGGGGCTAAGGAGAAGCTTCTTCCCCAGAACCATCAAAACCTTGAACTTATGACCATTACCATGCTTCTGCTTAATCTCCAGATGCATTACACATGACATTATTGAAAACGCAGAGAAATATACACACATACACAGACAAAGCACCTGATCATACATTTTAAATATACATATATAGTATATATAATATATACTATATTGCCAAAATTATTGGGACACCTGACCTTTCCTGTTACAGTATATGTGGCTCTTTTCCAAACTGTTAGCACAAAGCTGAAGTGCTGTAATGCTCCTGTGCATAAAGTGAGCTCCTTGAAGATATGGTTGGAGAGGAAGATCTTGATTGGCCTGCTATGGAGCTCTGTTCTCATCCCTAATGAACACCTATGGGATGAATTGGAACGCTGACTGCACCCCAGACCTCCTCACCTACATCAGTACCTGCCTTTCATAATTCCCTTGTGGCTGATGAACACAAATATCCATAAGCACACTTTACAATCTAGTGGAACATCTTTTCCGAAGAGTGGGGGGAAATATAAGAGCAAATTGGGACTAAATGTGGAAATGCAATGCTCAAAAATCACATACCATACTAATGACCAAGTAACTCAATACTTTTATATATAATATATACATACATACATGCATATTAGGGCTGTCAAAATGAATGCTATTTTATTAACACGAGATTAATGCACCACATTTTTATAAAAAAAAAATATAAATAAATACATATATAAGAGGTGAAATTAAAACCTCCAACACAACATATTTATTTACAATGTCCTTTTTTTATTCATATTTTAAAATGTGCAATTAAGTTGCGATTAATCACGAGTTAACTCTTGACGATCTTGCGATTAATCGTGATTAAAT
The DNA here is from genome assembly GCA_014706435.1 of Silurus glanis. Taxonomy (NCBI): domain Eukaryota; kingdom Metazoa; phylum Chordata; class Actinopteri; order Siluriformes; family Siluridae; genus Silurus; species Silurus glanis. The sequence continues at coordinate 4,405,689 of JAAIIK010000016.1, read as the reverse complement.
ATTTTCACCTATTGACAGCCCTAATAGATAGATAGATAGATAGATAGATAGATAGATAGATAGATAGATAGACATTAGAGAGAGAGATAAAGAGAGAGAGAGAGAGAGAGAGAGAGAGAGAGAGAGAGAGAGAGAGAGGCTTCATCTCACTTCAATTCGTCTTTGTACCTGCTATGAATGTGCATGGAAATATTATATCTTCAATCTTGATTATTGCTTACACAGATCGCACAGATTTTCTGGTAAGGTAACTTTTGTGTGAGAGACCTTCACTGCTGTAACTTGGCTGAAGTAACGGGCTCCATGTTGACCATGCTGTTTTTAATTAAAACACTGTGCATGTGGGGAGATAAACTGTTAGAAAGACACGTCAAAGCATTAGGTCAGTCCTCTGTCTCCTTCCTCTCCTCTTTGTTTCCTTGAAACTGATTATGAAAAGCAAAAGACTGTTTAGTTCCAGGCTTTTTGCTGTCACTGAGCTCGCCAGTTTATTCCTTCTTCTTAGAGAAACATCTCATATTGTTGATTTGGCCATATGCAAATTTAACATATGGAATTAACTACTAACCTTCTATCATCTTTATTTGTCATGAAATAAGGAGGAAGTAGCTCACATCTGTCTTTTAAAACGCTAATCAATCAAGTGCCCTGTTACTTATGAGCCTGGGAAAATACAAGCACTATGTAAAAACTTGCTGTAATTCCTGTATGATTAATGCAATATTTTTGGTGCATCCCTGGAATTCAAATCCCATCCCTATTTTTACCAACTCATGTCAAATCCATCATTGTGGTGTGTTAAAAAGTTGTCTGTGTCCGAATACTTTTGGGCTTGACTGTGTGTAAACACATCTTTTGGTCCAATTTGTCCTTTTTTAAAACATCGAAAGTCAAAAAGGAAAGCAACAGCAAGACGTAGGCAATAAAGACAAAGCAAGCAAGAAAACAAAAAAATTAAGAAATCAAGAGAGCAAGAAAGAACGAAAGAAAAGAGGCAAAGCACAAATTCAATAACATTCTATGTTCAGTGCTTGGACTGTTTTATGTCTAATGAATACCAAATGAACAAATTAACCTTAAAAAAAATCTCATCGCCAGACATATAAAACGCCAATTAATCTTGACTTATAATGGTAAAAAAAAGCTATTGTCTTATTCTATTCTTGCATCCTAATAAGCACAATAAAAAGCTAATGTGGGTCGAATTTTAAGCATTTTAATACGCAATGCTGTTTATTTCTGTGCCAAACATCTGAACTCTTCTACCTCTCACTATTGTATGAAATGATTTTTATTATTAAGGAGTCTTATCGGCTTACAGTCTTGTTCTGTTTCCACAAGGTTCCATGGTTTATTAAACTTTGGATAACTGCTTTAAGCAAGAAAAATGTAAGATTTCATAAACAATAAACTCTGTGTGGGGTTGTTCATAGGGCTGTTTAAAAGATGCATAACAATGTGTATATTTTATATTATATTTTATACTTTATTGTATATCAATATGTTTACAGTATGTTCTATTCTTGGTTACTTTACACAAAACACTATGAATTGCATTGACATTAGTAATAGAAAGTAAAACTAAGATGTTACAATTTCTCAATATTCAACTATGGACCAATCATTGCCTACCTGGATTAATTCTATACTGTTTTGGCTTCTTGTTCATGTGAAAGTATTAAAACCTGTTTTGTTATGCAGGGGAATGCTCTCAGCCCCACGAAACTCCGCAGCAATGTCATCAAACGTCCGTCCTTTTGTTTCCGGGAGGCGGAACAGAGTGTATGTGAATGCGATAAGGGCCATAGACATGAAGAGAAGGTAGACGTAAGCGCCACACAGGTGCTGGAAGGAGAATATGTCAAATGCATAATATTAAGAATAACCAGGAAGTGAATTAAGATATGCAAAACAGAAAAATATAGAGAAACTCAAGATTGCTGGTTAGTGAAGATATTGAACTTTTTGGTTCCAGATATTTAACTAATCCTACCAACTAAGCACTTATGTGCCAAGTTCATAGAGAGCACTCTATGTATAAAGGCAGATGTTGAGTAAACACCTGAACTTAAAAAAAACTTGGCCAAGGTCCAAAAGTAAAATATTGAACTAATTAAACAAATAGATCGAGTAACTTTGTATGGGATCGTTTTCACTTTGGATTTATTTAAATGTGTAAGCTTAGGTAAACTTGTGAATAAAACTTTACATAAAGAAAATTCAATATTGTTTTATTCAATATTAATGGCTCCAAATAGTTAATTAATAGCTGATAAGTGAACCAAGCCATGTGTTGAACTTTAATCATATTATGATTTTATCTTTGCACACAAAAAGACTAAGTAGAAATAAATATTTAGCATGTCCACACACCAACATTTTTCTAAACACACTTTCTATGCATCAATTCACATGAACTTTAGATCAGACATTAGTATGAACTTAATCTACACAGATAAAACAATCATAATATTACAATCCGTAAAAACCTATATTTAATAAAGTTGAATTGAACATGATAAAAAAAAAAGCAGTACAAAAGGCAAGGCAGCACCTGATTTCTCTACACAGTTCACTTCCTGTGCAGATCAGATTCATCCTAGTGAGTCCAGGCTTAAAAAGTCTAACCAGTTTCTGAATACAAGCATACAAACATCTCATCTCAATTCTTACTTGAGTGAAGACTTTTGTGAATTGCTGCATGGGAATTGTGTTTCAATAAAACATCCAAAAAATGTTAATGTGAATTTGTATTTTGTGTTTTGTGTATTTGTCTTGCACTGTCTTGTGTTGTCTTTGCACTGTTTGCACCAGGTTGCACACATGCACTTTATGTGGCGAGGACACTTACCAGTCCTTAGCCCTGTGTTTTCTGTTCTCTGTGACTGTTATTGTATGTAGCATCAGGGTTCAGGAGGAACGTTGTTTCATTTCACTGTGTAATGCGTCAGCTATATATGGTTGAAATGACAATAAAAGCTTCTTGACTTGACTTGACTTGACTTGACTTGACTTGACTATGCATTTCCCGCACTGTAAGTGAATTTCTCTGTTTCTAGCTTTTACCCAAACAGTTCACTGAAGGAAATGTAAATGAGAAATGGTTTCACAGGACGCCTCAGGAGTGTATTCCATTCATTCTTGCCCATTTGCCCATTTTTTTTGGTTTGTTGTTATTAAAAGCTCATCATTTTGCCATTTTGCCTTTTAAAAAAAGTATTTCTATAACTGTAAGAAGTAAAACCAGTAAAAAGATGAGATGATTGATAATGGTTGTCGACAAAACATTACATCATTCCAGTTTCCCCATTTTGGAGAGTGTACTTTTTATTACTTCCCTCAATTTATTTTTCCTGAAGCAACAACAAAGGGAGATCATCAGGTGTACCAAATTCCTTGCTGTTCACCTAGCAAAGAACTTCATCTGGTCCTTCCTGCAAATAGGTCTGCTTTTGTATCAGTAATATCTTTGGTGTTGTCTAGAGCACACTTATGTTGTTTTGTACAGCATGTTTCATTGTGTACAGTACCAACTGTATATAAATTATTCTATGCAAGGATAGAAAATACATACCATTAATGGTGGGAAAAGGAGAGCTAGAAGGAATTTCCCCCCCCAGTTAAGCATGCTGGTGAAAGCCATGGCAATGGGTCTGGCTGGCTGGTCAAAGAGCTCTGCACCAATGAACCAAGAGATGGGCCCTGGACCGAGCTCATATGCTGAAATCAGGATAAACACCACAAGTACCTGAAGACCACGAATGTCCGGGACAATGTACTAAGGAGAAGTAAAGCAAATTACATTATCAAGACTAGTATTATTCATTACTATTTCTTATGTTCTGTGCATACACCAGGAACAAATCATTTATTTATTTTTATTTGTGTTGTAAATCTTACCAGCAAAGAGTCTGTGATGGTCATTAGTAAATTGCAAAAAGCTACCAACAGGAAGCCAGTGAGGAGCAGCTTCCTGCGTCCTGCCCTCTCTACCAGGAACAACTTTAAGAAGAAAACAAATAGCAAATCATTTAATAAAACAAAGCATACCAAACTGTTAAAAAAAAAGAAAAATTGAAAAAAGATTCACAGAGGCAAAAATGTCTGAGAGTTTCTAAATGCCCTTGTTAATACAGAAGAATAGTCTGTGAATTGTCAGTGTCCCCAAATCACACACAGCTCTAAACATGCTGGAATGTCCGAAACACTCACAGACACGATGGTGAATGCCACGTTGATAGCTCCCACTCCAAGCGTCAGATATTTTGCTTCTTCAAATTTGGCCTTTGTAAATATTTTTGTTGAATAATTTATGATCTGAAAATGAAGCAGGAGAGACAGTGCGATTTTTTATCCAGGAACTAGAAGGACTTAAAATGACTTTAAGAAGATGCTTGAGTTGTATTGAATTGATGGCTGGTGGTAGGAACACAGACAGCCGTAAACACAGAGTCCACCACAAACATCTGAACAAATTAGTCATGAACAAGAGATGAAAAGATGCTGTGGTGTTGTGGGTTTTAAGATTATTAGCAGGAATTTGTACTATTCCTACTCAGTTTTTTTTAGCTGGAGTGGAGAAACAGAACCAATGTTCTCTTTTAAAACCACTTTTCTACTATAAAGCAAAACTTCGCACAAAATATGACTGCATTTAATTGTTCTATTTTTAAAATATAATAAACTTGTAATGATAAAAAAATTATTTAAAGATTATTGCAAAGGTCTGCATCATCGATACTTTCCAAATGGACATTGGAAAAATGTAACAATATTTTATAAATGATGGAATTTGAAACATTCATTCTTCTAAAAAATAATAAAACAATATTTTGCCCACAATATTTATGATTCTGGAACTGTTTTGAAAAAAAAAAAACACAACAATGGACCAATGGCCACAGTAAATATCTAAAAATAAAGTACAATAATATACTACAATTAATAATATCTTGTTTAGAGACCACAAACTACTGTATCCTAGTGAACATAGATGTTAATGTGTATTTGAGGATATTCGTATAAATGACACACACAATTAAAATCTTTTTTAACGTTATTTCACACTACTCATAACCATTATTTGAACATTTTTGTTTTAATCCATTTTTCTATCTTTTTTTTTTATCATTATCTTTTTGTAATGAAAAACAGAAGCTTTGAATCTGAATACAATAAATGTTTCCATTAATGAAATTTCTTCTTTATTTAATCCCAAAGGTGTGCAAACTTTTGCACTCTGCGCTAAGGGCATATCAAAGATAAAGGTGAGCATAATTTAGATCATTCTGTTCTGCTATTTGAACACTAACCGCATTGAATCCGGATAATTGGCTGCCCAGGTTTATGATTAGTACAAGTATTATGGGCTGTTTGTAGCAGCGTTTGATAAAGAATTCCCCAATAGTTATTCTTGCTTCGCTGTGAGATGCTTCTTCTCTCATCTCATCCATTTCCTTTTTCACCTTATCAGCGTCTCGTCTTAACCTTCTCAAAGCTGCAGATAAAATAGAAAATGTATCATGCAGATGAGATATAATGAAAGATGACTAGTAATACATTAAAGTGTGAAGTAAATATGACACACACACACACACACACACACACACACACAGACACACACACACACACATACCAGCTTCTGCTTCTTGTTCGTTGCCACAGTTTATAAAGAAATAGCGTGGGCTCTCAGGGCAAAAAGGCAAGATTATATACTGAAGAGCAGCTGGAATGAGGGAGAGAGACAGCATAAATGCCCAGTACTTCTGTGTGCCCAGGACTGTTTCTAAGCCCACCACCTGCAACATCCCACACAAACAACTCAATTAGTCGGGGTTAGTCTTTCAGTGTTGAGACTCAAATCATAATTACAGGGTTTTTACAGGATAAACAAGAGATGAAGTGAAAGTGTGTGTGGTCTCTCACCATGCCCAGGAAAATGCCAGAGGCAAAAGAAACCTGGTTGAGAGTTGCAAAGGCACCACGGAGGTTAATCGGTGACACACCCTGGATATACAGCGGGTTTAGACTCATCACCAGACCACAGAAAAGGCCAAAAATGAAACGGCCCACAATTAGAAGTTCAAACGATTCAGCTGTTTTGCTCAGAAACATCAGACAGGTGCCCGCTATAGACAAAGTGTTTGCTATAAGAATGGCATTTCTCCTACAAGAACATGAAGCACACATTAGAATCAATAAGTATTCAATAAGTAAAATTCCTGAAGCTAATACTCACCTCCCATAGTAATCAGCCAGGCCTTTGACGCCCAGTGACCCCAACAGGGCTCCAAAGTCCTTGATGCTGACTGAGAGAGCCCACAGAAATGTTAGACTGTGCTCTGGCATAGACTGATTATGTCTTGATTTCCATGTCCCATTGAAGAAGTCTTCAATAACCTGAGTTAATAAAGAACAACAAACACTTTAGAGTCTGGCTTGCTCATTATGAAGCTTGGGACGTCTGTGAATTAGATTTGTGACAACATTTATTGTTTAAGACAGCATGCAAATAAAATGTACTTGGATTTTGTGCCATGTGGGTGCATTATTTTCTTTTCTGGTAGCATTTGGTTGGTAACTTTTCCCACTCTAAGAAATTCTACTGCATACCCAGGAACATATCAAATGTTGATGCAGAAGAGCCGGTTCAAAATTGGACATAAATCCCTACTAACAAGTGTTCTATTGTACACATCAGTGAGAATGTTGTCCTAGTTTTACAAAAGTGTATGTGTATTGCAGTTGTGACATCACATACTATTTGCATGTCATATTCAGTTAATGAATATACTTCTTAAAAGACTGCATTTCATCCACTTGAAAGACATGACTAAGACCTGGAAGGCCATCCTGGGAGCTTTGGAATGAAATACCAACTGAAGAACGCTGCACAGTATCCACACACCAAACCGATATATCAACACAATCCAGACATCATAGCTACCTGTCTGTAAACATAAAACCTTCCAAAACCATGGCTGGCTGAATAGAAAGCTTTCACCACTTTGTAAAGTTTACTCAGTGAGAAGTGCATGTTTGTGCCATGCTACCCAGAGCCCTGTACTCACTCTGGCTGGGGAGTTGACATTGCCCGTGTGGTATCCGATCTGTAGCGAGCCAAACACTGCCGCCACCACAGAGGTAAGCAGCGTGGCAGTCAGCTGACTCTGGCCATAAAACCAAACACATGTGTCACGGTTAAACAATTCTGTAAGCTCAGTGTAAACACACACTGACTAATGCACATGTGCGCTCTCACACGAAGCACGAACATCTCTTAGTTTCCATTTTATCATATAGTTTCAATTCTAGCCAATGGCTCAATATGTGTTATTTTCTTTTTTGTTAATTAAAATCTCATTTACTGACATTTGAATGAAGAAAAAAATCTTATTTACTGATTATTGGTGGGAGTGAAGGTGATATTAAGATAATGAGATTTTTGGTTCATTAAAATCTCATTTACTGACCATCACCTTCACTCCCACCAATAGTCCCATACACTTGATATTACTTAACATTATTCACAAAAAACGGACAATTTCATAGGTATTTTAACACACCTTATTCTAAATATTAAAGAATGATAAAGTAAACACTAACCTCTGCGATTGCCATGAGCCTGTCCTATGACTGTGACTTCTTTCGAAAAAGGGAACAATTTTTGTATTTACTCTAGAGCTTGTTTTTCCAGCTAGAGTAGATACAGGAGAGGCTCTTAAAGTGGCATGTCTCAGGGCTGAAAACATATATTCCATATGATACCATTAGAGCAGTGGTGTCAAGCTCACTTTAGGTAACCGGCGACTTTGTAATTATACTATAAGTGGTTTAGAGAGGAGAAAAATAACAAACATCTTTACACACATGAATTAACAAATGTTTCCATTTATCAGAATTCATCTAAAAAGTACATTTCTCAATGCTCAAACATTTGAAACGTATACTCTTTATTATATTGATTAGAATAAATGTATTATAATAAATATTATAATTATCGCAGTATGCACTGGAGGGTAATTTGTAAATTGATTTGCTTATGTTTAAAAAAAAATATTTGCTTAATGTATAAGAAAGAGACATGATTAAAAAGATGTTTTGAAAAATGTAGATGACTTTGTGTTAATTGCTCTATTAACAAAATAAAATAAAAAAAAATACTTGTTCAAAGTATTTCTATTTAACAATTTACAATTACGTGACACTTAAGTTTGTACACATGGATTCCAAATTAATTTGCTTGTCTGAATTACATCCCTTCCTTGTTTTCCCCTTGTTTATTGTGTCCACCATGTAGCACTAGGAATGAGAACATTAGTAGTAAAAAAAAAAGCACAGGAACCATTGTTACATTTTGTGCAAATTCACAGCATATTGCTAAATGAATTACAAATGAAATCACCTTTAATAGATGCTGTGTTGATATACTGCCAGCCATTTCTTTTTAGGACATATTTATGACAGCTCATTTAATCAACTTTTTTTTTTTTTTTTTTTTTTTTTAGCAAGACACCCATGAGGTAAGTCCCTTACCTGTTTACTGGCTTGAAGAATGATTATATCTGCAAAAAATCCAACATCCACTCTTTCTTGGCACCCCTTGAGTGTTTATACACTTCATCCAGGGATTAGCACTTGTTCACACACATTGATGTTTCCAGGTCCTTCATTTGCACCCCACCCCTATATGCCCCCTTGCCTCACTACCATCTCAATGGTATCTCTCCGGGAAGCTTTCAGACACTTGTCCATACCCAGGCTCCCATGTGATCCCTGATGAAGTCGCACCAGTGTGATGAATTTTGAGTTGGGTATGAAAGAATGGCAGCGACAGGCATCTCAGGTCTACACAAAATTCTGCTTCTTTCACTCAATAATCATCCTGTTATTTTCTTGCTAGTTTGATCACAAAACTGAGGGACTCAATCAATTATAAAGACGAGCTCGACTAATAATTCAATGGGCTAGACCCTTCTAAAGACCATGAATTGTATCCTGAATTCATAAGTCTGTTAATGCTTTTGTATGTAAGACTGACAGAAACTGTGTGCATGTCTTCATACGTCTCAGTGTAAATGTGAGGTAGGTCCTGTCTGATTATTTTTGACATAAAGATATTAGAATGTCCATTACCTGTATTACATGTACCTGGCTATTTTAACAAAAGCTCCTGAAAATCTTTGCTTGGTTTCTGTGAAGTGTGTTTTGGTTACCTGATATAGATGCTATATATATAAAACACTAATTTACAGGTTTTTAAATAACAGTAGGGCTTTGTAAGAGAAAGCCATTCCCCTCTTGTAGCCTGTACTATTTTATTCTACTATTCTGTTTCTGTTTGCCTTAAACAGTGGACATTGTCTCAAAGCAGCTTTACAGGAATAAAAAGAGATATATAATTTTTTTGTTGTTTTTGTAATACAATGCATAATCATTAACAGTGTTGTGCTAGTTACTAAAAAATAGTAACTAGTTACAGTTACGCGTTACTTCATTCAAAAAGTAACTCAATTACTTTGTTGATTACTTACACCAAAAAGTAGTGTTACTGTTAAAAGTAACTTTTTTAGTTACTTTTTTAAAGAACGTTCTTTAATGTTTCCGGTAATGCCCTTTTATGGTTTTATGCGTTATGGTCTATACAAACACAAAACTGACTTAAACACAAAGTAATTTTTAAACACTATTTTATTAAAGTCAGACCAGCACAAACTGAATATATCACAAGGATTTCTGAAATAAATAACAAAACAAGCTGAATAATATATTCAGAATCAAAAACTAAAGTGGCTTCTACATCATAAAAGCTGTTGTGTTGAGCTCTTAAAATGTTCCTTTCACAGTATGAAAACTATCAACAATGTAGAACAGAACACCAGGTTAGCTTCTAGCTTCTAGCTTCGTCGAGGCGTGGAGTTTCTGGAGGTGCTGCTATCGCAGTAGATACGAGCTTCGAACCAGAAAGACACAGCTTACATTTGACTAAAAAGTTTTTGTCTTTATGCTTAACTAAAGTGAAATAATGAGCATATTTCCACTTTGAGAAACTCGTCTTGCTCTCGCCTCGACTCGCCATTAGTGCCGCACAGACCTGAATAAACGGGGACGCGCCCACAGTGCGTCTTCTTCGTGTATACAGTGGTTCATCCACCAATCCTACAATGCGTCGCTGCTGTAAACAGGTTAGACTGTAGTCTACACTTTAACCGAAATTCATTCATTTAAAAAAGTAACGGGTAACGCACCATACGGTAACGGTAACGGAGTTACTTTATTTTAAAAAGTAACGCGTTACAGTATTAGTTACTGTCAAAAGTAACTTCGTTACAGTAACGCGTTACTGCCCAACACTGATCATTAATATAATGATGTCCTCTGAAAGAAGATGCTTATTTAAAATGTTCCAAAGGAGTCTCCAGTGTCAGCAAAACATTTAGTTTTTCAGTAACCTGGGTTTTTTTCTTAGTAATTTTAAAAGACGATGCCGATAAATGGCGATTTATAGCTGCTATAATGTAAGTGATAAAAAATTTTTCGTTCATGTTCCACAATATTACATATAACTATATTTGTTTTTATTTTTATGCAGAATATCACATTAAGAGTGGTAAAAGTAAAAAACAATGTTTTCTTTGTCATCAGCCTTTATCACTCCATCCTATCATTGCTTATTTTCCTATAAGAACACTTCCTAAAGTGTTGTATTTCCGACTTGTCCTCAAGTGTTTTACTGAATAACGTAATCATATCTTGGCATGTCACTGTAACTGTGACTTGTTGAACAGCGTGAGCTGATTGTTGTGTTTTCTTTCTTCACAATTTTTTTTTAAGTCAAAAATTAAAACCTCTCAGAGTGTTGACGACGAAAAATGACTACAATGAAAAAACATTGTTATGTGGTAATGTAAAAACACAGAGGTTCCTACTTTGGATATTTTAACTTATCTCTTGTTCTGTCAGACATTCCTGTAAAAATATAGTAGATGTGTAATGGTTTGTAAAAAGATTAAATCAAATAAATAATAATACAACAACAACAACAAAAAAAAAAGTATGGCAACCAAAAAACTGATTTTTATAAGATTGAATAAGGGCGTAGAAGCAAAGGCAAGGATTAAATGTTTTGCATAAGGAAACGTTTAAAACATTCACCAGTGGATTTGTGAACACTGAACATTACTCACAGCTTTCAGTGGTTTACCAAAGCACAGTCCTCTAACATTACTATTATTTTTTTTTATGCAGGCTACTCTGATTTGTGCCAGACATCATCTCTATACTATACCATAAGTTTAAAGGTTTAACAATGATGGATTTACATATTTTCACTATACCAATATGCCAGCTAATCAATTATAATATAGTGCCACCCAGATTCTTCCTCATTTCATCTCAGGGATTTTTATTATTAGGGATATACTTATATGCACTAAACTTAATGGCACAAATGTATACATTAACATGTTATATTCTCTGTATGTCTGTAAAGCTGTTTTGGTCAATGCAGATATATGAAAAAACAAAACTAAAATGAACTGAATTCATTTTGCAATTATATGAAAAAAAATCCTATTGATGTATAATGATATGTTATAAATGCTAAAGATAATTATGTGCTCAGAGTAACGCATGTCTATTATTTATTACATGTCTAATAATAACATGTAATAATATAATTTTTTTAGCAACCTATAAAGGACATGGCCACACTGTGTACTGACTCAGACCATCAGCTTGTCCATGAGTCTCAACAGTTTCGAAAGTCTCTTCATTGTTATTACAATTTGTTTTTGGACTGTATTTAAACAATATACAATGTTTTTTTTATCACATTTACTCCTAGGTTCTCATGTGAAACCAGTATAAAAGAGAGAATGAAAAGTAGGAATGCCTCCTTGGGGTGAGGAGGCATTCCTAGGCGGAGACCACATCAGAAGCGGGCAAAAAAGCCACAGCTGTAAAAGCTGAGTGGAATACTATAAAAATGAAGTGCCCCGAATGTGCCCTTGGAGTTCCAGGTAATCCCCCCCCGCAATACCCCGCAGATGACATCATCGCGCAAATGATTCATCACATATGATCTGTCCCAGAGGCAGCGAGGCCTCAGCTACAAGAGATGTCTCTGCCTTACATTTCTGAAATAATAATAATAATAATAATAATAATAATAATAATAATAATAATAATAAAATCATGTGAAAAATACGTTTTTTTCTGTACTGAAAAAAAGCCAGGGCTGTAAATAATACAACTGTTATACAGTAACCTCGGTACTCGTCGCGATGAAATTCAGTCTTGCGGTAAAACAGATGCATGAAGAGTGTCATGTTAGCTCGTGAACAGTGCCATAAAGTGCTCTCTTTGTAAATTTTCATTATTCCTTATACAGTACAGTACTGTATTAAAACAATTGTTTGGTATTCCTGCACTTTCATTTAATTGCCACCAGGGGGCTCTCTTCAGAACATAAGCTTCCAGGAGGTTTTGGTCAAAAGGGCCTTAATGAGGCAAACAAATTTTATTTCTAATTCCCTCTACATTTGCAAATCTATGTACAAAAGATGTATAAATACAATTACATCTGTATTGTCTGTATTGTCTCGTATTGTCTGTATAGTCTGTATTGTCTTGTATAGTCTAAGCTAAATATATCGTGTTATTTATGTCTGCACTTTTAAAAGTCACCAACAGCTGGAAATAAATTCCTTGTGTGTGTCAACACACTTGGCCAATAAACCTGATTTTGATTCTGATTCTGATTATACCAACTAAATAAACTCTGTAGACTGATTTTTTTTTTTTAAATGGTTTTAAAAGTTATTGTATACCAGCAATAAAAGCACATACAGCCTAAATCGAGCTAATGTTAAAAAAAAGAAAAAAATTTAAGAAATTACATGAAAGTCTGGCTTCATTCCAAACCGCAGTTTTAGCCCTGAAACAAGCGATATGCGAGGAAGGAACCTTTTCCAGGCTTTTTTTTTTTTTTTTTTAGTTTTGGCAGCTCTGGAATTGAAACATAATCAGGGCTAATCCTGAATTTAATAGAGGACAGATGGTGCAATATCAAATGTAAAATTGAATAAGATCTCACATAAAAAAAAAGAAATCACATTTGTTTTTATTTTGTGAATCAAATTTTATGACACCTATGTACCAACCATAAAAATAAAAAAAACAAGGACAAAAGGTGGACGAAAGACAGACACCTGACCTTAAAAGGCCATCTGTATTCTCAATCATTTCTGACATGCTGTGACATGACTTTTGACTCTAGGCATTGACCTTCTGACAGGTGACCTTTGGGCATGCAGGGCAGGTTCTACTCCAGAGAGTCAAGCATGGCATCAGGCACAAATGGTTCACAGGGAGTGCTCCTAAGCTCTAAAACCAATTCCAGCAATCACAAACACACACACATATACTAACACACCAACTTCCTGACCCGCTCAGACCCTCATTGTAACTATTAACTATGTGGTCCTACAACTGAGTGCATTTAATAAGCTCTAATGGCCTTGGAAATATTCATCAGAATCAGTGGGTGCACACAGGCAAAGCTGCTTATGTAACATCTTTGTTTCTTACAGCAAACTTGAGTGGGAGCTGGAAAAAAAGAGGACTGCTCAAATATTATATCACTTTCCCACTGAAATTATATAAAAGCTATGGCTTTAATCTTGCCATTCAAGCACCAACTCATTTCCATCATGAACTAGAGAATAATAAAAAAAACCTAGGTAAAAAAAAATCCCCACTTTTACACCTTTTACATCTGCACATACACACATGCCCACATGCATATACACACACACACACACACACACACACACACACACACACACACACACA
>JAAIIK010000016.1:4367312-4385101 GCA_014706435.1 Silurus glanis | reverse complement strand
ACACACACACACACACACACACACACACACACACACACACACACACAGAGAGACGCACGCACACTACAGTACATTACAGAAAGTCTTCAATCCCAGTGCGTGTGTCTGAGAAAAGGAGGATAAGATGTGCGTTCTCTCCCTTGCAGAATTCATGTCGGAAACCGATCTCTCCTCTGTGATCACATCGTAACTCTTTCTTAGCCTCTACCTTCTTATGCTCATCCCTCTTTCTCTCTCACTTACTATTTCTCTGTCCTCCATCCTGTCTACTGACCCCTGTCTTAGTTCTAACCATAAATGGATAAAAATTCCTTATTAGATTATAATCGTTAGAATTGGCTGAATGCTTTGTTAAAAAGGTTAAAACTATTTACGCTGGAATACTGTAGGTCAATTGTCAACTTAAAGGTGGGAACAGTGAGCAAACTTCACGCCAGAATCACCCTCAAGTGTTTTTCTCAAGATTCAAGAATCAAGTTTTTGATTTGTTATGCGAAATACAACTTGCATTAGACTGGAAACCTAACTGGCTATTTAGAAAACTGCTAATATAAAATAAAAAGTAAGAGAAAATAAAAGTGAATAAGAGATTTGAGAGAATATATTTGTGAATTATACATTTTTGAAAACGCATTAATTTACAAATGCATCGCTCTATCATTTTCAATCGTTTCCCAAAAGTTGCTTATCCACGCTGAAACATCTTGAAAACGCTCCCTGTACTGCGCATGAGTCAAATGCGAGACGATTCGTCCTGCGTCATTTCCGCCTGGCGTTTACTTTCCGTCTTTCCGAAACTTTGCAGCGATGTCGAGAAAAGGCACTGTCACATGACTAAAAATGCGTCATTGTTTACGAAAGCCTTTTCACAGTCCGCACTGCGACACGAAGCGTTTCAAAAAGCGTTTCAAAAAGCTTTCGGTTGACCAAAAAAGCAGTCTCGGTGTGGACGGAAGGCCAAAACGGAGGGGAAATATGTGTTTTCGAACGAAAACCTATTAGTATAAACATGGCCTGCACAGTGTGATTCGAATCCTAATTACCGCATTCATATTCACATTATTATCCTGTAATAATGCGACATATGACAAAATCAATCTAACATCTAAAGGGGTTTGTTGAAGTCAGCAGCATGGGGTATGGGACTCCTTTTGGGCCCATTAATCACAGTAAAGCTGGAGAGCTGAGGAAATAAAGGGCTTGACTGGGCTAGAGAGCCCAGATTGCTTACAGGTGGCGCCTGAAGACAGCAGTGGGAGAGTTCCAGTTGAGCTTCATAGCCCATGGGGGAAGGGCATGGGTAGTAGATGGGGCTTTTGGCCCTGGAGAGCAGTGTGTGTGTGTGTGTGTGTGTGTGTGTGTGTGTACAAGAACCAAAGGTTAACAGCAGGTTTCTGAGGGGGAGTGGGGTGACGCAGGTGTGCTCCAAGTCAAATACTGGTATGTTTGTGTTTTATTACACCCGACAGATTTACTGCTTACACTATCTCCGCTGAAAAATAGATCCTTTGTATGTGTATCGCAACAGACAGTGCTATCAACCATATATATTTGGGAGCTCACAAGATAACTTGACTTTTATGTCCATTATTTAGTGTGATGGCCTTTAGGAGCTTTTTTGGAGAGAACTCAAGAGTTCTCGTTTGTCCACTAGTTCTGAGGACCTTGTAAGATCTGAGTGTCTGCGCACTCAGTCTTCTCTATAGCTTCAGTCCCCTATGGCAATTAAGAGGCTTTAGAGAAGCAGTCCACTTTGGCCTCTCCTCATTCAGCAGGGGAAAGTGGTGAAATGACTGCGCCATTAAGGACACAAAGCTGCTCCCCGGACACGATCAAGTGATAAAGCGGAGAAACCAGATCCGGTCTGTCTTCGAACAGCCTCACTTGAGTGCTGATCTGTGATTAGAGCCATGCACACTACGGCCCGGTGCAAAATGACTACACACTGACACTCAGGTTGATGCTCTGGTATTCACAACACGGTTTCACACCAGCCCGTTTACAGGAAAAAAAATTATATATATATATATGCTTTCACATTATTGAAAGACTAAAGGTCTTATGTTGCATTTTCATTGGATCACAACATTTCTCCAGAATTCCAGGGTTTTGAAATGTACAAGAATTCAGGCAGGATTCTGAACTATTTCTAAAAAGGAATATGGCTCTGGACTATGATTCCCATCAGCCACTGCACCATCACTTGTCACTATTAACTTAACCTGTTCAATTTCTCCCTTGATTGCCACATGTCTATAAGTCTCACCTTTTATATAAATGTATGTTTAACGTTATTTGGTGTAAGTTCTATAATCTTTGTTTATTATTAACTTATGCACTTGTATCTGCTAATCCACTTATTCCATGGCATTTGTATTTTACATGCAAATAGACATAAAACCATGACTAACAATTATAGTCTAACTAGCTTCCTAGGCATGAAATATATACATGCACATCTCCCCGTATCACTCTTTGTTTAAACAGAATGTATAAGCTAACTTGAAAGATTTTCCATAGTAACCAATCTAGTAATAATAACACACTAAAACTAAATGTGAACATAAATATGAATAAAAAAAGACAGGAATATGATTTCAGAATGAATCAACTTAAACTTTAAATAACTTCAAATATTTTGCTCTCCATAAAAATATCTTGTGTCGAAATTATACAAGTTAGAAATATGAACATGCTGCGAAAAAACCCTGAAAAAATAAATAAAAGATTGTGCTTTAAAGTAAACGTTAAAATAACAACAAATCAAAACAATCAGATTTCTTTGCTCTTATGCCATTAAAAAAATATAAATTTAACTTTAAATAACTTCTAATATTTTGCTCTCCATAAAAATATCTGTCAAACACAAGACGTCGCACACCTTCATCATGCAGCTCTTCAGAAACTCTTCCTCGGTAAATAACCGGCTGATTGGCCTCTGATTTCTCTGCCACAATAAAACTTGTTTTCACACCAGCTTCACTTTGTGATTTTGCTCTGGTGAAAAACGTCTGCTGAAATGTCAGATTCTTCTTTAACTCTTCTACTTTCTGTATCTTCTGCTCTTTCAGCTTATCCTGATGTTTTGGGATCATAGTGGCGTCTTAGATTAAATTCCTTAACAACAGCCACATTCGCTACACAAATAAGACACACGTGTTTACCGGCAGTGTCAGTAAACATATACTCAGAATCCCATTGGTTTTGAAACGCTCTATTTTCAGAATCAACTTTTCTCTTGGCCATTGTGAGGGGCTTCACAATAACTGTACAATAGGGTTAAATACATCAACGGAAGCTTGACTTGATTGACGCTGGAATGTTCCCAGGTAGCCTAGCGTTCGTCGAGGCAGCTAAGCGCTGCAATATGGGATCTGTAGTGTGTGTTATCAGCGCTTCATATCGCCGGCCCATTAATAACAATAATAATAGATCTATATAAAATTATCTGGCGGGCCGGATAGAATTGTACATCGGGCCAGATGTGGCCCGCGGGCCTTGAGTTTGATACATATGATCTACAGTATAGACTTACTTGCACCATGCAAAGCAGAAACAAAGTAATGCTGCACTGATAACAGATAATGCACTCACGATTTCAAGTGGAATATTCAACACAACCCCTAATCCACTTTGTGGTCCAAAAAACCTAATGTTTATCCAGGCAACACTACTAATGAACCTTAGTATCAAGAGCATACTGATTTTGGTATTGCTTTATTTGCTTTCCCTATTAAAAAACAGGAGAACGTGTTCAAAGCCAGGCGACACCAAAAAAACACTAACAATGAGGCAGAATAATGTGTGAAATGAAATGTGCAGGGCAGGTGGGTTTCAGGGTGAGAACTCAGAGAAAAGCAACTCCCAAAACAAATGGCCTGGAAGAATCGGCCACTGTGGTTTAATAGGCCTTCTCATTTTTAGTAAGGACATAAAAGTTAAACTGTCCCTTTGCAGGGTAACAATTAGTGCTCTGGCTTCCTTCAGTGAAAGGGAAGGAATGTAGTGTGTGAAGCACTGTTGAAATCAGTGTAAATCTTGGCAGCATAAAAACCTCAGATATGTTTAAAAAAGTTCAAGTTACATCAATATGTATATGGTAGAATGTTCTTCATATTCAGATTCATTACTCAGCTACTTAAGTTGATTTTAAAACGAGTGCATTTCGATAATCTATGAAATGCAACCAAAAAGCAGTCTACAATACAATGTCATCTAGAAGCAAGAAGTTTTACAAATGTAAATAAAAAAGCAATTAATCATATTATAATATATAACTTCACACACACACACACACACACACACACACACACACACACACCTATATATCTGTCAATCATCAAAAAAAATAGTCATAAGTTAACTCGTGATTAATCGCAAATAAATTGCACATTTCTATCTGTTCTAAATGTACCTTAAATTAATACTTTTCAAATTTTTACTACTCTAATCAACCTGGGCATGGACTAATATGGATGTTTTATGCAAATGTATGTTTATTATTAGTGAAACCAGACTCAGAGCATTAAGACAAAATATTCTTGTACATGTTTTAAAGTAATTCTGGTGTTATGTTATTCATCAGGACACCAATCAAAACTTTTGCTATGTTTCCACACGGACGGTTTTAATTGCCGGATGTGTGCATCATGGAGGATTTTGGACCTTGATTGTAGACTTGATGCATCAATAAAACAAATGTTTTAATAAAAATAAAAATAAAAATGTTTTGGTGAAGTTTTTTAGTAAAGAAAGGATGTCGTGAATAAATGTGACAGGAGTGATTTGTGATATAAGAGTATCTGCAAGAATGAAAGGGGAAGTTTATCGGACTGTGGTGAGACCTGCGATGTTTTATGGATTAGAGACAGTGGCATTGAGTAAAAGACAGGAGGAGGAGCTGGAGGTAGCAGAGCTGAAGATGTTGAGGTTTTCGTTGGGAGTGATGAGGATGGACAAGATTAGAAATGAGTTTATTAGAGGGACAGCGCATGTAGGATGTTTTGGAGACAGGGTGAGGGAGGCGCGATTGAGATGGTTTGGACATGTGCAGAGGAGGGACATGGGGTATATCGGTAGGAGAATGCTGAGGATGGAGCCACCAGGAAGGAGGAAAAGAGGAAGTTCAAGGAGGAGGTTTATGGATGTGGTTAGGGAAGACATGCAGGAAGTTGGTGTGAAAGAGACAGATGTAGAGGACAGGGGGGTATGGAGACGAATGATCCGCTGTGGCGACCTCTAATGAGAGCAGCCGAAAGAAGAAGATTTGCACAAAAATGTTGTGTCTTTTTGCACCTTCATCAGCAATATAACAACAACAATGTCCTACCTTAGTGAAGGACTAAACAGCGTCCACCAGAGTGGCATCAAAGTGATTAACTATTTTATCCAAATCCATGTGAATGGCCCTCTAACTGTTAAGTACTGCAATGTCCAAGAGTCTCTCCTGGCTCATTGTGTTTCTCATATATTTTATATACAAAAAAAATGATCAAGGGCAGAACTATATTCAAGCCATTCACAATTAACTGCTCAATTAGCTGTCCTCCATCAACAAGATCTGTTTAGTTATTCAGCGTATTGGGACACTTAGCCATGTACTTTTTAACTAAAAATACAGTGGGAGGAAATATAGCAGTGATAATAGTGTTTTTTTAACAACTAATAAAAAACACTATCTACTATAGAGGGTGTCTGGGCAATTTTTTTATACTGAACTCCTAAGATGTTCGACTTCAGATCGGAAAGTTGAAATGCTAGCACCTTCAAGCTGCCACTGCTGGGCCCCTGAGCAAGGCCCTTAACCCACAACTGTATAGTTGTATTAATGAGATAATTGTAAGTCACTCTGGATAAGGACAACTTCATAAATGCCATAAATGTAAAATATGCACTTAAAATAATGTGGCCATGAGCTACTACAGTAGATTAAGTTCATGATTTTATAATATAAAGCTATTGAAAATAGTGTTTTTAAACTTTTTTTGCCACATTAACTATAATCTTTTTTTTTATTTGATATTCTCTCCCGCAAATAAAACATGTTTGTAAAGATTTAAAGCATTGTAAAGATTTTCAGATCCTATTTTAACACGCCTTTCGGTGGATTTTTGAGGGATAATAATATTCAAACATTATTATTAGAGGTCGACCAATTGATTGGCCGATTAATCGGGCCTATTTTTTTTGTTTATTAAACAGTATCTGCAGATTGTGCTGCAAATAAGGGCGATTAGAAGGCAGGCACATCTGACACACCAAACTGTGCGTGTACATTCAGCGCTTGCGTGAGAGTACATAACTATCCCTTACCAGCAGAGGGCAGTAGTCTGTAACAGGCATCCAAACAGGGAAAACGAAAGAGGTAGAATGTGAATATAAAAAGCAAGTAGCGTGTCCACCTGCTGCGATGATTACTAACGAATTCGTGTAGGTTTTTTTAATCATGCTAAGTTGCAAAGACAAGTGCAAGAATGTCAAGCTATTTTTTGTGTGCTCATTCGCTAAGCTAATTAGCCAATCTGATTCTCTTTCTCGCCAACGAGCTCCGCCGCTGATTCGACATACAGAATCTGCCGAAAAACAGCTGATGCCGTCTGACTAAAGACATTGGTGCGGAAAAAACTAAAGCTGACACTTGACCCTCACCCCCAACATTCCCCAAAGGCCCGCCATCAGTTTGGTGTGTCTCGGGCTTTAAATTCTTATCATTTGTTTTCAATCTAGCCTTATATATTTTATTGTTCAAAAATTATGTTGCATTTGGAGAGAAAATAAAGAGAGAATAAGAATAACATTTGAAGAGAGAATGAGAATAACATTTGGAGAGAGAATGAGAATAACATTTGGAGAGAGAATGAGAATAACATTTGGAGAGAGAATGAGAATAACATTTGGAGAGAGAGAATGAGAATAACATTTGTAGAGAGAATGAGAATAACATTTAGAGAGAGAATGAATAACATTTGGAGAGAGAATGAATAACATTTAGAGAGAGAATGAATAACATTTGGAGATAGAATGAGAATAAAATTTTTAGAACTGTATTGTATATAATTTAAGCAGTTTTCTGTATCATGTCAATTAGATTTCATTGCATGAAGGAGGAAAGAAAAATCGGCATCATATATCGGCCATCGGCTGCCCCAATATCTAAATATCAGCAGTGGCCGGAGAAAAACCCATATCGGTCAACCTCTAATTAATATTTATTTTTATTTAAAAAATTTATACAATGACAAAAATGTGAAGTTCATGATGTATGTATATGTGTATTGGATGATATATGTATTTTGGTTACATAAACCTGTCAGGCAGTGGCTCTGGTCTTTCTTCTGCTCCTCACATGAACCCAAATCACAAATATCTGAGCAGCGTGCAAGTCTGTCTAAGAGTCTCACGACGCTGAATAACTTTGATTAGCCAATGTCTTAAAACTATTCGAGGTCGAAGTTTTTATTTTCTTAAAATCTGTAGACAGTTCTAGAACATGCTTCTTTTTTAAATACAGCCTGATCTGTTCGATCCGACACTGGGTGAAAAACCGAGCCAAGAAAAAGCGATTCATTTCACAAATCAAGGCTGCAGCCTCCGAAATCCTTACAGCCTAATAAAGTGAGTGAGAGATTTCAAGGTGTAAAGGCAACTATTCGCTGTGGGAATGGTGGTGTTGCTACAGATACAGAGTATTGCTTTAAGCCAACATACTTACAGTGTTCAGAAACAGAAAAAAAATAAGTGAAAAAAGTCCATTTTAGCTTTCGGCTGCTGCCAGATTCGGGAAAATGGGCACTGGCTCTCATCGTGTCTTAGATTTTTTGGCAGCGGTACGCCCCAAACCTTGAGTATACTCATCAATTTTCAATTCAGTGTATTCCAGTGAACTGACATAAAACTGTCTTTTCGAAGACATTTTATCAATCCCTGAGTGTGTGCTGGGGAAGGCATGCATGTCTATGGGGATCTAAAGCAAACCAGTGGACAGGGGGCAAAAGAAACCCCCCTTGGCTGTCCAAATGAACCTGATGTTTATCCTGGCATGTCTGGCCATATGCCTTGCCTGATGTTATGCCCCTTCTCAGCCACTGTTTTTCAGTGTGAAGCACGTAGCGCCAGGGTAAACACATGAGCTCAGGCCTCGCTGGGCCCGAAGCAGCCCGCAGGCCAGGGTAAACAGACACGACGCTCCTAATAACGAGACAATCCCACCAGACAGAGAAGAATTGAGTGCAGTGGGCTGAGGACCTGTCATCACATAGTGACCGGCAAACTATGATAGAGATTCTCAGGCTGAGAAAATCAGACTCGCAGGGAAAGGAAGAAGAAAAAAAATAAAATAAAACTAAGAAAGCAGTAGCTCTGTAACATAAATTCGTCCTGGCAGTTTGAAATATGAAATGTTTCTCCCCCTAATACACAGAAATAAAATACAACCAATATAATAAAAAAAATCCTAATTAACAGGTGACATGGGAGAAGTCTGAAACTGTAGCCTTCCCATAGAGGGAATACAAATCGTAGACAAGATATCCGGCTGCTAATAAATATTGGAAAACCTGCACTGTCTTTTCAGGGTGTGTTGGAGGATGATGATGTCTTCCATGAGCATCCATTTCAGCGCAACATTTTCCTTCATGCAATCCAGACATGATCTGCTGTTTCACTATGTTCCTAGAATATACAGCATTCTGAGAGTGAACGGAAAAAAATACGTAGAGACAGACACTTGACTGGGTGGAACCCCCTCGTCTTGATTGCTAGTGCTTATAAAAAAAAAAAATCGCATCCTCATAATTCGGGGTTTCGTAACAGTAGAATGATTACATTCAGTCTAAACAATGTGTCATTTCATATCTGTAAAAGTAAAAGAAAAGACGGGTTTTAATCCAATACAAATTACAGAACGTTTCATACCACGGCTAGTGATTTTTGATTAATGAGGTGGGACAGCTAAGACATGTAGTTTCACTTGAGCGCTGAGCGCAGAAACAGGTGCATCCTCCTCGAACAGGCCTGCATGCTCAGGTCAAGTAAGGGCAAGGAGTAATTATTCCCAGTCGAACATGATGACCCTGCCTCCTGTAATTCCACTACCTCATTGCTCCACGCAGACTGGGCTATTGAGCTAAACTGAATGGCTGACTGTCCTGCTACGCTCTGTTTACCTGCGCTAAGTTTCTTCAGCATGAAATATTAACACTGCCTTCTAAACATCTTCCTTACAACACAAATATATCCAAATTAATTGCTATTTCTAGCTCTGCCAACATACACACACACACACACACACACACACACACACACACACACACACTCATCCTTTCGCTGACATGCGGCAATTCTGTTCTGTGTTAGTGATTCTGAATGTTAATGCATGATATTCAGAGCCATCTGCACCCACTCATGTTAGTGAAAGCGATTAGTGTGGCCTTACTGAACAAATTAGTTCCTTGCCTTGTCCCCTGACTGCTGCTGCTTGTTGTAGTACCTGCAGAAGAGAGAGCGAGAGGGAGAGAGTCGGAGAAACAGATTGAAAGACGTATACTTATCGCCATTACTCACAAATTCTTTTTGCAAGGCTTAAAAACTCAAACAACGTTTTGCAAGGCTAGCTGTCTTTTTCCATCAGTGTACACTTCCAGCAGTGGGATGAAACTTGCTCGTGGGACTGCATTTAATGCCCAGGAGTTCTTGAATGTCCAGAACTAACTTGAAAAGCTTTCTTATACAATTTCCCAGTAATTTCTTACATTAATGTAATATAATGTAACTAATATGAAATATAGCGTTAGTTAACATCTTAATACGTATACATTTACAAAAAATAATATTAAAAAAATGTACCAGATTTGTTACAAATGCAAATTGCAGTTTAATTAATTATTTGTATTATTTAGCAGTCAATTAATTTCTTATTTCAAAATAAAATTTTATTTGTCACATACACATTCATACAGAGTATGATATATAGTGAAATTCTTTTTTGACTGTCGGACTTGTAAACATGGAAGGAAATACAATATAAATATATATACACACACACACACACACACACACACTGGAAGAAAGTTATTTTTGTATTCTATTAAATTCCATGTCCTGTTTTCATTTTAAGTTTTCATTCCTCTTTCACCACAGCAATTTTTAATTCCAATTTATTTTTAACTACATATAATGTTATGGAATGTCATGTTAAGTTCTAATTTGTGTTATGACAGCTTGAAATCTTCTTCTAAGAATCTCTCAAAACACAAAAACCTGCAGTCCTGAAGATGTTTTTTTATGCAAAAAAAAAAAACTAAATAATACTTTTTGTGGCAGTCTTTCTACAAAAAGCTTTACTATATCACCAATGATATTATTTAAGTATATGATATAAGTATTAGTCAATTAGCCAGGAATGAACTCTTACCTTAGACTATAACATTAGAACGCAATCTTTAATATCTTTTTTTATTTTGCACAAAAGAAATGCCCCCTTATTAAATAACATGATATTTTAAAGTATTCACATATCACAATAATCCCCAGTTCTGCCTATAGATTCACTTCTTATTGTCCTAACCTTCTTTATTGACCCCAAGGCATCCTTTCAGCTCCTGCAGAGAAATGGCCTTGTCCTTGTTCAGGTCACAGTAATCAATAAACTTGCGAGCACATTTCTTAGGCTTGGCTTTCTTTTTTACGTAACGTTTGAAGGGCTTCATCTCCTTTTTGCTGATGTCGTGGCTGCGGTTGTTGTCCAGCTGAAAGAAGTACCACTGAACCACACGTTCCTCCAGAGTGTGGCTCGGGTCAGGCTCTGCAAATCTGCACAAGATTTCTGCAGGGTAAGAGGTAATCATGCAACGCATATACGCATATAACAAAACATGTTTGGAAACATCAGCACGCTTTAGTAGTGCGTATAAAATAAGATTGATGTGTTGAAATACAATAGAAATCCTGTGCCTTAATCATGTGCAGAAATCATTTGATACTTGAAGGAAATCATGCAGAAATATTGAGCATGTTTATAGTAAAATATTTGCATGATAAAGGTGATGATCGTATTAGCAAGAAATTTTTAGGCTTGGAAGATGATCTCAACAAATGATCAGGATGAAAAAGCTGGACAGACAATAGGAATAAAATGAAGCTATATTTAAAATAATAATATTCTCTATTGAAAAAAAAATTTTTTATTTTTTTTTATGTTTTACTTCTAATTAATATTTATGAAATAAAATTTTTTATAAATTTTTTTTTTTTTTTAGGTTATTCATACTTTATTTAAAAGTTGCATCATAGGACCATTTTTAACATTCAGTCATTTCTATGCATATTTAAAAAATAAAAATAAATAAAAAGCATCTTACCTCCCGCCACCAGAGGGAGTAGGTGAGTTAATGGTGTTTACCATGTCTGTGGTTAGAGCATCCAACAAACTGGTTATGAATTCTACTTTCTTTCCATCTGGGCAGCCTGTCAGATTGAAACAAAGAGGAACTACATGACCACACAAGCTTATACAATGACAAAAAGCAGAATGTTTTTGCTAATTTGGCTTACAGTCAGATACGCTGAGAAAGTTGTGCAAAAGTGCTTAACGTTAGCTTTACAAAATAGATGCGGGTGTCTGCATGCATAAATGAATGAATAATAAAATAAATAGACACATGCAAGGTGACATAATCCAGCTTTTTTTATAGAGCATTGCACAACGCTTTGGCTAGTACCTTGCTTAATTGCTCCAGATGTAACGCCTTAACCGCAAGTGTTTTTAGCCTAATTATGTCTTTCAAAGAGCAACTTCAAACACAAGAACATAAACGAAGCCACTTTTACCCCCAAAATCACTGCTTTTGCATTCTCTCACACTCTATCTGACCTCCCTGTGCACCAGTCCCTCTGTTCCTCTTGTTTGACCTCTGGGGCAGTTTGGGGTCTTGTTGCATGCAGGTGAATCCATTTAGTGTGACTTCGGCCAGGACAAGTCTTGATGCACCGCTTCACTGCCTCGCTAACGGGCAAGGTTTTAAATTAGAGCGTATCCAATATGAAATTGGATTGGACCGTTTCAAACTCCTCAATGGATGCGAAATATTTTAGCTACTTCCTTGTTTGTTTTTTAAGAGTTTCAGGAAGGTTTCAGGAAGGTGACCCTTGTTAGATCACGTCTCCAGATAGAAAAGTCATATTTTACATAAAAGGATGTGAATCTTTTCATGACGAGTGACAAGTTACATAGGTAGAGTACATAAAACAGAGGAAGAAAAAAAAAAAAACACCCTGTTTTACCCCCCCCCGCCTCTTAATGAAGCCCCTCTCCAACCAGCCATAAACCACGACACACATCTGCTGCACAGTCAGGAGCCATGTTTTACTCTGTAAATGTACCAGATGTGGAATTAAAGAGCAGTTATAATGCAACTTTGAATAAAGGGTAGAAAGTAGATCAACCAAAGGAAAGGAAAGGAGCAGAAACCAGTGAAAAGACCCGGGACCCTTGTGAAAGCTTCCGGCTTGAAAGAAAGACCACCTCCAGGTGGCAACACATGGGAATTATAATAATCCCATAACCGTTTCCCAAATTGTGTTAGTGAGCGCAAACAGACACCGAACACTTAAGTTCACGACTACAGTATAGAGCAAGATTATTGTCTCTGTTTTACACAGTGGGTTTACAGGCAGCAGTCCTCACCATTCAGATCTCTGTCTCTGAAAGGATCCTCCATATCTGACACTGGGGGGCGGACTGCACATTCTGGCTTTTTATATCTAAGAGAAAGCAGACGATGAGAGAGAAAAAGAAAGAGAGAGAGAGAGAGAGAGAGAGAGAGAGAGAGAGAGAGAGAGAGAGAAAAGAGAGATTTGAACTAGTTGAGACACAATAGTCAGAATAAAATCCGGGAAATCGGGGGAAAGGAAAAAGCCACGCGAGCCAAGACAAAAATAAAAACCTGGACATTTAGGGGAAAACATCTATTGTCTCATCAAATGTAATGACTCAGGAACATTTTTAAAGTGAAGCCATAAACCTAGTGACTTGCAATGCTTGAGAGGTTTTTCAAAAAACAGCAGTTTTAAGTTGTTTTGCACAACATGCCTTGCTTTAGTCTTATATAGTCATTTATAAAGTCTGCATTGAAGATTTATAAGTGAGAATTAGCTGAATGAATGAATGAATGAATGAATGAATGAATGAATGAATGAATGAATAGTGGACCTTGCTCTTGGTGAATTTTACTCAAGTTTGAATAAAAAAGGAGGTTGATGGAGCATGTTTCATTTTCCTGATTTTTTTTTTTGAGATTTCTTTTTTGCACTTCTAAAAATGCCCAGTGATCTAAAAGTGAGTGTTTAAGGCATGAGCATTTTCCGTTATTTTTCAATAAAAGCAGTCATTTAAACCATAAGCTTTACTCAAACACTAGGACAATACAAGAACTGCAGTCACCAGAGCAATATGTGATTTAAATTGCATAAATATTCAGACTCATGGCTGATAAGAAGCTTTGTCATGTGGATTATTTTGATGGTTAAAATTGACCAGCGTGTAGTTCATGCCGCTGAGGTTACCAGATTTGTCTTGAGTAATGGTGTGTAAGATGAAGCATCTAGACCAGGGGTATTTAATCTTTTTCACAAAGGGCCTGGTGTGGGTGCAGATTATCATTCCAACCAACCAAGTGTGGTCCTTGATTGGATGGAATGAAAACCTGCAGCCACACCAGCCCTTTGTGAAAAAGATCTGATCTAGACCAAGGGTCTCCAAGCTACAGGAGGGGGAGAGGGAGTTACATACATACATACATACATACATATATATATATACATATTAGGGTTGTCAAAATTAACGCAAATTGATTTTTACGGCACAAATTTTATTAACGGGTGATAAACGCATTGCTGTTTCACCATTTTTATTAAAAATAGACATAAATAAATCAATATAAAAGAGGCCAAATTGAAACCTTCAAGGCAACACGCATTTACACGCGTCCGTGTGGAAACATAGCAAAAGTTCCATTTGTTCTTCTGATGATTTACGTAATTTAAAACACCATCATTACATTATAACATTCACTAAAATCAGTTTGTCTTCATGTTCTATGTTAAGGTAGTTTTCACTAATAATAAAAACATACATTTGCATAAAGCATCCATATTTGTCCATATATATATATAAAAAAATCTTCCAATTCTTTTTTCCCTTTTCTTGTCAGTAGTTGTCTCCCAATTATCGCCATTGCATGGATTTTTCTTACATACTCCTTAAGATCCATTAAAGAACATTTTGAGAGATGAATGTTTAACACTCATGATCAGAATTAGCAGAACCTGTTGTATATGTAAATGATGTTTTCTGAAATCATGCTGTATGTAAATTTAAATAGGTGCTCTTAAATGGCCAAAATGCACAATAAATAATACAGCATCATATTTAAATAAATTTTCCCCGAAAGGTTTTAGCAACCTGGAAGCAAGTCTTGCATGGCCTGGTACTGGGTCATGAATATAAAAACTAAAGAATAGATAAAAAGGATAGAAAATGATGAGTAAAAGTACAAGATCAATTTAGGTTTTTTTTTTGTTTTTTTTGTTGAAAAAAGAAAAGAAAACGTGTCTATGGATAAAAGGATAACTATACCAAGCACCCATATTTAACATTTACAGCTCACTCCATGTTCATTTATAATTTTATGAATTCAGAAATGTCTCTGCTCCAATAGGCTCTGTCTGGAAAAAAATAAACTGTAATATGAAGATATCATGAATCTATTAATAATAGCTTATATATGTATTTAATGGTTTAATTCCATAAAACTTACAATTCAGCATGAAAACCAGTAGCACAGGATTTACTGAATACTGAATGCTGCTGCTCATTCACACAATAAATGGCCTTAAAGTCAAGAATATAAAACTAAGACACACCTTTGATTCACTCAGACTACTCATATACAAAAATATGCACAAACTCAAAGTACTATTTCCTTCGTAGTTAAAAAAAAAACATGAAACACAGAATATAAAAAGGCAAGTGATTAGCCCTGCACTGTGGTCTAAACGTGTAAATGATTAAGCGTTATGTCCTGTAGTTACCTGGCTGAGGTTCCAGGAATGGGTCGTCCTGTGTCTACCAGCACACACCAGCAGTAACCGGTGGACTGGTGGCACTGCACAGGCTTGTACAATCCCAGTGGCCCACAGTCTGGGACAAAGATGCCCTCTCTCGGGTTATGCCGACCCTCGTCAAGCGCACTCTGTCTCTCTTGGTCACAAGAAGGAACTTTCTCTAGAATCAAGATAAATGTGATTACAGAATGGAGCTTATAGAAACACTGGAACTTTCAGTCACGTTCTTTTAATACAGAAAGTTGAATTGCTACGGCTGAATATAATACGAACCAATTTCAATTGAATTCAATTGAATTTTATTTGCATAGCACTTTTTACAATGGACACTGGCTCAAAGCAGCTTTACACAGATAAAGTGGTCATAAGGTTATATAAAATAATGTGTAAGTTATTAAAGTTATAAAAATATATTGCCAATAAGTATGTTCCATATAATTGTTTTATCCCTGATGAGTGAGCCAGTGATGACTGTGGCAAGGAAAAAACTCCCTGAGATGGCATGAGGAAGAAACCTTGAGAGGAACCAGACTCAAAAGGGAACCCATCCTCATTTGGGTGACACTGAATGTCCATTCATTGTAATGACATTGTTGAGGTGTGTAGTAATAGATGTGTAAATGCAGATCTTTTCATGGAAACTGTCCTGAGCCACTGTAGTAGACGGTTGATATTAATTACAGTCCGAATCAGGTCCTCAAAGCTCTTGAGTTGCTCAGTGGCTTTATGGATCTTTAGTCTGTAGATGTGGAACCATCCCCAGCTGCACAGAGTGGTCTCAAGTGAGAAGGACTCCATCCAGAGGTAGGACATCAGGATGAACCAGGCAGATCCAAAGAGAGGAAAGGACAGGAACACTAGTCACTGGAATCTCAGGGGCATGTTTACTCGACAGAGGTGAAAAGTTGAGACAGCAAAATATAAATCCACAACAGTAATTTCTCAACATCATAATGTCAAACTGAAAGGGACAAATTAGGATTATGTCATACAGCTACACAAAAAAAATTCTAAACCTCAGTATAGTTTGCAATTCACTCTATGCAGTGTAATTAGTAATATCTTTGATGAAATAATTCCTAGAAATTCATCCCAGGCCTGTTTTGATAGGTCTTTGGTTGTCATGATGAACAAACCCTGAAATGATCCAGAGACAGAAGTATAAGGTGGCGCAGGAAAATGGGACATTTTGGAAGTAGGAGTTGGTAACCCTGGTATGTCGGCAATTGTTTGGAACCAGTGCAACCTCGTTTATAACCCCTTGCCATTAGTTCTAATGGAGCAGTGGAGTGGTTTAGTGTGTGGCGTGTGATGAGATTTCGCTGTAAAACCATTTATAAGACTCATGATTGTCTCCTGCCACCCTGTATTTTTACTGATATTATATAACAGTTTAAATGCAAGCAGCTCAACTCAAATTATATAAATTATTTATATTTCTTATTTTCATTTTAATTTTTACTTTTATCTTTACTTGATTTTTCTTTTACTGTGAGCATCCATAACCAATTTCCCTATGGGATCGATAAAGTATTCTGATTCTGAATTCATGTTAACTGATTGTGTCTGACCAAATTTAAGGTGTTCATCACACACACACACACACACACACACACACACACACACACACACACACAGCAGCTACTTTGCAGCAGTTTCTTGACATAATCCCAAAAAACACTTTCAGTTCCATAGTTACGCATTTTACAACGTGATAAGCTTAAGGGGAGTTAATACCTATGCAACGCACCATGGATGCCACCTTAGAAAAATGAAACAAAAAAAGAAATACATTTGTAACATGTATGTAAAAAAGGCAGGAACATGGGGTATATCGGTAGAAGAATGCTGAGGATGGATCCACCAGGAAGGAGGAAAAGAGGAAGGCCAAAGAGTTTTATGGATGTGGTGAAGGAAGACATGCAGGTAGTTGGTTTGAAAGAGGCAGATGTAGAAGACAGAGTAGTATGAAGACATACTGCATCTGCTGTGGCGACCCCTAGCAGCAGCAGAAAGAAGGAGAAGAAGTATATAAAAAACAGCAGGACACCAGTGCTCGACACTTTTAAGGGACAAATCAGAGATCATTGTCAAAGTTCCAAACCAGTG
This sequence comes from Silurus glanis, assembly GCA_014706435.1. Lineage (NCBI taxonomy): Eukaryota > Metazoa > Chordata > Actinopteri > Siluriformes > Siluridae > Silurus > Silurus glanis. Next base: position 4,367,872 of record JAAIIK010000016.1, on the reverse strand, counting down.
ATCACAAAACAGACTATAGCATGACATGAGGATAATCCATAATCAAAATGGGAGAAACAGACAAAGTTCAAAAACCAGTAAGTAAAACTAAAGTTAGGAAGCCATTAAAAAAAAAAAAAAAAAAAACGAACTAATTAGGAAGTTTAACGATTACAGCAGGATACAATTAAAATGATATGCACATGACACAATAAGGAGCAAAGACAGGAAGAGAAAATGAAGAATTTTTAGAGATAAAAGGAAAGCTTATGGCACTGTTGTCAGCTCTATTGGTTGTAATTATACAGCATAGAGCTCTACTCTCCTCATCGCTGATTCAGACTGACTACGAGTGCCAGATAAGATCCAGCGATGACGCAAGATAGTGGATGGAAAGTGGAAGTGCTTGTTTAAATTAGCACATGCAGAAGCTTGGTGATGGAAATATTTTGAAGATATTCTCTTGTCCCTGACCTTTACATAAGGCCTGAAACTTCACACACACACACACACACGCACACACGCACACGCGCGCACACACACACACACACACACACACACACACACACACACACACACAC
>JAAIIK010000016.1:4331589-4353438 GCA_014706435.1 Silurus glanis | reverse complement strand
ATATATATATATATATATATATATATATATATATATATATATATATAATAGAATACTCTGGTGTTTGTATTGACTATAGAGATTTTTTGGATTGTGACAGTTTTGAAAAAGAAAAAAAAAAAAAACTGTAGTTGTGGCACATTTTTGACCCATAGATCAATGAGCTGCTTTTCCACCCACACATACACACCTAGACACACACACACACACACACACACACACACACACACACACACACACAATCACCCACTGGAGTACCTGTGCACACCGGAGTTTTGTTTTGCACTGAGGACCCACTGACTGGTTTTCCGTCTGCGGTTACACACCAGCAGTATCCTGTAAGTGTGTGACACTGAACCTAAAAAAAAAAAAAAAAAAAAAAAAATTCTTTCAAAAACTACTAAATCTTTAAGATGTTCACTAGACAGACAGATTGAAGAGTAAGCTTTAGCAATAACTTCTATTTATGGACAGCTAGTCTGGATTTGGCAAGCTCTCTGTGACAAATGAAGACATGACTGGAACACGTCAGTAGAGCAGGTCCCAAAAGTGAGTTAATGTACACTTTTTTCAAACATCTTCCAAAAATTCTGCTACTGATGAGAAATGCAGGGACGCAACGAGTCCTTTGGAGTCGTTCAAGGTTCGAGGTGCCGTGTGAGTCCCAGAGGAGCCGTACGTTTGTTTTCAGGAGTGGCAGATTTAATGTATAGGGCATGGTGATCCAGAGCTCTGACACACCTGGGCAAACGTTCCATCTTCATTGCACTGCGGGATAAAGATGGACTCCTGTGGCATCTTGGCTTGCTCCAGAGCCTGGCTCCTCTCCACAAGGCACTTTGACTGGCCTGAATCTGTAACACGTACACAGATGGACTTAAGATTTCACACATAATAGAAAACTTTTATAAGTATGATATCTTTATCTGGAACACTGGAATACTTTCAACTTTCAAACATCTTCATTTATAATTTCACAACTTGCACACAAATGTCTTTGGATGCGTCTTTGGATGCGGTATAATAAAATTTTGCGTTCACTTGAACTTGGAAACCCAAACCAGTTCCAGCATGGCAATGCACAAAACAAGCTCCATGAAGATCTGGTTTGCATGGTTTGGAGAGGAAGATCTTGAGTGGCCTGCTACAAAGCTGTGATCTCAACCTTACTGAACACCTTTGGAATGAATTGGAACACTACCTGCACCCCAGGCCTCCTAACCTCACCTTCATCAGTACCTGACTTTACTAACACCCTTGTGGCTGGGCTGAGCACACTCCAAAATCTAGTGGAACATCTTCCCAGAAGAGTGGAATTATAAGAGCAAATTGGGACTAAATGTGGAATGCGGTCCTCAAAAAGCAAATTCCGCATACCATACTCATGGACCAGGTGTCTGCAAACTTTATATATATATTCATTATTCAAGAAAATCCAAAAAAATCTAACAGGCTATTTGATACTGTGTATCTGTTATACATACATAGTAAATACATACATCTGTCAGCATTCATGTTAGCATGTTAGTAAATGGTATTTTACTTCCCTAAGATTGGATAATAAATTGACTAAATTATTATTAAATTATAATATAAATATAATACTAAATTGATCATAAAAAATATGGCAAATTTACATAACTGCCAAAGGTTTTAAATTGGAAAGACCAGTGTGAACATATGTGCCAGTAAGTAAGCTATAAAAAAAAAATGGTTGGTGTTGGGTCATATTATGCAAATAAACAATGCTTTAAACCTTGGATCACAGTACTGGAATGCTTGCAGTCAAGCACTGTAATGGCAAGTAATTTTCCTGTTAAACAAACATGTCTCTGTTTGGATTTTGTACGTGCTTACAAAATTGGTAGGCATATATTGACATATAGGGTTATGCATGTTAAAAGCTATAAAATGTACACAAGCCTGAATCGCTTGCGAGGTCGAGTCCCTCTGGGTTTACTGTTAATTTCAGTTATAATTACATCACTCTGTGTGGAAAAAAAAAGAAATTGTGTGTTATGTAGGGATTTCTGACCAGGAGGTTGTGAGTTCAAATCTCAGCATCACCAAACTGCCTTTGCTGATCTCTTGAGCAGGGCTCTTGACCCTCACCTGCTCAGTTGTATAAATGAAATAATTGTAAATTGCTCTGGATGAGGGTGTCTGCCAAAATTGTATTATCATAATACATACAAACCAGAACACAAAGTGCACATTCTTCCCTCATTCAAATGCAGCAAAAACAGTATTGAGAAACTGTTGACAACTAGCAGCAAGCGATTTTGCACGTTTACCTTTGCCAGCTTAAATGAACAAAATTATAAACAAAAAGTTGCCAGGTATGCACTTTTTGCAGAGAGCATACGTGCTTTTGCACTACCGATAAAATGTTATTCTTCAAAACTAATGTGCATGTACGAAAAAAAAAACGACTGAAGAAAACATGCGCTTATAATCAGACTCTTATCATACTGTGACTTTTTTTTCATGCCAATATTGATAGTTTACAGCTTGGCAATGAATTCAGACCCTGGCAAACGGCAAAACGTTGAGAAATGTAACAGGCAACACCTGTTTGCAGCAGATTTCACAATTTTGTCGAATTTTGTTAAAAGCCTCCACAAGCTTATGTTGGTCTGACCTTTCTTTTCTCAAGCATTGGAAACGGTTCATATTACTCACGTTGGTAATGGAGTTGCCTAAAGCATGCGCATTATACAATATTTTATAGTAGAAATGGTTTAAACAATAAAAAATATTAATGAAAAGAACATGTGATTCCTTGGCGTAATGAGAGGAAAGTAGTTAGACTAAGGCGCCAGACAATTCTAATTGGCTAAGTCGATTCAGGTGTGTGTTTGGCCTTGTCTGACTTCTAAAATACTGGTTACCTGTTCCTCAAAAATAGGAGCTGATCAATAAAAACTTTCCTGCATTTGTAAGACTGGAAAGTTTTATAACCCTTATGCATCCAAGAATCCTGGAAGTGCACGCATTCTACTTGTAGAGCGTTGCAAAACAATGCACTAGGATAACGTGACAAGGGGATGTGTTGCAACCATAATATTTGCATTCAAAAGACAGTCACTAAAGAAACTATTGTTGTCTCAATAAATCTTCACTGCCTTTGTCAAGTGTGCTAAAAAAAATAAATCTCAAGTGGTACACTACTCAAACAACTGTTTGTGGACAGATGACACAAAAGTAAAACTTTTGGGTAAATACAAACAGTGTTTTGTTTGGAGAATGCAAAACTTTGTACACCAACACCGAAACCTCATCCTAGCTGCTTTGCTACCTCAGGGCCTGCATGACTTATAGTCGCTGACAGAAAAATGAACTTTAGAGCAACATTTCTGTCAAGGATCTGAAAATCAAATGACACTGGTAAACAACAGTGAAATCTGAAACATAGAAATAAATAGGGGAAAAAAAAAATATCATAAACCACCAAGAGACCAAACAGAAGAAATTCCATATCTAAGAATGGCCTATTTCTAGTCTCAGTCTTACTAATAAAGCTTGTTGTTTAAGCAGGACATTTCTTGCCACTTGTTGGAAATCCTTATGAATTCTTCAATACTTTGCATAGCTGCATATAGTGTAGTGGACACTTTATATTCAGGGAAAATCTAGTAAAAAATGTATAATAGCTGTAATCAGTGGCCATATGATGAGATAGAAAAAATGGAAGAAGCTTGTCGTATTACTGTACTTAGAAACATAAAAAGAGCAAAATCATCGGTCCTGAACCTTTCCTGTGGTGGAAAACCGTCGCTAGGTTACATATGTAACCCTAGTTCCCTGAGGGAACGAGACGCTGCGTCGAAACGCTTTGGGAACGCGCCTGAGTGTTCACGCTCTGAAATAATGTATGTAATCAGTCAAAAATTGGACGCTGGCCGTCACTGGTGAGGTGACGTCACGACCAGGAGTATAAAACGCATATGAGAGAGGACAGCGGCAGCTTCTGCAAGGGAGAAGGAAGCGCTGCAGGGATGCCGGAGGTGTGGCATAGAGTCCAGTGCGTGCACCGGACAAAGCCGGTCCAGTTTCTCCTGGTCTGGGGCCTGGAACGGAGGAGGATAGAATGCCTGTAATCTTATGGGTCGTGGGACAACCGAGGGCACCTTGGGGATGTAACCCCCTGTACAGGGGTACAGGATGGCACCAGCCATACCTGGGGTAAACTCCAGGAAGGTGGGGGGCCACAGACAGTGCCTGCAGGTCCCCTACCCTTTTGATAGAGCAGATGGACAACAAGAATGAGGTCTTGATTGAAAGGTGCCTCCAAGATGCCTCGGCTAAAGGCTCGAAGGGGGGCTCAGAAAGAGCGACGGCCAGGTCCCACCCAGGCACTCTAGGTTGCACCGGGGGCCTCAGCCTCTGGGTGCCGCGGAGAAAACGCGTTACCATCGGGTCTCGCCCACAGATGGCCCCGGCCACGGGAAACAGACGCCACCTGGCGGCATACGACCTCCTCGTGGAGGGAGCTCTGGAGCGGAGAATGGTCTCTACCACCTCGGTGGAGAGACCAGAACCTCGGAGCTGTGCCCCCTCAGCCTCCACAGCTATGGGCGGGGGTGAAATATGGCACCCCCTAGCTGGGAAAGGAGATCCCTCCTCAGAGGAATCTTCTACGGAGGATGCTCGAGGAGAGCCACCATGTCCCACAGACCTCTGGCGGAGCGACCACTCATGATCGCTCCCCACCCCGTAAAGGACGCATCCGTCGTTAGCATTAAGCGACGACCGGGGACTCCCAGCACAGGGCCTCGAGATAGGAACCGGGGATCTCTCAAAACATCTAAGGCACGTAGGCATCGCTGCGTGACCTTGATAGTGCGGAGGGGGTTGCCCCTCCATGAGAACCCGTGGGTCCTGAGCCACCACTGAAGGGGTCTCATGTACAGCAGGCCAAGTGGAATCACACTGGATGCAGCTGCCATAAGCCCTAGCAGTGTCTGGAACTGCTCGACAGTGAGAGGCTGCCCTTCTCTGACCTTTCTGACAGCTGTAAGGATGGCCACAATGCGGGCAGGGGAAAGCTGCGCACACAAAGTAGTTGAATCCCATATGACACCGAGATAGGTGGTTCTCTGTAATGGAGAAAGCACACTTTTCCCGGCGTTCAGCCGAAACTCCAACGCCTTCATACGGGCGAGAACGACACCTCAATGCCGGACCGCCAACTGCTCAGACTGAGCTTGGATCAACCAATCGTCGAAGTAGTTGGGGGTGCGGATGCCCTGAGACCTTAGGGGAACCAGAGCCGCATCCACACATTTCGTGAAGGTACGGGGTGAACGGGCAAGGCCAAACGGAAGAACCTGGATTGGTAAGCTTCGGCCCCGAAAGCGAACCTCAGGAACTTCCTGTGAGAAGGTAGGATGGATACATGAAAGTAAGCATCCTTTAGACCTACCGTGACAAACCAGTCCTCGGATCTGATTTGAAGCACGACCTGCTCGAGGGTCAGCATCTTGAACCTGAGTCTCATGAGAGAGCGGTTCAGCTGACGTAGATCTCAGATAGGACGCAACCCTCCGTCCTCGGGAACTATGAAGTTCCAGGCGTAGAACCTGGACTCTCGTTCTGATGGAGGGACCACCTCGATGGCCCCCCTCCTCAGGAGAGTGTCTACTTCCTGTTCCATGACCAGAGCCCACCAGGGTGAGAAGAACCCCGTGAAAATGGGGCGGAGGTGACCCGAACTGAATAGAGTAGCCTCGCTCTACAGTACGCAGGACCCACCAGGACACATCTGGAAGAACTTGCCAAGCTGCCAGAAAGCGCCTCAAGGGTACCAGTCTCTCAAGACTGATCTCCGGTCCAGAGCCAAGGGAGCACCCTGAGACGGCTCTAGGGGAGGCGAGATCTCCGGGACCACAACGATACCAGGTGGACCAAGGAGAGAGCTCGCTGGAGCTGGCCGTGCCCTGAAGCACCGAGGGTGGCAGGGTTAACGGACCAGGCCCCTTCACGGCCAGATCCCCAGAAAGGTCTGTGTCAGGATCTCTTCATCGAAGTCATCCTGTTGAAGATGACAGTCCTCAGATCTGTCACCTCACGTGGCCTCGACGCGAGCGCCGCGCAGGATCCCTCACAGGGGGAGAGCGAGTCGCGACACTGCGTTTCTGCACCTCCCGATGGGAGACGAGGGCTGCGGCCGGGGCTGTGCCCGCCGACGGGGTCTTGAGGGAGGAAGCGATCCCGGGAGAGAGATAGCTCGCAAGCGTCTCTCCAACCCGCAGCATCGCTCCATACCTGTGTACTTCCCGCCCCGTTATGTTCTTTCTTTGTTTTTGTTTTTTTAATACAATGTTAAAAGGGGCCGAAGGGGCCATGCCCATGCCCATGACACTTAGTGTACAGGTCTGGAAAGGACGGGAAAATCCCGACATGGAGGTTGCGACCTGGTGTCAGAAAAAGTGCTTTTCTGCTCAAGAGGGACTTTTCTGCTCATGAGGCGGCCAAGTTATGTAGCTCGGCCAGGGGTTACATATATAAATATACATACAAATATATATATATATATAAACTGTATTATTATTATTATTATTACTATTAATATATATGTATGTATATATTATATTTTACCACGAGGAGTGAGAGCACCCCCCTCGAGGAGTGCTCTCCGGGATTGGAGCGATCGCACAGAAAATGAGAGCAGAATGTGCGCGGCACATTTTTTTATGAGCGCGGCGCAATATGCACAGATCATGCACAGAATGTGCAGAGAATCTGAGCCGAAAATGCGCAGAATGTGCGCAGCCGCACCCCTTGGGAAGCGACCTAGCTCCGCCCCCAACTCCATAGCTCAATGAGCCTAGCTCGCAAACCGCCCCCCATCCTTCTCAGAGAAAGAGAGGCGGAGCTAATGCACTCGCCGCAGGAGGAAGAATCCGCTGAAAGGCGTGCTTCCGAGCGTTATTTATTTTAATCATTTTATCTTACTACGAGGAGTGAGAGCAGAATGTGCGCGGCAACATGAGCGTAGCGCAATATGCGCAGATCATGCACAGAATGTGCAGAGAATCTGAGCCGAAAGTGCACAGAATGTGCGCAGCCGCATCCCTCGGGAAGCGACCTAGCTCCGCCCCCAACTCCATAGCTTTATGAGCCTAGCTCGCAAAGCCCCCCCGGGGTCTCGGAGAGAGACGCTCGGGACCGGAGCGATGTCATTGACATGCAGACAGATCTCTTGAGAACCGACTAGCGTGCTCCGCTCCCGGGAAATATATATATCTTCTTTTCTTTCTTTTTTTTTTTTGACAAACAATCTGACAGACAACACAACACACAGAGTGCTTTCTGAACAACAGAAGCTGCCGCTGTCCTCTCTCATATGCGCTTTATACTCCTGGTCGTGACGTCACCGGTGACGGCCAGCGTCCAATTTTTGACTGATTACACACATTATTTCAGAGTGTGAACACTCATGCGCGTTCCCAAAGCGTTTCAACGCAGCTCGAGTTCCTGAAAGGGAAATTCAGTTATAGCATATTATTGAGTTAGTGTTAATATAGAGGTCCTAAACAGTGCTGTGCTACAACTGAACATGATATGATAGATTATTAGCTACATCAATATAATGTATAATATATCAACAAAGGTTTCAGAGTACCTGACTTTTTCCAGCAATATGTGGTTCTTCGACAATCTGTTACCACAAAGTTTGAGGCACACAATTGTATGGAATGTCTTCGGATGCGGTAGCATTGAATTCTCCTTTTACTTGAACTAAGAAACCCAAATCTGTTCATAACATAACAATGACCCTGTGCACATAAAGATATGGGGTACATGGGTTTAAAGTGAAAGATCTCGAGTGGCCTGCTGTAGAGCACCAAACGCAATGCAACTGAACACCTCAGTACCTGAGTATACTAAAGCCCTTCTGGCTGAATGAGCACAAATCTCTTAACATCAATTTTTAAAACTTTGGGGGCTTTATAAGAGCAAATTGGGGCTAAATGTGGCATGGGATGCTCAAAATGCGCATATAAATCTTATGGTCCGTTGTCGAAAAAACCTTTTGTCCGTGCAGTGTAACTCCTAGTTTATTCTTCACCCTTAAAGCCATGACACACCCTTTGAAATAAAGTGCTATGAGTGCGTGCCATGTTCCTGCCTTCCCTGAGTGTGAACATGGTCTGTGAACATTGTAACGCATACCAATGGGCATGTCGTGAAAACTCAACACTTAGCACTCTAATCTAATTCATACAGCTGGACACCTGTCTTGTAAAGTCCAAAAATCTGATACAGTTTTAGTTCTAGTGACTTAATCTTTCATACCTGGTACCATCTGTTTAAATAAACCGTCCCTGAACAGCTCCAAAATGCTTTAAAGATGGCGTATGTGGACTGTTTTTGTGAAATGGTTTTGTGTGACAGTTTTATGACAATCCTTGCACAAGTACATTTTCTGGGTATTGAGAGACAGTTTTGTATTACCTTTGATTTCTAGCTCTTTACCTTCTGAAGCCAGCGTGGGAGCAGTAAGCATGGGTGGCTGATCAATCCGCCCATATAGCTTACCTGAAATGGAAGAGAAGAACATGGGAGCCCATTATTTATTAAGTCGAAGATCTTCATTTGTTCTTGCCCATTTGTAATACGCAGGTCTAACAGTCGATAAAAGTATATATAGTTTGAAACAATGAACTAATTCGTATGCAGTTTCTTAGATATAAGTGCTGTTTATAATTCACTACATTTTAACTAAACTTTCTTTCGGCTTCTCCCATTAGGGGTCGCCACAGCGGATCATCCGCATGTTTGATTTGCCACATGTTTTTACGCTGGATGCCCTTCCTAACGCAACTCTCCCCATTTATCCGGGCTTGGGACCGGCACTAAGGTTTGTGCAACCCTAATAGTTGGGGTTGGTTCCCTGAGCGGGGATCGAACCCGGGCCGCAGCAGTGAGAGCGCCGCATCCTAACCACTAGACCACCAGGGGACTACATTTTAACTAAACTAAACTAAATAACTACATTTTGTGACAATCTAACTGTCTATTTAAAGTCTATGCCAAAGATTCCCAAATAAATATGTGAAATTGAAAATCACATATTTGACATTACTACGATAATATCATACTGTTCTTAAACAGTTCTAATACTACTACTATTACTATTAAATATAATAAAAATAATAATAATAATAATAATAATAGTAATTATTATTATTATTATTATTATTGGTATTATTATTATTATTATTATTATTATTATTATTATTATTAATAATAATATATTAGTAATAAACTTCAACTTCAAACTTCAAACTTCAACAACACTAAAATAAAACAGGCCCAAAGAAGTAAAGGTGAAAAATAAACCTGTGTGTGGTTACTGACCTTTGCACCGGCCCCTGTTGGCTATTGTCAGTGTACGATCCTTGCATTTTGCCCTCTGTAGCTCACAGGCCGTATCGTAACTCCGTCCATCTGAGCCACACACTGGTTTGGTTTGACTTTTTGAGCAGCTTATTGGGCAGTGATTGTCTCTATCCCCAATCAACCACTACACACACACACACACACACACACACACACACACACACACACACACATACATACAAAAAGAGCACGATGTATGGTACAGTTGGTTAGAGCTCCAAATAAATGGCACATTGATATAAACCAATATTGACAGCATGCTTTGGTCCTCTAATTCCACATCATTTGCAGTGATTTAAATAATAATATTCTCACTATTTCTTAACGAAACGTCCTATTTTTATTACTATAGAGCATTATGGAATTATGGAATGTCTGAGAGACAAGTCCGTTATTGCTGTCCTCTCATCAGCCTCTTTTTTTTACTCCTTTGAAAAGGAGTTTTGTAGATTTAACAGAGTTTCACTACTAAAAGAAGAAAAGCACTCTGATCCCATCTGTGCTGCTACCATTTACATGAATCATGTGTCTGGAAAAGCTGAATCCAATATGCTCAAAGTGCTATTACTGCTGATGTACTAAATGTTATCCAAACAAAACTAAAGATTTAATAAGCAGTCAGATGGATCTATTCGTGCCGTGTAGATAAATACAGTTGCAGCGTCATGTGTTTCACAGATTCACGGTCTTAACATTCATGAAATTTTCCCAAGCTGAGCATAACCGCGCAGAATAGAGGCTGCAAATCATGCAGCGGACAACAATAATGGCATTTCCCTTTGCGCTAAATTAGACACAGTTAGGCCTGTTGTTCTGACAGTAATGACCAGACATTATTCATCTCCCCACAGTTCCCTCAAACATTCAAACAGTTTCACGATTCGGTGTTGGCGACTCCAGCAGAAAAAGCCAGGCGAATAAATACTTAATGTCATGCGAGGAGTGAGATATTGCTCTAGAAACACACTGTACTCTGCTTAACACCCGATTCATTTGTGCTGTATTGCTGTCCATTGGTCGGTCGATCAGCAGGAGAGTTAGGTTACACTAAGAAATGGCGCTAGATTAAAAACAGCTGACCGTTTCTCAGCAGAAATGCACTTAGTCACTAATCCTCCAAATGTAAAAGCAAATTGGTTAAGCCTTTGGTGGATCTAGGTTTACGTTCGTCACTCGTGTAACTGCATACCTCTTCTGTTAGTTTCAATGTACTGTTTGGATAATTCAATGTCGTTACGAAATAACATACTTTAAAACGGCCGAATAATGAATTATTCCTTGTATGATTTCCAGCCCTATTCTGCTGTCTCAGACAAAATCACACGTTGTAAAATAATTCTCGAGGTCGTTTGAAAGCCACCAGTAGGAGGATTGCATAGGAGGATGCAAACATCTGCAAATATAGAAATATCCAATTAAATTTTATATATCTAAAAAACTACTTTAGTAATTTGAGCTACAGGAGCTCGTCTGTTGGATCGGAGTCAGCCTTCGCTCCCCACATGCATCAATGAGCATCGGTCGCCTATAACCCTGTCGCCGGATCACCACTGTTCCTTCCTTGGACCACTTTTGATAGATTCTGACTACTGCAGTCCGGGAACATCCCACACGAGCTGCAGTTGCTCTGATCCAGTCGTCTAGCCGTCACCATTTGGGACTTCTCAAACTCGCTCAAATCCTTACGCTTGCCCATTTCTCCTGCTTTTAACTAGTAGAACTAATCTTTAGAAAATTAAAATATTAAATGTAACACACACACACACTTACATACACATCTGTATTACCCAAATTGGGTAACAAATGTAAACTGTTTAATTACATTTTTCCATTTATTTTATTTTATTTAAGCAATTTGTGCAATTATCCAATTTAATCAATTTAATAAAACGTGTATTGCATTAATTTGATTTATGCTATTTTATTTTATTTTTTAATATTATAAAATATTATTTTATATATTATTTAATTCACAGTTGTACCTTGTCAAGAGTTCATTTGTGAAATGTTTTGCCTTTTAAGGTGCTTTATAACCATCATTTGTCTGTGCAAAGGAAAGTACAGAGTCAATAGCATTATTACTGCTACTAAAACTGTACAAATCCATTTTATGGTGAGAAACACTCACTTTACTTAAGTAAAAAGGAAAGACAGTCCATCATTACTGTAAGAATCAAGCAATCAAACAATTCCAGGAAGGAAAACCAAAAGCTACCTCTTTGCTGGTAAACACTGTTGTGGCTACGACTGAATTTTGAGGCGAAATGACATCCCATATGGTTTGCAGTTCGTGCACTTAAATTTGTTTTCCAACAGGACAATGACTCTAAACACACCTCTGGGTTAAGCAGGAGCTATACATTTTAGAAGGAGAATGATGGAGTGCTGCATCAAATGACCTGGCATCCACAATTACCCATTTTAGGTGGATTGGGATGAGTTGGGCCAGGGACTGAACGAAAGGTGGCCAACAAGCACTCAACACCTCTGTGAACCTCTGGAAACTCAAGATGGTTGAAAAGCCATTCTAGGTAACTACCTCATGAGGCTTACTACGAGAATGCCAAGAGTGTGCAAAGCTGTCATCAAAGTAAAAGGTACCTGCTTTGAACAATCGGAAATATAAAACACTGCACTCAACCGAATATCATTAACTTGTATTGACCTCATAAATACACAGAATATTAGTAAACCATGATATAACATAAGGCTCCATAATTATATACTGTAACTATGATTTGCAGCATGTTCGAAACAGTTCAATAAATCTGAAGCAATATACTGTGTCCGGTCTGAATGTTAAAATGTTCATTCAGGCCCTTAACATAAATGATAATCAGAAGATATTCACGTGATACAATTTTCCATTTGCACAAAGCAAAAACTTACCATATGGAGTTATTCAAATCAGAGATTTTGTCAGATTTTCATTACTTTTTGGGAAACATTAAATAGACAGCAATCTAACACCTAGGTTTCGAAGAACAAAATCCAAACAAATTTGAGTAAATAAATGTTTATTTACCCCCCCCCCCCCCCCATTTACTCTTATAAAAATCCAATTCCACATTTGATCCCCATTTGCAGTTATAATAACCTACACTATTCTGGGAAGATGTTCCACTAAATCAGGGGTCACCAAGTCGCCCGCAAGTACCACATGAGTCGCCCGCAGGCCTTTTTTTAAAAATAGCTCACTATAGCGCCACTTATCTGTGAGCTGCATCTATCTGTTTCCTACCTTGTTAAAACATTGTTGATAATTATAGTGAAAAATCATTAACATGATCAGTGTCTTCACATAGATGAATATCATTAATTATTAATAATAACATATGAATAAAGGTAAATTGAGCAACTTTGTTATTTTCAAAGTGTGTACCAAACTGGTAGCCCTTCACATTAATTGGTACCCAAGAAGTAGCTCTCAGTTTCAGAAAGGTTGGTGACCCCTGCACTAGATTATAAAGCGTGCTTGTGAAGATTTTTGCTCACTCATTCATTCTTAAGGGGTGTAGTAGTGTCAGGTACTGATGTAGGGTGGGGGAGGCCTGGGGTGCAGTCCCAAAAGTGCTCAGTAGGGTTAAGGTCAGAGCTCTATCGCAAGCCACTCAAGATCTTCCACTCCAAACCATGTAAGTCATATCTTCATGGAAGCGGTTTCATGCACAAGGAGCATAGTCACACTGGAACAGGTTTAGGTCTCCTAATTCAGTTGAATGGGAAATTGAATGCTTTTGTATCCAGAGACATTTTATACACTTGTGTGTGTCCGACTTTGTGGTAGTTTGGGGAAGAACCACATAAGGCTGGAAAGTCAGGTGTCCCAATACCTTGGTCCATTTGGTGCACTTTGCTACTGTAATATGTGGTTAGTGAAGGTAGGACACAAATAAACTCAATGTTTGCTTTATTAAAGCAAATCCAAAAATCAATGCCAAAGTCCATAGCAGGGTTAAGAATATAAGTGGCCAACACCATGCAGCCCAACACACACTGAAGTCAGGACGGCCAGGAAAAAAACATCAGAACTATAATAAATAATGAACAATGAAATGAACAATATAGTCACACATATTGACAAAGAAACAACAGGGTATAAACACAAAAACTAATCAGGAATTTAACATAGAACAGGGGAACACCATGGCGCAACAAACCAATGACTTGGTGACCAATGACCAAAACAAAAACACATGGCGATTGTAATTTGCATTGTAATGTAAACAAAATCAGATGGAATGATTGTGGAACGATGATGAAAACCGTGACAATTAATTCAGTAATAAAAATTTGTGTGATCAGCATTTTCATGCCACAAAGCCTAATAAAGTGACTTTTTTAATGTTCTAAGTCAATCGTTGAGACTTTAATGGCTCTGTTGAGTCAAAAAAAAAAATAATTTGCAGACTTTCTGATCACAAGTCAGAGCCATAGTAAAAATCCCATTATTTTAGGCTACAAGCCGAGAAGGAACAAGCTAAAATTTCTAGTAAATTAATCAATAATTAGTTTTTCTGGATTTATTATAATGGCCCACAGCCTGTAGACATTCGACTGTATACCGCTACTGTTATTTACTCAATAGCTACTGCACATAGCCTTGTTATTTATTTATTTTACTGTACACGTACAATATTTACATATTCACTACATGTCGATAATTTGCACAATGCTACTATTTGCTTTTGTGGTAGACACTAAATGGAATTGCTGAGTAACTGCACCATGCAATGATAATAATGCTGTTGTACCTGTATCTATGTGCGTATGTACGTAAACCTTCCTCAAACACCTCAAACAATGTCAATAGCACCGTAATGCACAGTATGTCTTTGTAAAAAGTCGCATTACACTGAAACTAAGAGGTCTAAACATTTTCCAGACATGACAATGCTGCTGTTCGTGGAGATATGGTTCACCAAGATTGGTGCAGAGAAACATGCACAGATCCCTGAGACTAACTTTAACCCCACTGAACCCCTCTGGTATAAACCAGAACAGTCATAATCTGATTTCACTTTATAATGTGTCAAACACAAATTTCCTCAAATACGCTCCAAAATCTAGCGGAAAGCCTTCATAGAAGAGTGAATATTATTGTAATAATAACTGAATAAATACGCTTGAATCTGTCTATAAGTCATAAGTTTAGTAAATTACCAATAAACATACCGTATTAAAATATTATACACTACCGTATTGTACTTCATGTTCCAAATACATAATTAAATCTGATTAAGTTATGACCCCACAGTCGAAAACGCAGAATTTGAAAACAAATCTCTCCAGAAATTTGAAAAAGGGTTCCTACACTCCGACTCCAATTTACAAGCTCTCGTGATGTAGTTTGAGTTGCGTGACCATAAAATTAACTATGGATTTTACTCCTGCTGGATAAGATTACATTCTGGATGGTATTACAACAAAACATAAAACCTTGTTGCTGCAAGTGAAAATATTTATAGCATATTTACCTACGTAGTAACCACGCATTTATGATGGAAGCAGGGAGGCGATGCTTTTTTTTTTTTAATTGTCAACCTGAAAGCGCTGAGAAGGAGCACGGCGAGCTTTCTTTTTTTTTTTTTTTTCAGTTTTGATATAATGCTAATTTCCTTCTGAGAAACCATCCTCTTAATTACATTTAACTGCAGGCTACACATTTTGATAATGTGCTTAAAATGCTTGCAATATTAGTTTTTGATTTAAAAACTTTAAATTCTGGCCTGAGTGGTAGAAGACTACCATAAAAAAATACTTCTGATGGGCTTGCTAATGATTCTCAGCGAAAGTGGCACTTCAAAAAAGAAACGATGAGAAAACATCAAGTGGGGGAGACAAAGGGAACAAAGCGATGGTCAGTGCCAGGTGTGAGTTTAGATTTTTTTTAAAGCCAGTATACCGGTAGTAGAAAAATTGGACTATGTGTAACATCAGGTCATTACACAGAATACAGTGTACTGTAATGTTCACAATATGATGTACCTTGTTCATTTATTTAAATGTCATATTCCTCTGTTTTTTTCTTCTACACACAGAAACAAAAAAAGAAAAAAGATAAATAAAAGAAAAATCATTTTTGTTGATTTATTGCTTTGCTTTAAGAGTGCTTAAGCATTCTTTCTTTGTTTATTCGTCCTTTTCTGCACATATATGAACTAAATATGCAACTAGATACCAACTAGCTTGTGAGTGAGGCCTCCTTTAAGTGATACAATTATCTAGCATGTTACTTGTTTGATATATTAGAAAAAAAAGAATGCATTTTTAATTAAACAAACAAAAATAATAATAATAATAATATAATTGGAACCTACACTAATATTAAATATTATTTATATACAGTATATTTACTTTAAATCCCTGTCATATATTAAATAAATAATCTTCCTACATCATATACTCAGTGTCATACTTTAATCATCTACACATCTGACTTCATTTTTGCTTTTCAATTCCCGTTACAATAAGGTCTTTTAGGGCACAGAACAGAGACATACATGCCTCCTGTTCATTCACACCACCCTGGTTACACCCAGGCCTTGTTAATTTAACTCGGAAACAATAGAAATCTTGAAAATGAGGAGGCCACCCAGGATACAGGAAGGACTCAGGCCAACTGAGAGAAAAGGAATATGGGAAAGTATTGAGCAACACACAAAGCCTCTGAAGTTTGCTGATAGACAAAGGAAAATGGTTTTGAGAATAACGATCTCCGTTACGGCGGAAAATGACGGTCTTGGAGGAAGTACGGGTTAGCGTTCTCCCTTAACGTTTGGTAGCTGTCGTATGATAGGGCATGAGAATTGGCAGGTGACCAGGTAGTACTAAAAAAGCGCCTTTGCAACAGAATCAGTCTCAAAAGAGTACCAAGGTTTACGTGGATCTCATTCTCTATACACAGGACTAACACGCAGCCTTTACATCAACCGATCAAGTCTGATTAAACAGCACATTTTTATTGTCCATAAATATTAGGATCAGGTCTACAAGTTGCTCATCTTATCTTGGACAAAAAACAATCCAATGATCTAAAACTAAAGATTTCGATTTGCAATTCATTACTCATAAGACTTGATCATGTAGCTGCTTTTTAGGTTTTTTCCCACTGGGAGCAAAACAGGAATAAAGAATGACTCTATTTGCCGGTTCATCAGTCAGTTCTGACTACTTATGGCACAATAAATTGTAAATTTTATAATACATGACTTTGGTTAGGCTTTTGTAATCCATGTACACATGGCAGAAATCTTCATAATTAACGCATGCTTGATCTTATATCCGATCTAAATTAGTGACCCTGAAAAAGCCATTAAAGCCCATCATTTTTAAGAATTTGTAATTTTACTTAAATGGGGTCAGGGGATCAAGAGATGCAGAGATAAGGGGCTACAAGATCAAGGAAACGGACATGCTTGCGTATTTACTGTAGTGTGTGATATTAGTGTAAGCATATGGTATAAATCCCACACAAACGTCCTTACTTTTATGTTTCTTTTATGTTTATTTGCAAAGAACCGAAAAGAAAAGTGACTGACGATGAGGAAAGAATTCAGACTTGTGTGAAAAATGTAGATTCAGGTTAGCAGATGACGCTCGCTTCAGAGTCGGTTGTAGAACGTTCTCAGATGTGGCTTCGTTCATATGAACTCCATCACTCTTTTTCCTTATGATTCCTATAAATACGTTAAAATCAGGTTGATTCATCCTTCTATATCTTGTCACGTTTCATAAAGAGCAACGAGGCTTAGCAAATAACAAACATGTAGGGAAAAGAAAAAAAAAAGATTTTCCAGCGATACACTTCTCAGGGGAGAAAAAAAAAAAAAAAAAGGCTTGCTTTATCCTGTTGTAATTGAAGGCTCTGGGAGGCTGGCAATCTCGCCGGTGTTTCC
The DNA here is from genome assembly GCA_014706435.1 of Silurus glanis. NCBI lineage: Eukaryota > Metazoa > Chordata > Actinopteri > Siluriformes > Siluridae > Silurus > Silurus glanis. The sequence goes on along the minus strand of JAAIIK010000016.1, from coordinate 4,336,132 downwards.
CACAGTGTGCCATATCACTCGTCTGATACCCACTGCTATCTCTCCATAGCGAAATGCCTTACCACTGACCCAGAACACATTCTCTGTGTCAGAAAGCCTCCCTGATCCAAATCCCAGCTGTCTTTCATTGTGTGTCGAGTACACAGCCAGCCTTCTATCCTCTCTCGCTCGCTCTCTCTCACACACACACACACACACACACACACACACACACACACACACACACACACACATACACACTTTCTCTATCTTTCAGTCTCTCACTTTCTTTCAAAGACTCGGCCCAACTGAGCTGTCTGCCTTCTGTCTGTTGGTAGTAAGTGTCAGCATGTCACACAAAGAAAAGACACTGTTAAAAGCATGCTGTAAAATGTTATACTGGACATGCTCAGTGTCTCTCTGTCTCGGTCTCTCTGTCTCTAATACACACACATTGTACATTTGCTGCCTGTGTGGGTCGTGATGTTCAGCTAATTAAAAGAGAGCTGGGAAAGGTACAGGGACCAGACTCTGGATCTGTAAGGCACTGAGAATGCACTCTTGGCACACACTTGTCTGCATTGGTTCATCATGTAGCTTTACAAGGCTTTCGGGTGATGCACTGGCACAGGTATGCTGCACACGCGGCATCTGAGCTCATCGGTAATTGACACCTTTTTTTTTCTTTTCTTTTTTGAATTTTATTATCCAGCCTCCAACCTCAGCGATCTTTAATAGGTGCTTAAAACGAACGTGCGACCGCCACTTAAAGCAGCGTGAACCAGATTGATGGAAAACATCAATCGCTTTTCAAAGGCCTGAGGATCAAGTCTGCTATCCATACCGTTCTTTTAAGTAAGATTTTAGTACAAAAAAAAAAAAAATACAATGAATTATTCAGAGGTTATGTCATGGAAAGTTTGACATGCTGAAACAGAACGTATTTGGGCATATATCGAAATTGTGAATCTGGTCTGGTGGAGCTTTTTTTTTTAATCCGGTGGCCAGAATTCAATTATACTACCAAGATGAAATCATAGTAGAATCTTTGGTCTACAGTGTTTATTCTAAAACATATCATCGTATTTCACTGTAGTACAGCCAAATGCCCAGATGGTCTTGCTCAATTTTATTCATGAACAGAGCTTTACTGTAAAAAATTGAAGAAAAAAAACAAAAAAAAAAATAAACCAGCAAAATTAGTTGTTTTCTAAAAAGAAATCATTATTCAAAATTAGGGGAAAAAATAAACAATAAACAAAAAATATTTTAATATGTAAAATAATGTAAAAACTTGTATATTTGGTTCATTATAATCTTATAAGAAATAATAGATGTATTTGATGGTATTTTGGATCATTTCGCTTGCTAGGATGTCATTTTTTCTCTGGTGTATTTAGTTTGACATGCATGACGGTGTTTTCAAATTCTCTTTTCAAATTCGTGTCACCAGGAAAGTTATATTAAACTTTACATTTATTTATTTGGTAAGTCTATGTATCTGATGTCCAAGTGAAACAGAATTCGATCCAAGCACAGAGCTGTTACAGGAACCAACAGTTACGGTTTGCGCCAAATGGCCAAATACAAGTACAAGAAAGAGCGCAAATCATTCACACACACCCACACACACACAAACACACACGTACAAACAAAGAGGGAAAGAAACAACTTGTGTGGTGTAGGACCGGTCACACAGCAAAATAGGCTTGTGATTGATGATCAAAAATGTTTTTGGTGAATGTGTCAGTTATTTTCAGAAAAACAGGACATTTGAAAGATAATTGAACTAAATGAACTGCTTTATTTTAGAGCCTATATTAAAAAACTTCTGCGAAATGACTTCATGTGGTTTTTAAGTCGAGGACAGAACTGAAAAAAGCTGAGGTAAGCCAAAGGTACAAGTGGCCAACTGCCCTCCACAAACTAAACTAACATACTGAGAAACATTAACATACACTGTACTCCTTTGGAAAAAGCACCGAATGCAAGCAAGGACAAATGAAAACGATTAGCGTTCCAATGGTCTTAAAAACAAATCACTAGTCAGAAAATAACCACTAAAACCTTAATATTTGACCATTTTGTGTTTTCCTAATTTTTCGACATCAACCTTGGACACTTTGACTAATAAGTGGTAAATGGTTTGTTAATACTTTTCATAGGGTTTGTTTTTAAGCTATTGGATATTCATAGTGAACTGAATGTATAATATTTGGTACAGAGATCAGCACAAACAAATGGTTCTACTTGAATTGGTGTCTTAAACAGCATATCTTGGCTTATATATCAGTTTTGGATATAAAACCCCAATTCCAAAAGGTTTGGGACACTGTATAAAATGTCATTAAAAATCAGAATACAATGATTTGCAAATCTCATAAACCCTATTTTAGTCACAATAAAAACATATGAAATATATAAATTTTTAATGTACAATTTTAAGGAAAAAAATAAGGTAGTTTGTAATTTGATGGCTGCAACACGTCTCAATAAAGTTGGAACAGGGCGACCAAAGTCACTAATTTGGTTAATTGACAATAGGTCAGTAAGATGAATGGGTATAAATTGTGTACAGTATGTTAGAGAGATGGGCAGAGTTTCACCAACTCGTCTTGTTCTTCCCTTTTTTGAGACCTGTAGCAGGCATCAAATTTGAAATGAGCTCATTTTGTGCATAAAAGTGTACAATTTCTCAATTTTAACATTTGTTATGTTCTCTATGTTCTATTGTAAATAAAATATTGGCTCATGTGATTTGAAATTCTTTAGTTTATAATTTGGGTTGTAATGAAATACAAGCCATCCAGGTCGCATCCCTGTAGACCTATCCTAATGATTATAGAAGATGTTGCATTCCATTTGGCTCTTCAGCATTTGTGGCTTTGACAGTTACTTGACCTTTGCTCCATCACTCTGGTTCATAATTGGTCTCAATGACATGAAACTAATCCCAACAAATTTAGTATATAAAAATTTTGAAAACTAGCGATCTAGTAGATACTAGAAACTAGCAATCCTGGTCCTCCAGGAAAGTAAAAAAAACTTGAACCTTTTATTTCATTTTACATTTGTGTTCATTTAGTGGTAGTGGTTAAGATATTGGACTTCTGATCTGAAGTTTGTGAGTTCGAAGCCCAAGCTGCCAGTGCTGGTCCCCTGAGCAAGGATTTTAACCCTCATGTGCTTAGAATATGAATAAGACAATTGTAAGTCGCTTTTGATAAAGGCGTCTCCGAAATGCCAGAAATGTAGTTGACGCTTGACTCTTCTGGCTGACAATGTAATTGTCCTTCGCTGACTTGCATAGTTACCTGCAAAATCTTACTTAGCCTTCTTTTTCAGTTATTTTTTTATTTTTTTATTTTATTTTTTGAACACAATGTCCAGGCCTAATTAATAACAACTAGGTAAGGATGTTGGACTTCTGATCGGCAGGTAATGAGTTCAAATCCCAGCCCTTGAGCAGATCTGATTTGTTTAGATTCTATTTAATGATGCTGTACATGGCAGTATTCATATTAGGATTGTCAAATATACAGGTTTAAACACGGATGAAACGTCAGATCTTATATATATGTATTCCTTTTACTGTACTCTCTTTTCTCTGATTGATTTTTCAGATGCATGCACCTTGTCCAACACAAATACTGTAGATCTTGTTTTTTTATTAGCATTTTATTCATTTTACAGCTGGGTGCTTCCCAAGGTAGTGTTGAGAAACATCTCTTGGGGCTAAAAGCATAACAGAGAACACATGTTGCTATTGGACATTTAACCCTTATGCTATCCAATAAATCACACATACTATGTTGCGCTTTTGAAAAAGAGAAACTACGATAATAAATTATCATTTACTCTTCATTTATGTCATATAGTGAGAGTTCTTTGGTGTGCTGATTACTGAAAGATAGAGTTATTAAGGGCATGACAGACCCTTTTTTTCTTTTTCTACTCTGTCACGAGAGCGATACAAGGGTCATGTTTGTCCAATTGTAAAATAAACACAAACAGTTTTCTTTTGGCATTTATGCACTTCGAGTGGATGATATCAAACTAGATGTTGAAAAACAGATTTTTTTTTAACCTCTATCTCTTCACAGTGGTATGAAAACGTGTATGCCCTAGAACTAACGCCCTTAGTTCTGATTACATGCAGAAATCTCGCTGTACATTTCCTCCGGTGGCCAGGAAGGTGATTGGAATTTGACTTTCTGTCAACCGGATATGCAGAATCCGTTTATTGGCTTGAATGCACCTTCCAGCACGGTGCTCATAACTCCCCATAAAGCTTTCCGTTCTCACAACCGTCAGATAAGTTCGCTTTAATGAGGCACGAAAGGGAGGAGAGGGTTTTTTTAAGCGTTTATTAAAACTCCAGCTTTTTTTTTTTTTTTATATCATAACCCCTTTGACCTCCAGTAATGATTACACCGGGGTGTTTTTCAAAAACCTCTCAGGCACGAGAGGGAGGATTTGTTTAGTATTGCCGGCTTTTTCTTTTTTTCTCTTATAGAACACACACACACACACACACACACACACACACACACACACACACACA
>JAAIIK010000016.1:4279048-4321716 GCA_014706435.1 Silurus glanis | reverse complement strand
GGGGGGGGGGGGTGGTGTCAGGAATCCCCCTGCCACGCCCCCTTCGGAGGCTGTCATACCCCGGGATTCCCCGACGCACCTCGCTCTTGCTCTCGGGCGTGCCCCGCCCGCACGAGGCTCATTGCAATCGGGCTCATCCCGATCACCTGGGACTAATTTCATGCACCCATCACACCACCTATAAAAGCCTCACACTCACATACGCTTGCTGTCCGTTATTGTATGTTCGTGCGTGCATGTTCGTGTGTGTCTGTGCAGGTTCACGGTGATGCTTCTCTCCGCGTATGCTTCTCCCGCTACGCTCCGTCTCTTCCCGGACTCCGCGCTCTCTCCACGGTAGCGTGCATCATCCCCAGCGCACCTCGGACTACCGACGCTTTCCCGTCGCTGCCTCCGCGCCGCGCTTCCTCCCTCCTGCACCGTGGATATTATTTACGGACTGCCGTTTGCCGGTTTATCCCGCGCTGCGGGTGCTTTATGTTGGCTCTGCCTTTTTTGGTTTAATAAAACGCGATTTGCTTTCACTTTGGCTTCCGCCTCCGTTCACGCCTGACAATATACTTGCTGTCATATCAAAAGGTGGTAGCATTGGAGGAAGTACAGTACAGAATGATTAGGGTGAGCAGCAATATTATACCTGTTTCTATGTAAATATTTCTTAATTTGCTACTATGTGTAACATACACTGCTTTGTGTGTAGAAAAGTGTGTTCTTATACGCTACATTACAATCATTCTGGATGCTATATAGTATCATCGATTCACTCCAGGCTAACCGCAGACCTCTTTGTTCCAAAGTGTGCTAGTATCTATTACACTGGCTAATGACAAAGACCACTTTGAAAGTGAAAGCAAAAGTTATCCTGATCAAATTCCAAAGGGACACTTGTTTACTCCCTGAAATCTCCATTAAATATCGGCGCTTTCCTGAGTTTTCTGTCAGTCCATGCTACCAAGGGCTATTACATACAAAAGGTTTGTGAAGATCTCTGGAACCATTTTGTTAGTATGTGTGGAGCCTGTGGATGGTCATGCTTATGCTGCTATCGCAATAGGGCAAGCAAGACAGAGGTAAGTTTTTGAAGAAATGTAAGTGAATGATAAAGAATAAGAATAATGAAATATGATAAATACACTTAAAGTGATAATTGTGGATTGCTGGTATATATTAGTTGGTAGCATATTAGGGAAAAAACTTCACACATTTCTTTGTTTAATTTTATGAGTAACTTACAATTATTTTTTGTGTAGAATTGTGTGATACAATCATTCTGGATGCTATGAAGTATCATCATTTACCACAAGCTAACTGCAGACCTCTTTGTTCCATAGAATACTAGAATCTATTACACTGACTATTGACACAGACTACATTGTGAAACTGAAAGCAGCTATTGTTTACGGGATAAAATTCCCAAGGTCCTAAGGCTATAGAGAATTATTAAGCATAACATTGTGCAGGTATAGCTAAAAAGTATAATGCATACCAGTAATAAAAATGCCTTTTATTTGCTGATGCCAGAAGCAGTTAATCTTGGGTCCAGGAAGTGTGATTATTGTAGTAGCAAAGCGCATTAATAGGAACTGAATACAGGCACTGACTCAGTGTGCAACAGGTAACTACAAATGTATGTATCAATAATGAGCTGCGTATGTTAATTGCATCAATAATATCTGTCGGAGCTGCCACAGTTGGGTCCTTAAGCAGGACCCTTAACCCTCAACTGCTCAGTTGTTTGAATGAGATATTTCAAAGACACTCTGTGTCAGGCGCGAGCAAACGAAGCGAGAGCCAAATGAAAAACAACGGATTTTAATGAAGGACAAACACGTAGTGAACACACTCAGAGAGTCCAACAGGAAACAATAACGGACGCTTGTGAGTTGTGAGTGAAGGGTTTGAGTAGGCAGGCGGTTGATGAGACCCAGGTGTGCCGCCTTAGTAAGCCGGTGATGAGCTCCGGACGGGCGGGGTGCGCACAGGCGAGGAAGCAGGGAGCTCCCTGACACCACCCCCTCCCCCAGGGACGGCACCAGACGTCCTAACCCGGCGACGAGGTCGACCCCTCGGCCGTGGCGCCGGGCGGCGCGGGTGCGAAGCATGGAACTCCGCCAGCAGCGCCGGATCCAGCACGTCCTGTCGCGCCACCCAAGACCGCTCCTCCGGACCGAACCCCTCCCAGTCCACCAGGTACTCGAGGCGACCCCCACGCCGCCTGGAATCCAGCACCTCTCTCACCACGTAGACCCCGGGCTGGTCCACGACCTCAGGCTGAACGGGCGCCGGGGGGCCACCTGAAGGGCGAGAGACAGGAGAGACACAGGGCTTCAGTAGCGACACATGAAATGTGGGGTGTATGCGGTACCTCGGCGGCAGTTCCAGCCGATAGGTCACGTCGTTGACCCGGTCCAAGACCTTGAAGGGCCCCACGAACCGGGGGTTCAGCTTACGGCAGGGCAGTTTCAACCGCAGGTCCCGGGTGGACAACCACACCTGGTCCCCGGGATGGAAAGGCGGGGCGTCGAGTCGTCGGGCGCCCGCGTGTCGGCGGGTGTTGCGGATGGCCCGGCGCAGCTGGGTGTGTGCGGACTCCCAAACCCGGCTGCTCTCTCAAAACCAGAAGTCTACGGCAGGCACGTCACACGGCTCGTCCGACCAGGGGAACAGGGGTGGCTGGAAACCCAGAACGCACTGAAACGGTGTGAGACCGGTGGAGTCCTGACGGAGCGAGTTTTGGGCGTATTCCGCCCACGGCAGGAACCTACACCACTCCCCTTGGTCCTGGCTACAGTAGGTTCTCAGGTAGCGGCTGAGCTCCTGTATCTTCCGTTCCGCTTGGCCGTTGGACTGCGGGTGGTACCCCGACGTTAGGTGCACCGAGACTCCCAGGAACCTGAAGAAGGCCCTCCAGACTCGGGACGTGAACTGAGGTCCCCTGTCGGAGATGATCTCCTCCGGTAGTCCGAAGTTCCGAAAGACGTGGTGAAATAGGGCCTCGGCTGTCTCGAGGGCGGTGGGCAAGCCCTTCAGGGGGATGAACCGGCAGGCCTTCGAGAAGCGATCCACAACCACCAAGACACAGGTGTGACCCTCAGACTGGGGCAGATCCGTCACGAAGTTGATCCCCAGGTGAGACCAGGGACGCTGAGGGACGGGGAGTGGCATCAACTTGCCTACGGGCAGATGACGGGGAACCTTCGACATCGCACAGGTGGGACATCCCTGTACGAACCTCTTGATCTCCTCTGTCATCTCTGGCCACCAGTATCGAGCCCTGATCATCTGCACTGTTCGCTTCTCTCCTGGATGGCCGGAGCCAGGCCCCTCGTGGACCGACCGGATGAGTCTGGGCCTGCAGGAGGTAGGGACATAGGTAAGTCCCTCAGGGCACCCTGCCGGGGTGGTTTCGCGGCGGGCGGCGTTGCGGATCTCCTCGTCGATCTCCCAGACGATGGGTCCCAGGATGAGCGTCGGAGGGAGAATGGGTTCAGGTTCTCCAGGTTCCTCTGGCCCGTACATCCGGGACAGGGCGTCGGCTTTGCCGTTCTGCAATCCGGCCCGGTAGGTGATGTGGAACCGGAACCGGGTAAAGAAGAGCGCCCATCGTGCCTGTCGGGGGTTGAGCCTCCGAGCCTCCCGGAGGTACTGTAGGTTCTTGTGGTCGGTGATCACCGTAAACGGGTGTTCGGCTCCCTCCAGCCAGTGTCTCCACTCTTCCAGTGCCAGCTTGATTGCTAAGAGCTCGCGGTTGCCGATGTCGTAATTCTGCTCTGCGGCGGTGAGCTTGTGAGAGTAGAAGGCACACGGGTGGAGCTGTGAAGGTGTGCCTGACAGCTGGGAGAGGGTAGCCCCCACTCCGGTGGATGAGGCATCCACTTCGACCACAAACGGCCTCCGGGGGTCGGGGTGACGTAGAACCGGGGCGCTGCAGAAACGGCGGCGAAGCTCCTGGAAGGCCTCCCGGGCCTCTTGGTTCCATCTCAGGGTTCGGGCCTTTCCCCTGAGGAGTGAGGTGAGAGGGGCAGTGATCCGGCTGTATCCCTGGATGAACCTGCGATAGAAGTTGGCAAAGCCCAAAAAGCGCTGGAGCTCCTTGATCGTCCCTGGGACGGGCCAGTCTCTCACCGCCTTCACCTTCCCTTTGTCCATCCGGATTCCCTCCGCACCGATGACGTACCCCAGGAAGTGGATCTCCGAGCGGTGGAACTCGCACTTCGAGAGGTTCAGATAGAGGTGATGGGAACGAAGTGCCCTTAAGATCGCGCACACGTGTCTCCGGTGTTCCTCCAGGTTACGTGAGTAAATCAGGATGTCGTCGATGTACACCATGACGAATTTCTGGAGGTAGGGCCGGAGTACCTCATTCATGAACCCCTGGAAGACGGCGGGTGAGATGGAGAGGCCGTACGGCATCACCCGGTACTCGTAGTGGCCCGAGGGCGTGATGAATGCGGTCTTCCACTCGTCTCCCCTCCGGATGCGCACCAGATTGTACGCGCTCCGGAGGTCGAGTTTGCTGAACACTCGGGCTTCCCTCAGGTCCTCCAGAGCAGCGGGCACGAGCGGGAGGGGGTATGGAAGTGGAGCGATCTGCGAGTTCAATTGGTGGTAGTCGATGCAGGGGCGCAGCCCTCCGTCCTTCTTGCCCACGAAGAAAAAGCTAGATGCTGCGGGGGAGGACGAGTGCTTGATGAACCCCTGGCGGAGAGCCTGTTGAATGTACTCCTCCATTGCTCGTCGTTCTGGTGCGGACAGCGGGTAAACCCGACCCTTAGGCAGCTTAGCGTCGGGGAGCAGGTCGATGCTACAGTCCCAAGGTCGGTGAGGGGGGAGACGGGTGGCGGCCTGCGCGCTGAACACGTCCTCGAACGCTCGGTACTCCCTGGGGATCTCCACCAGTGTGCTGGTCGTGGCCTCCTCCACCCGGGTAGCACCTAGCACCGCTGCTGGGACTCGTGTAGGAAGGTGGGAAAGGCAGTGAGCCTTACAGTGGGGGCTCCATTCCAGGATGTCGCAGGGATCCCAGGAACATCTCGGTGCGTGCTTCTGAAGCCAAGGTCTCCCCAGGATCACACTGACGGTGGAGCTCTCCAGGACCAGGAACCGGATCTTTTCGCGATGGAAGAGCCCCACTTGTAATGTGACCACCGGCGTGCAGTACTTCACCCATCCCCGACCCAAAGGGCGTCCCTGGATCGTTTTGACCGCTAGGTCCTGGGAGCCCCTCTCTCTGGGGAGGCGTAGTCGGTCGAGGCAGCTCTGGGAGATGAAGTTCCCTGCCGAGCCGGAGTCGACTAAAGCACGTACCGAAATGGAGAGAGCGGGGGTTAGAAGCGATACGGTGAGGTTGGACAAAGGCGAAATGTCAGAAGGGAAGTCCACCATACTCACCGCAGCACGAGCAGGGCGCGTGGGACACCGATTGACGTTGTGGCCCGGAACACCGCAGTACAGACACCTCCCCGCGGCCCGGCGGCGGTCTCTCTCTCTCCGGGACAGTCCTTGCGAACCTAGCTGCGTAGCGGGGAGTATCTGAAGGAGACGGAGCTGGGGGCCCCGCAGCCAGGCGTTGAGAGAGCCCGATGGATTTCTGGATGAAGCTCTCCAACCCCACTGAATCCTCCAGATATGCCATTGCCTGTCTCAGCTCTGTATTTAACCCCAGCCGATACACACTGAGCAGCGCCGTCTCGTTCCAGCCACTAGATGCCGCCAGAGTGCGGAAACGGAGGCTGTAGTCCACCACGCTGTCGTTCCCCTGACGCAATCCGAGCAGCTGATCGGCCGTGGTGCGAACTCCGGAGGCGGCGCAAAACACCTCCCGGAAGTGCGCGGTGAATCGAGCGTAGGACTGCACCACCGGGCCGGCATCATCCCATAGCGCCTGCGCCCACGCTAGAGCTCTCCCGGAGAGGAGGGAGATGAACAACGCGATCTTCGACCGCTCCGTGGGGAATCTTTGAGGTTGCATCTCGATGTACAAGTTCATCTGAAGCAAGAAGCCGCGGCATTCTGAAGCTTCCCCGGAGAATTTCTCCGGAAGTGCCACGGGACTGCCGGTGGATGCTGGCGGGTTTTGCCGTGCCGCCGTGGAGGGAAAAGCCGCACGGAGCGCGGCGATCAGGTCCTGTACTGGATCGGAAGCCGTGCTGGGCTGGTGATCCATAGCGAGGTAAGCGCCTTGTGTCACTTCTCACGGCGAATCCTTTCCTCGTACTTTCGGTTTCGGTCCGTTATTCTGTCAGGCGCGAGCAAACGAAGCGAGAGCCAAATGAAAAACAACGGATTTTAATGAAGGACAAACACGTAGCGAACACACTCAGAGAGTCCAACAGGAAACAATAACGGACGCTTGTGAGTTGTGAGTGAAGGGTTTAAGTAGGCAGGCGGTTGATGAGACCCAGGTGTGCCGCCTTAGTAAGCCGGTGATGAGCTCCGGACGGGCGGGGTGCGCACAGGCGAGGAAGCAGGGAGCTCCCTGACACTCTGGATAAGGGCATCTTCCAAAAGCTATAAATGTACATTTAAATTAATAAACAACCAAACACACATGGCACATGTGACAACAGAGATTGGAAAATGCCACACATGCCATGCTTGGAGGGGTAATCTCTTGACAGATATTAATTATGGAATAAAAGCATTCATTTTCTGTAGGTATTTTCTGTTCTGTATTTTCCAAGGTAGAGAATAATTTGTGTTTTTCCTTTTTTAACAGATAACAGACACTACTATTATTAAAATAACACCTCCAGGTATTACAGCTGGCGTGTCACTGAGTGGCACCAACATTGACCAAATTTCACGCAATATGAGCACAATATTAAACGTGGCCATTCAAATTACAAATTTCACGGACATGTACACCTTATCAAATCCAGAGTAAGTGCAAATTTTATTTTATACTACATTTTTACCTGTACAGTAATGTTAAAAATTGTCTAATGTTTGTTTATTTTTCGATTATCTCAATTAAAGAATGTTTTTTTTTTTTTTTTTAAAGCTTTTATTTTTTTCAAAATAAATTTTTTTTTTTAATAAATTCAAATAAACTCTCTGTTACTTGTATGTTCATCCTCACATCTTAATAATTACAAATTCTCATAAATGAAACCTGGTCTACATAAATTAAATGCAAAAATATAAAATAAATAAAATAAAAATATGATGCATATGATGCTTTCTTCTGTAAATAGTTACAGTACACTGCAGCTGCACTATACACTATAGACACTACTATATACACTGTATACACTGAGCTGACATTTTTATATAAAATAAAAATGTTTTAATACTGTTGGTTCTGGACTAATCTTCCCCCCCCTTTTTTTTTCCATTGGACTTCCCCTAATTCAACAATACATAATGAGATGTATACTTTCTTCTTTTTACGTCTTTTTTATTAATTATAAAATGTATTATGTTAGACCTAAAATCTTTGACTAAAATTGTTTGAATATATAATTTGATTCTTATTATTCTAGGAACTACACCGGCAGTGGTTATTGTTGCAATCCTCCTCAGCCTACAGTCGCAAAAAAGACCACTGAAGTCTGCTCCTTTACCAAACGCTCATATTCAATATATGGTTGCTCCAGGGTCCTGATGTACAAGATCCTTAATAATAACATGCACTCTGTCGGTAAACTTGCCATAATGTTCTCTGTACCTTACGACATTCGGTATGAAAACTATTTTGCTTTTGGTATTTATGAAAAGCAAATTTCATGTAATGAGACACTGTTCAATCAAATGTATTATGAGAAGGGTCCATTCACAAGAGCAAAAGCAACAGGGAATGAAATAATGCATTCTGGAAAAGGAATTAATGTGACTGGAACAATGTCCGCAGTAGGCAATGCAATAATAAAGGTTGAATTTCGTAAATTGTAGTCACCAAGACAGGCACAAGCAAAACATTGTGGATTCAAGATCAGGGGCTTAGTCCAGGAGGATAAGCTAATTAATATGTCTATGAGCTAATAAACTACTAAACTAATCAGTAACAGCAATTTCTCTATTATGCATAGCATTTCCTCTCATTGCAATTATTTCTATCCTACTGTGTACTAACACTGCTCTTAACTGCGTCTTTGTCAGCTGTAAAAATGTTATGCATGTATGTGTGTAATGTGTATGTGTATATATATATATATATATATATATATATATATATAATCTAATTATTAAATAAGTAGCCAAATTTCACAGTTCACAGTTTTTAACTTTATTAAAGTGTTTAACGCAAGTGAATAATAAAGGACATACATTTGTGTGCAAATGTTTATTATTTGGCCTAGAAGTTAACTACAACCTTAAAAATGTGACACTTCTAGACAAATGATATTAAGGTAATAAATGACATTAGATAAATGAAAAGTAACAGATTGTTTAAAGTTGAGCATAATGAAGCTGAAATAAACATGTGCAAAAGGTGATTAACACTAAGATGTGTGGGTCAAATTACTTTTATTTAAGTTATTTCATCTGACAGGTGAATTTCATAGTTTGATGGCACATAATATCTAATAACCCTTGATCATCAAGAAAAAGAAAAAAGGCAAAGGTTTCATAGCAAAGAAAACTGAGTTTACAGATCAACAGTTCCAGTAGCCGCAGTAATGTCAGGATATCATTTTGTGTAATTATACTGTATGAGCACCATTAATGTATTGTTCATAAAGGTAAATGCTAGTGTCAAAAAGTAGAAGATGTTATACTATGAGGTTTTGATGATAATTGTTCTGTAAATGTTCGTCAGTTTATTATCATTTGTCCCATATGTCTCATTGATTTTCAAACCAAAGGATAGCTGGCATTTGTTGCAATACCACACTGGTTGTTCTTGTTCCTCAACATCATGATGTAGCCATTTTCGCCCCAGTTGAGACCCCAGCTGTGAAGTAGTTGTCGTTTTAGGAAGGAATTTAGTGGTTAATGTGGCCCACTGGCTGAATTTCTCAATTATATCATTTAAAGCTAACAAACTATTTTAAATAGAAACAATGTAAACAATTATTTAAAATTCTTCCATTGTTTTAGATATTTTAATACAAAAATGTAAAGACAAAATACTATTATTATTATTATTATAATTATTATAAGTTGCAATACATGAAACTTTAATATTTATAAATTAATTCATGTATTTTTTTTGTTGTTTTTTTACCTGTTCTTGACAAGCCAGTAGTCTTTCTTATTTTTTTTGCCATAACCAACAGCCAGGACACCATGATCCAGCCAAGTGCTGCTACAATCTGGCTCACTGTAGATACCTTTAAATCAGCCATACATTGGTTAATTATTCCATTATTACATACTCAATTCTTTTATATTTTAATCAGTATATGAGTGGACTAATGATATATATATATATATATATATATATATATATATATATATATATAATAATTAAATAGCAGCATTAAGATTCAGATTGTTCTGGCAGCATTAACAAGTACCAATTGGCAAAACAGGATTAGATTATTGGTTAAATATGAGACTCACCAGATTTATAGAGTTGGAAAGATGAGTGGCCTGCATCGATGGCGACAGAAATAGGTCCGATGGTGGCTACGGCCTCTTGTAGAGCTTTCTCATCTCCACTTGTTATATCCACATATCCAGTGCAGGTGGCTGCCACAGTGTCCGGGTTAAACCTGCAATCGTTATCCTAAAGAGGGAAAGAGGAACAGGGCATACCAGAGATCTATACTACTGTATATTATGAAATTGTATGCTAGTTGAAATAATACATAACAACTCACTAAAACAGCTGTCATTCTCTAAAGAGCAAGCAAGGGGATTTATGCAATTTCACAAAATTTACATTTATAGCATTTGGCAGACGTTCTAATTCAGTATTGTAATAACTGTAATATTTTATAATAACTTTCAATTATTTAATTTATACAATTGAGTAGCTACAGGCCTTGTAGCTGTAAGGGCACAACAGTATCAGCTGGTGATACTGGGATTTAAACTCATACTGGGATTTTTTTCATGTTTTACTCACTATGGCCTCATAGGGGTAGGACTTCTCTGTGTCAATTCCATTGTTGTCTTTAACATAATCAAAAGCTGAGTTCATCAAGCCTCCCATACAACCATAGTTCCCATAATCCCCTGAGCAGTCCACCAACTGCTGCTCACTCAGTGACACCAGCTTCCCCGTCTTCCTTCGAGTCTGACCTTCCAGTGCCCCTGTCTAACAATGAATAAATGTAAAACAGAGTGAAACAGAAATAAACATGCCTACACACACCACAAGCTAAAAACATAACCATTTGTTAAATCTAGAGGTTTTTAAGGTAAAAAGCAGGGATAAAAAGGCCATGTTGCATGTCTCAGCACTGTCCTTACCGCACTAAAGGCCCAGCATGAGCCGCAGTCTTTCTGGTCCTTAATCTTAGTCACATAACCCTTTTTCCTCCAGTCCACAGTTTTTGGCAAAACACCTCCACCTCGGACAAATGTTACTGTACTGTGCTTCTTGGTCCTGTTGAAGGATCCCAAGCAGCCCTTAAACACAGATCTTCTGTACTCCTGATTATCCTGTTAGACATACAGTAGAGATGTAATTACAAATAACAGGTAGACAAATAACATAGCAATTATTCCTTTAATTTACAGTGCCTGCAGCATACATTATTTTCCATCGTTGAAGTAACTCTTCGTTTAATATCAACATTAGATAATATATTTGTGTTCACAGAATTATTAAATAAAAAATATTGTATCCTGTAGAAATCATTAAAATTGTATTATTGTATACATAAATGTCTACTGTAAAACAGAAAACTGTATTTATGTGCTAGGTCTCCTAGGTTTTCCTAACCTTTTAGTTCCTCAATTGTCCATTTGATCCATTTTATTTTCAAACATACTTTTGCCTGGTTAGATTTTAACCTGTATTTGACAGATGCTAGCTTGTCTGCTTATATGCATCTAATAGTATCCAGTGTACTGTATGTTTTCTTTCTCACCATGTCTGCAAAGAAGGTCATGCCAAGTCTGTAGCTCTTAATGCCCTGGTCAGCCAGGATGTTGTGTGCCAGGACCAGCTTACGATTTTCCATCCAAGTCATCTTGCGCTTATATTCCTCCTCTACAGTCTTATAGATCTTACCTAAGAGAAGAAGAAAAGAAAGATTCAAAAGAGCAATATTTAGGGGGATTTTTTTTTCCAATTGATATACCAATGCTCTCACCAAACTTAAATTTCCAGACATCGAACTCCAGGTCTTCTTCATAGACACTGCCTGGACTGACCAGAACCACAAGACTGGTGATGATGATCAAAACCCTCATTCTGCAAATAATACTTTTAGTGTAAGTGTGTGTTTTCTTTATTTTACTGTCATTCAAAACTGCCAGTGTCATTTCCCCAAACTCATACTCACATCCTTTTCCTCATAAATACCAGGAACATTCTATTTTACACAAAGTGTTTTGCTCATTAGATAAAACTCAGACTTAACTGTATTGAGCCAGTTTACTTAATCCTTATATCCAGGTTTACATGGTACATACCTCATTTCGTGTGTTTCTTGAAACTTTCTTGACTTCTTCTACCAGCAGAGAGCTCACAGGTTTCCTGTCTGTATAACCCTGCTGTGGCTTTTATCAGCTGCTGCACGTGACCACAAAGAGTTTTTTTTTTAGAGAAATTGCGTAATTTAAACATTAAATGATTGTACATGCTGGTGTAGCAATTTAAGCTTAGTTTCTCGTAATGTATTGTTGAATTAGGGAAAGCGCAATGACATAGAAGGTGAAGTTTAGTCCAGAGCCGACCATATTAGAAAATGGAAGCATGTTTCATATAAAACATGAAATCTTTTTAAAATTTTGATATTTAGGACACAACTGCAGTTTTGTGTCAGGGTCTGGATATTTTGGGGTTGTTTTTGCTTTGGCCACCAGATGCCGCCACTGAGCCCTTATCCCCTACTCCCTAGCGCCTAACTGTTTAATGTCTCCCACCTGCTCCTTGTTAGTGTTGTGTATTTAAGTTACCCCTTTTGCCTTGGTCCTTGTTGGTTCATTGTATTTTTCTTGGTATTTTTGTCGCGGTATAGTCATCTTTAAATTGGTCTTGGTATTTGTCTGTCTTGATATTTGTATTTGAATCTGGATCTGTGTGGGTTTGTTTGTTGTTCTGTTTGGTGAGTGTCTTTCTATTTTGTATGATTTCTTTGAGTATCCTGTTTTCTTGAGTCTCCTGGCTTCTTCTGTATTCCCTAGTGTCCTAGGTTCTTCCGTCTTCCCAAGTCTCCTGGCTTTTTCTGTTTTCCTAATTCTCCTGTCTTCTGTTTTCCTGAGTCTTCTGGCTTCTTCCGTTTTCCCAACCCCCCACTTTACACCCAGCAGATTTCTCTATTTTATTCATACAGTTTGGAAACATACCTTCTTTTTCTTTATTTTGAATGTTTTAAACATTGTATATCAGCATAAACACCTGAACACCTCCCTCTGCAACTGGATCCTGGACTTCCTGACTGGGAGACCTCAGTTAGTCCGGATCGGGAACAGCATCTCCAGCACCACCACAGTGAGCACTAGGGCCCCTCAGGGCTGTGTGCTCAGCCCACTGCTGTTTATTTTGCTGAACTCACGACTGTGTAGCAATGCACAGCTCGAACCACATCATCAAGTTCGCAGATGACACAACCGTGGTGGGTCGAATCAGCAAAAACGACATTTGGGTTCATTGTCCTATTGGAAAACAAATGATGGCCCCACTAAGTGCAAAACGGATGGGCTGGCATGTTGCTGCAAAATGCTGTGATAACAATGTTGGTTGAGTGTGCCCACATATTGACCAGTGGGCAGCATAAAAGAATTGTACTTAAAGCACCTGTCAAGTGAACAAAAACAAGAACATGAGTAGGACATGTTGCTTTGCATGGTTAGACAAGGTACAGCTTTTATCACTTAGGGTGTACTCACTAGGGTGTTGCCAGTAATTTAGACAATAATGGCTGTATGATGATTTTCAGAGGACAGTAAATCTATAATACTATACAAGCAGTATAGATTTACTGTCCAATTTTATTATTTATATATATATATATATATATATAAATAAATGACTCTTCTCTTTCTTTTAAAGTCAACGAATGAGTAGGAGCAGTTAACAGTTAAGGGTGCTGGTCAAAGACACATTTCTGGAAGTCTGGTTTCCTAATCATATTATGTTATTATGTAGTACATTCAATAAAATTAAATTGAATAAATGTATTAATGTGTTAAATGTATGAAACAATTAATTTTTTACAGTACCAGTCATAAGTTTTGGACACTCCTTATCCTTAAGTTTTTGTGTCCAAACTTATATTTATTCAATTTAATTCTATTAAATGTACAACACAATGAGATTAGTAATAGGATTAGGAAACCAGGCTTCCAGAAATGTGTCCTTGACCAGCACTGTTAACTGCTCTTACTCATTTGTTGACTTTAAAAGAAAGAGAAGAGTGGAAAGTCGGTTGGACCAGATGACATACCTGTAGAAGCATGGAGATGTTTAGGAGAGATGGCAGTGGAGTTTTTAACCAGATTGTTTAACAAGATTCTGTAAGGTGGGAGGATGCCTGAGGAATGGAGAAGGAGTGTGCTGGTACCGATCTTTAAGCATAAGGGAGATGTGCAGACCTGCAGTAACTACAGGGGAATTAAGTTGATCAGTCACACCATGAAGTTATGGGAAAGAGTAGTGGAAGCCAGGCTGAGAGAAGAGGTGACCATCTGTGAGCAACAGTATGGTTTCATGCCGAGGAAGAGCACCACAGATGCCTTATTTGCTTTGAGGATGTTGATTGAGAAGTATAGAGAAGGACAGAAGGAATTGCATTGTGTATTTGTGGATTTAGAGAAAGCGTACGACAGGGTGCCGAGAGAGGAGCTGTGGTACTGTATGAGGAAATCAGGTGTGTCAGAGAAGTATGTGAGGGTGGTGCAGGACATGTATGAGGACAGTGTGACAGCAGTGAAGTGTGCAGTAGGAACGACAGACTGGTTCAGGGTGAGGGTTGGATTACATCAAGGATCGGCCCTGAGCCCTTTCCTGTTTGCAGTGGTGATGGACAGGTTGACGGACGAGGTCAGACAGGAGTCTCCCTGGACTATGATGTTTGCGGATGATATTGTGATTTGTGGTGAGAGTAGTGAGCAGGTTGAGAAGAGCCTGGAGAGGTGGAGATATGTGCTGGAGAGAAGGGGAATGAAAGTCAGTAGGAGTAAGACAGAGTACATATGAGTGAATGAGAGGGAGGGCAGTGGAGTGGTGCGGTTGCAGGGAGAAGAGGTGGAGAAGGTGGAGGAGTTCAGGTACCTGGGGTCAGCAGTGCAAAGTAATGGAGAGTGTGTTAGAGAAGTAAAGAAAAGAGTGCAGGCAGGGTGGAGTGGGTGGAGAAGAGTGACAGGAGTGATTTGTGATAGTAGGGTATCTGCAAGAATGAAAGGGAAAGTTTATAGGACTGTGGTGAGACCTGCGATGTTGTATGGATTAGAGACAGTGGCATTGAGTAGAAGACAGGAGGTGGAGCTGGAGGTAGCAGAGCTGAAGATGTTAAGGTTTTCGTTGGGAGTGACGAGGATGGACAAGTTTAGAAATGAGTTTATTAGAGGGACAGCGCATGTAGGATGTTTTGGTGACAAGGTGAGGGAGGTGAGATTCAAAACACTGATGCTTGGGTGGTGAGATTCAAAACACTGATGCTTGCCTGATGCTTGCCTACAAATGCTTGCCTACAGTGAGATTCAAAACACTGATGCTTGCCTACAAATGCTTGCCTACAAAGCCAAAAATGGACCAGCACCATCTTACCTCAGTGACCTCATCACATCTCGCACTGCACCATGCTGTCTGAGATCCTCCAGCACTGCTCGACTGGTACCACCTTCTCTCAGAATGAGAGGTAAGTATATTTCAAGGCTCTTCTCTGTTCTGGCACCGAGGTGGTGGAATGAACTTCCCCTAGATGTCCGTACAGCAGAGTCCCTGACTATCTTCAAGCGATGACTGAAGACCTACCTCTTCCTGAAATACTTAAATTAGCACTTTCCAAGTTTGTAGAATTCAAGGGTTATATTTATATTAAGTTTGTAATCTAGCATACCAGTGTAGATTTATTCATTACTAGAGACTCAAAGCACTTTTGTACGTCGCTCTGGATAAGGGCGTCTGCTAAATGCCGCAAATGTAAATGTAAATGTAAATGAGATTGAGATGGTTTGGACATGTGCAGAGGAGGGACATGAATTACATTGGTAGAAGAATGCTGAGGATGGAGCCACCAGGTAGGACAAATAGAGGAAGGCCAAGGAGGAGGTTCATGGATTAGGTGATGGAAGACATGCAGGTAGTTGGTGTGAAAGAGGCAGATGTAGAGGACAGGGTGGTATGGAGACGGATGATCCGCTGTGGCGACCCCTAATGGGATCAGCTTAAAGAAGAAGAAGAAGAAGAAGACAAAAGTCAAAAGGCTGGGTGATGCCCCCTGTGGGACTCTGGAGCAAAGTGACGCTCCCTGCGGGACTCTGGAGTGAAACAGTGCCCTCTCTGGTGCCCCTTAGCAGGGCTCGGGAGTGGAGTGACATCCTCACCGGGGCTTGGAAATGAAGCGACGTCCTAAGCGGCTCAGGAGCGGAGCGACGCCTGTAGCATGGCAGGGAGGCTGAAGGGTGTTCTTATTAATGCACAGAAAGAGTTCCAGGTGAAGCTTTGAGGATGGGCAACCCCCCAGCAGGTCTCAGGGGCAAGGCAGCACCCTCAGTGGACAATCAAGGCTGAGCGTGACCCCTAGCGAGATTCAGCAAAAGAGCAAAAGTGAGTCTAAAGTCCAAACCAGGGAACCAGGGAGACAGGGCAGGACAGGGATCAGAAACAGGTGTTAAGAACAGGAAATTAGGGCAGACAGAATGGTAAGAATAATCTTAGGGATGTAAGGAGCCGGTGAGTTATCCTGGCCACAAGTGTGTTTCAGGCATCCATAAATATGCCACGATGCAGGACAATTCTGGTGACCCGGAAGAGTGCGTTTTTGAGTTTCATCAACCCTCAAAAAGTTGTAGGTTCCAAGAATATATTTTACGATCACGGCTGAAGAACTGTGCATATTGTCCCAAAATTCTTGTCCATGATCTCTGAAGTTTTAACTGTGGTTTGAGTCAGCTTGTCCACAAAAAGTCATACGACTACTAGCAGACTCCATGGTTTGCATTTCAGCATATTTTTTGCAGAATTGTGCAACACAAAGTCAAATGTTATTTTTTGCACGATAATGCAAGAGATGACTAAGAATCTTTCACTTAAATAGACTGAGGTCAATCCAAGGGTCAAGACAAATCAAGAAAACACTTCAGGGACTACTTTTCTAATGACAATAATAGAAGATTGGATTAATTTAACTGATATAAAAAAATATATATATTAAATATATATCTAAATATATAATATTTTTTTCACACCCGGAAAAGCCTGGGAGCACTGTGAGAGTCATGTTTTTTGACTTCTCTAGTGCTTTTAACACCATCCAACCTGCGCTCCTAAGGGATAAGATGGTGTACATGGGATTGGAACATCATCTGTCTGTCTGGATACTGGACTATCTCACAGACTGACCACAGTATGTGAGGACTCGTGACTGTGAGTCTGACATGATTGTCTGCAACACTGGAGCCCCGCAGGGTACGGTTCTAGCCCCGTTCCTCTTCACCATCTACACTGCAGACTTCATGTTTAGCTCAGCAACCTGTCACCTGCAGAAGTTTTCTGATGACTCTGCCATCGTCGGTCTGATCACGGATGATGATGACAGGGAGTACAGAGGACTTATACAGAACGTTGTGCTGCCTCCAGATAAATGCGGGGAAAACCAAATAACTGATGGTGGATTTTGCGTAGGCACAAACACATTTTATCATTACCATCAGTGAACATTCAGAGAAAGGACATTGTGAGAGTGGACTCTTACAAATACCTGGGTGTTCATCTAAACAACAAACTGGACTGGACAGACAACACTGAGGCAATTTATAAGAAAGGCCAGAGCAGACTCTTTCTGCTGAGGAGATCAAGGTCTTTTGGAGTGCAGGTAGAGCTACTGAAGACCGTTTTTGACTCTGTGGTGGCCTCAGCCATATTCTATGGTGTGGTCTGCTGGGGCAGCAGCATCTCTAATGCAGACAGGAAGAGACTGGACAAGATGATCAGGAAGGCCAGCTCAGTCCTGGGGATTCCCCTGGACACTGTACAGGAGGTGGGAGAAAGGAGGATGGTAGCAAAACTATCATCATTGCTGGAGAACATCTCTCACCCCCTGTATGAAACCGTTTCATCGTTGAGCAGCTCCTTCAGTGACAGACTGTTACATCCTAAGTGTCTGAAGGAGCGTTACAGAAGGTCTTTTCTCCCTGCTGCTATTAGACTTTACAATCAAAGCTGCTCCCAGTAAACCAGTCACCATAATATTTACTGTTATTACTGTTTAACTGTGTAATAATACCACTTGTGTGCAATATTACCTGCAATACATGTGCAACCAATTACTAGTGGTCTCTTTTTTCCTTATTTGTATTTATACATTGTGTTGTGTATATACTGTATACTACAGTATGTGTCTATTCTTTTATATATTTGCATTTATTTTTTCTTTGCTGCATGGAGTATATTAGCACCATATATTGACGTTCTGTTTAAAGTAATTGAAGTAAAATGACAGCACCAAAATTGTTAGCACTGTCACACATACGAGCACATCCGATTATTCAATTTCAGCTTTTCAGTAAAAAGAAAAAAAACATATCTATCCATGTATATCTATTTATACAGTGGAGCTCAAAATAAGAGAAAAATTTATGAACATTTGATTTTTTTTTTTTTAGAATTATTGTAATCTTCATAGTTTAAAATTGTAAGGAATTTTAGTTGTGGCTATACGTGCTAGTAGAAAAGTATTTACTCAAAATAACCAAGACACTACAACAAAAAAACCTTTATTTTCTGTTAAACACTTTGATCAAAATTATAGAACAGCAATGATTTTGGCATGAGGTAAGAGATTAAAACAACATTTTCTGTATGTTACAGCAGTCAAAAATTTGTACGAAGTGTACAGGCACTTGCTTTGAATGACTTCAGCACATCTGCGGCCAAAGGCCATCACTACTGCTGCTCTGGTGAGATCTTTGTCCACTCTTCTCCCAGTCTCCTACACAGGTAATAATAAGGAGCCATAACTTCATAACTGTCACCACATATTTTCCAAAGATTTTTAATTAGGTTCCGGACTCTGGCCTGGCCATTTAATTATTTCAAAGATACTGCTCTGCCCTGAATGAATGAAGACAAATTGTGTGTTTTTGCACAAGTATAAACGGTTAATGAAAAACTTAACAACTGTTTTGGTGGACCTTTTCTCACGATGTCTAGATTTTCTTGAAAAGTTTGTCTTGAAAAAATCCTTGTAAGGGTATTTGTGACCTAAAATAATTTTTCCCACTGTCTGCCATTGTGTAGTAATTAAACAATGCTATAAAGACTATATGAATAAATATGTTGAGCAGTTTGCTACTGATTCAGCTGCAAGCTCTGACTAGTGACATTATTGTTTACCTGCTAGATGTCATTGATGTGACCAACTCAAATTTGATTGATTAAAGCTACAGCTTCAAGCAACATGTACTTTATTCTACAGTCCTTTGACCTTAGCAACATGTGATGTGATGGCTGAAATCTGATTGAATAGAAACTCCAACATTAACATACACTCCAGGAAGCAGTTAAGCTGGAGAAAAGCTATGTAATGAAGAAAATAGATTTGAGAAAAAATGTTATACATACGTAAGTCCGGTTCAGACCAGCAGAAAAGGCCTTGCTGGCCCTAATGGCCTGCCATTGATTGATCGTAAAAAAGAATTGTAGCTAAAGCCAGTTTATAACGTTTTAGATACTGTCACATAATTGACTTTCATTTGTACACTACTTTAAACCAGAGGATAGCTGGCATAGTTTGCAATACCACACTGGTTATGCTTGTTCCGTAACATCTTGATATATCCATGGTCACCCCAATTGATACCCCAGCTAAAAAAAAAGTAAGGAAGGAATTTAGTGGATTATTTGGATCACATTAGTAGAATACAGTATACACTGATCAGGCATAACATTATGACATTATAACATTATAACCGGTAAGTGAATAACACTGATCATCTCTTCATTATGGCACATGTTAGAGGGTGGGATAAATTAGGCAGCAAGTGAAAATTTTGTTCACAAAGTTGATGTGTTTGAAGCATTTGAGCAAGTTTGAAAAGGGACAAATTGTGATTGCTAGACAACTGGGTCAGAGCATCTCCAAAACTGCAGCTCTTGTGAGATGTTGTTGGTCTGCAGTGGTAAACAGTGGTGAACCAGCAACAGGGTCATAGGTGGCCAAGGCTCATTGATGCATGTGAGAAGCAAAGGATAGACTGTGTGGTCCGATAAAACAGATGAGCTACTGTAGCTTAATTTGC
This sequence comes from Silurus glanis, assembly GCA_014706435.1. Lineage (NCBI taxonomy): Eukaryota > Metazoa > Chordata > Actinopteri > Siluriformes > Siluridae > Silurus > Silurus glanis. The sequence goes on along the minus strand of JAAIIK010000016.1, from coordinate 4,302,192 downwards.
TGAAAATGTTGCTCTTAATGCTTGATAGGTCAGGACTGTTTTGCAAAAAAAAAAAAAAAAAAAAAAAAAAAAAAAGGGAACCAACACAATATTAGGCAAGTGGTTATAATGTTATGCCTGATCAGTAGCCATAAAGTTATGCCTGATTGGTGTACAAAGATGAATTCACAAATGACAAAAAACATGCTAGTATTCTTGTTTTTTTTTTTACCTGTTTTTGACAAGCCAGTAGTCTTTTCCATCTTCTGTGCCATACCCGACAATCAGAACGGCATGATTGACCATGATGCTGCTACACTCAGGCTCAATGTAGATACCTTTAATCAGTAATGTAAGGGTAAATGTCTCAAAATGATGCAATTAAAAAAAACTTTCTTTCGGCTTCTCCCATTAGGGGTCGCCACAGCGGATAATCCGTATTCGTGATCCGCATGTTCGATTTGGCATGTTTTTACGCTGGATGCCCTTCCTAACGCAACCCCCCCCCCCATTTATCCGGGCTTGGGACCGGCACTAAGAGTGCACTGGCTTGTGCAACCTTAATGGCTGGGTTTGATTCCCTGACCAGGAATCGAACCCGGGCGGCGGCGGTGAGAGCGCCAGAAATGATTGTAAATAAAAGTAAGCAACTAAACATTACTTTGTCACATTATCATTATAACTAACCAGATTGATAGAATTGGAAGGAGCTATGGCTTGCATCTATGGCAACAGAAATGGGTCCAATGGTCGCCACGGCTTCCTGTAGAGCATACTCATCTCCTCTCTTTATGTCCACAAAGCCAGTGCAGGTAGCTCCAACAGTGGCTCGATTAAACCTGCAGTACCAATCCTGCAGAGAGAGAAGAAATACTCACTTAACACCACTAGAGATTTGTTTAATGCATATTATTGTATATTGTGAAATTGTGGCTAGCTATTTAAATAGAGTTGCAATAAGCATATATATATATATTTCTTTATTAAGAAATGTTAAGAAATGTCATCGTCAATTTATGATCATGTTTTAATCTGTACTTGTATCTGAAAGTGATGTAATTGCAGCAGAACAATAAAAAAATCACTTTGTTTTTAATTATTAAATAAAAGAAATCAACAAAATTGAGTATTTAACTGAGGAAAAAGTTAGGACACAATATTCCCGAATGGCTAGTGTTTACCCTATTGGCTGAAATAAATTCAATGAGACGTTTCTTATAGTCATCTAACAGTTTCTGACATTGACTGAAAGAAAGTTCCTCCACTCCTCAATGAATGAATTCTTTCAGCTGTGTGATGTTTGAGAGGTTTCTTGCATGCACGGTCCGTTTCAAATCATAAATTTTTCAGCCAGTCCTTGGTGGATTTACGTGTTATTGTCATGTTGCAAGGACCAGTTCTGCTTCAGCTTAATTTTTTTGTGAAAAATGTTCACTTTCAGGATCGAGCTGCATCTCAATGCTTTGGGAACACGATTGCATTGTCCACGCTCTGAAATAATGTGTTATCAGTCAAATTGGACACCTGGCGTCACCTGCGGAGTGACGTCACGACCAGGAAGCTATAAAAATCACATGGAGTGAAGCCGGCGCCAGCTTCTGTTTGTTCATGAAGCGCTCTGCGTGCATTCATGTTGAATTGTTTGTCTATTGTTTGTCAAAAAAAATCCAAGCCACTGGGAGCGGAGCACGCTAGGCCGGTTCTCGAGGGCGCTGACTGCGAGCACTGTGCTTGCATGTCAATGCAATCGCTCCGCTCCCAATGGGCACTCTTCAAGTAGGATGTTCTTGGTCTGGTTCTGGTCCCGCTCTCGCTTCCTGGGGCTCACAAATGGACCTCGCAGAGGATTTCGAGACAGGCTTGTCCCTTTCTCCAACCTCACCTGCCCAGTCCAGCACTCGCTCACAGTCTTCGGAAGCATGCCTTTTGGCGGTTTCTTCCCCCTGTGACGAGAGCATTCAGCTCCGCCTCTCTAGCTAGGCTTCAAAGAGCTACGGGTGTGGCTTGCTTGGGAGCAGAGCACGTTAGGTCGGTTTACAAGGGAGCCGGCTGTGCACATTTTATGTACTATTCAGTTCAGGTCTCGTCCGCCCCATTTTGACGAGCAGGCTCTTGTCATGGAACAGGAAATAAGCACTCTCCTAAGGAAGGAGGCCATCGAGGTGGTCTCTCCATCCCTCCAGGGGAGTGCTGACCCTCAAGCAGGTCATGTCTCAGATCAGATCCGAGGACTTGTTTATCACGGTAGATCTAAAGCAGTGGTGTCAAACTCAATTGCACAGGGGGCCAAAACTCAAAGCACACATTAGGTCATGGGCTGAACAGGTTAAAAACACTAAAACTAAATGTATTTTTAACATAAATATGAATAAAAAAGGACAGGATAATTATTCCAGAATAAATCAATTTAAACTTTAAATAACAAAATATTTTGCTCTCCATAAAAATATATCCTGTAAAAATTATACAAGTTAGAAATATGAACATGCTGCGAAAAAAACCCTGAATAAATAAATATAAATTTAGCTTTTAAGTAAACGTCAAAATAACAACAAATCAAACGCTGATATGTTCCCAGGTAACCTAGCATTCGGCAAGGCAGCTGAAGCGCTGCAATATGGGATCTGTAGTTTGTGTGTTATCAGCGCTTCATATCGCCGGGCCATTAATAACAATAATAATAGATATATATATAAAATGATCTTATGGGCCGGATATAATTGTAAGTCGGGCCATATGTTTGACAAATATTATCTAAAGGATTCATACTTTCATGTGTCCATCCTCCCTTCTCACAGGAAGTTCCTGAGGTTTGCTTTCGGGGCAGAAGCTTACCAATATCGCGTTCTTCCATTTGTCCTTGCCCTCTCACCCTGGACTTTCACAAAGTAAAGTATCGACAATTGGTTGATGTTACTTCTTGGCGTGCTCACTCCATTACAGAGAACCACTTATCTGGGCATCATATGGGATTGAACACTTGCGTGCGCAGCTTTTTCCTGCCCGCATTGCATCCATCCTTATAGCCGTCAGGAGGGTCAGAGAAGGGCAGTCACTTATTGTCAAGCAGTTCCAGAGACTTCTTAGGCTTATGGCAGCAGGGTCCATTGTGATTTCACTTGGCCTTCTGCACATAAGATCCCTTCACTGGTGGCTCAGGACCCATGGGTTCTCATGCAACCCTCTCTGTACGATCAAGGTCATGCAATTATGTCTACATGCCTTAGATGTTTGGAGAGGTCCCGGGTTCCTGTCCCAGGGCCCCGTGCTGGGAGTTCCCGCTCATTGCGTCATGCTTAGCGGTCATGAGTGGCCAAGGTCTATGGGAAGGGCCCTGTCTACTTTGGCACATCAATTGCCTAGAGATGCTAGCCGTGATTCTAGCATTGAAGCATTTTCTCCTGGACCTCAGAGATCACCACATGCTGATCCATTTGGACAACACTTTGGTGGTGATGTACATCAAACATCTGAGGGTTCTGCACTCACACCCCTATACAGGCTGTAGGCCGAGGGGAAGCTCCTCTCCTTGAGAGCAGCTTACATCCCGGGATGGTTGAAAGAAGCAGCAGACACCCTGTCGAGACCCTGGTGGCTCCATCCTCATGTGGTGGAGCAGATTTGGGAGAGATTCAACAAAGCTCAGAAGGACCTGTTTGCTTCTCAAGAGATGTTGCACTGTCCCCTCTGGTTCTCCCTTACTCCTCAAGCCCCACTAGGGCCGAACGCCATAGCTAAGGGATGGCCGAGGCTACGCCTGTATGCCTTTCCCACCAGTTCTGGAGAGAGTTTGCCGGGATGGATTTTGGCGTAGCATGCCCCTGTTGTGGGGCAATTACTGAGCAGAGACCCACTGGTGATGCATTTTCTCTGTGGCCTGGGTGGGACACTGTCCGGTTTGAGCACTGGACACTTACGTCCACAGGACGAGTCCATGGAGGAAGTCAGGTCAACTGATCGTCTGCTACGGCCCTTTGAGGAGAGGCCTCTCTGCGAACAAGCAGACCTTGAGCAGGTAGATTATTGATGCTATTTTCTCCTCATATGAGTCTTCTAGTCTTCCCGCTCCATTCGGATTCAGAGCTCACTCTCACACATTCCCAAAGCTCACGTGTTCCCAAAGCATTACGATGCAGCATCTCGTTCCCTCTGGGAACTAGGGTTACATACATAACCTAGAGACGTTTTTTAAGCACCTTCTGAAACAATGTATAATTTATAGTGGATTCTATGATGGTGAGCTGGCCAGGTCCTGCGGCAGCAAAGCAACCCAAACCATAACACTACCACCTCCATGTTTTACAGTAGAAATGAGGTTTTCTTTCAGGAACTAGAGCTGCTTCAACAACGCTTTGAGAATGCTTTCTTGTTTTCATGCTCTGAATCACATGAGTAATCCTTCCAACGGAAAAAATGTGACGTCACCGGTGGGGTGACATCCTGACCAGGAAAATATAAAAGCACATGCCATGGAGAAAGCGCTAGCTTTTTTTTGTTCAGGAAGTGCTCTGTGTGTGTCTGTTTTTGCCAGAGAACTCAGGTAGACTATTGGTAAGGGGTAAAACCAAAAAAAAAGGGAAAAAAATTTTGTGACCACTTCCCCTAAGGTCTATGGAAAGGGCCCCATCTCTCGTGAGACATCAACTGCCTGGAGGGGCTGGCTGTGCTTCTAGCGCTAAAAGATTTCCTCTCACAACTAAGTGGCCATCATGTGCTGGTCTGTACGGACTGTTCCACCTGTATGCTTTTTCCTTTGTAGTGCTGCTCCCAGGAGTTCTGGAGAGAGTTCGCCAGGATGGAGTCCGTCTTTTCGTGGTTTGTCGACCCAATTTTTTCCAGGAGGGACCTTCTCTCTCAAGCAGTAGGCACTTTGCTTGTCATAGAGACCATTTTCCAATCCAGAGCTCCCTCCACAAATGCCACGAAGTGCACACTACAGGGTGCGTAAGTCACCATTTAGACCCAGTTAACTGCCCAACTGGACCAGTGCTGAGTTTCTTTAAGAACATTTTGCCAAAGGGTTGTCTTCTTCAACCCTAAGGGTTAACGTGTCCTCCATCGGGGCTTATAATGCTCCACTTGCCGAGCAGTCGCTAGGTAAAAACCCGTTAATTACATGTTTCCTCCGCAAACCGCCTCTCTGTCCTTCAACCTAGCTGTGCCCATCCACACTAGGCAGGGCTTGGTCAGTCTGGTGGTATTGGACACTTGTTCCCACAGCGTTGTTGACGCAGCTCGAGTTCCTAAAAGGTAATGTCTCTAGGTTACATATGTAACCATGGTTCCCTGAGGGAATGAGACACTGAGTCTCCAAGCCACACTCCCTGCATCCCTGTAAATGCTTCCTTCAGTTTCAAAGATAGCGCTTTCTCCACGGCATGTGCTTTTATAGCTTCCTGATCGTGATGTCACCCAGCCAGTGGTGTTGTACTTTTCCGTTGGACTGATTACACACGTGATTCAGAGCACAGAAGCTTTTCCAAAGCGTTGTTGGCGCAACGTCTCGTTCCCTCAGGGAACCAGGGTAACATACTTAACCTAGAGACGTTCTATTTGCTAAAATGCTGTATTTGGTTTATGGCAAACATAAGCTCTGTTATGGTGTCCAAACAATTACATGTTAAACTCATCTGTCCAAAGCACATTATTCCAGAGGTCTTGGCGTTTGTCTCTGTGTTCTTTGCCAAACTTCAATCTTGCCCTCATGTTTTTCTTAGAGAGCAAAAGTTTTTTCCTTGCACACCTCCTATGACAATAGAAGTTGTGCAGTCTCTTTCTGATTGTAGAGACATACGATTTGACATCAATTGTAGCAAAAGCTTGCTACAGGTGCTGTTTTTGGAGACTTCCTTAAACATCTTGTTGGCTGCTCTCAGGGTGAATTTGCTTAGATGGCCTGACCTGGCCATGTTGGCAGTAGTTTAAATGTTCACCACTTGTAAATGATTTTCCGGACAGTGGAATGGCTGATTACAAATTCTTTCGAGATCTTTTTTTTTTTTTTAAATATCTTTTACCAGACTCATAAGCATCAGCAATCTTCAACAATTAAAAGCAAACCAAACTAAATGTCTGAGGTTTAAATAAGGTAAGACTTCAAAATGCTATTTAATAGTGTTCTAATAATTTGCACCTGATGTGATATACTAGTACAAATACATTTGGGGGTGTCCCTAATTTTTTGCTCACATGGGTAACTAATTGTACCACGATTTACTCACTCTGGCCTCATAAGGGTAGGACTCCTCTGTGTCAATTCCATAGTCTTCAATGTATTTAAAGGCCCGGTCCATCCAGCCTCCATTACATCCCATGTTCCCATACTGATGGGAGCAGTCAACCAACTGCTGCTCACTCAGTGACACCAGCTTACCTGTCTTCCTAAATGTCTGGCCCTCCAATGACCCGGTCTATGAGAATATAGATGATATAGGAAGAGTTTAAAAACAACAGTAAATGGAGGACCTGCACTAGGACCTGCAATTCTTGTCTGTGTAATATTGATTGGTGACAGATTAGAAGTTAAGAAAACAATCTGCAGTAACAAACAACTTTGCCCTTACCGCACTGAAGGCCCAGCAAGAGCCACAATCCATTTGGTCCTTAACCTCAGTCACATAGCCTTTTTTCCTCCAGTCCACAGTTTGTGGGAGATCGATTCCTCCTTCCTGTCGAAGGAATGTAGCTGCACTGTGTTTCTGGGTCCTGTTGAAGGATGCCAGACAGCCTTGTAGCACAGATTCTCTGTACTCCTGGTTACTCTGTTGGAGATCAAGAAGCAGTGAAATAATTTTTTAAGAGATAATTTGTTCTTACTCATGCAGCTTATATGCAATAAGCAGCAGTAAAGGGGATGCTTTCTGTTTTATAAAAAAGTTTTTATATTTCTGTTTATATTTTATATTTTATATATATATATATATATATAATATTATTCTACAGTTTTTCAGGTTGCTGTGAAATCACTTTGTTATTTTGAAGACAAAGGCCAAAGTGAAGAATGGCAGCAGGCCGAAAGAAGATGATTTTGGAGAAATACATAGTTAGAGACAAATTGTTTGCTTGCTTATGAGGAAATACACATCATTATCACTTCCAAATATCTAAGTATCAGTATCTGAGTTGATTTCTTGATTTTGTCCCAGAGTGGAATAATATTTTTTGAGAACAAATTTCATTTTGGATACAGATTCTCCATAAATTTAATGGGTTGGATTAAAACCTATAGGGCTGGTTCCTCAGGCATACATTTGACATATATATACTATAAGCATACTGCATTTGCATATCATGAGCTTCTCACCATGTCTGCAAAGTTGTTCATGCCGAGTCTGTAGCTCTTAATGCCCTGGTCAGCCAGCATGTTGTGTATCAGGACCAGTTTTCGATTTTCAAGCCAAGTCATCTTACGCTGAGATTCCTCTTCTACAGACTTATAGGTCTTACCTAGAAGGAGAAATATTTATTAGACATGTCTTTTCAAAAGGTAGTTGGTCTTTTAATTGCATTATTTGTTGAAATGTAAGACAGACAATCTAGAAGAGTTTGGATTTACATAAATGCCTGACTCTGATTAGTCGTACGAAAATCCTCACCAAACTTGAATTTCCAGGCATTAAACTCCAGGTCTTCCAGGGAGATGCTGGCTGCACTGGCCACAATAGCCACAAGAGTGGTAAAAAACAAAACCCTCATTCTGCAAATAATGAGAACATTCACTTTCTTTATCTTTTTGTATAAAATGTTTTTAATCCTTGTTGTTTGAATTTCATTACATTCAAAACATAACTGTTCTTTAAACAACATGTTTCCTTGTTGAATGAAAATTGTCATGTAATGTATAATGTTCTTTTCTGTCACTAGGTGGTTCTCTTAGACTCTGCTCAGATTATTACATTTTCAAGAAAAAACTTTTTTGTTGGTCTGTTAGAGTCACGTGCTAGCCATCATTGCTCCTCCAGAATGATTTGAACTTGCTCTAAATCTTTCTTAAAATCTGTTCAAAATCTGTTGTGTAAAATCATTTTCTACTTTGAAGTATTTTGACCTCCATGGGATCATTATAATAAACTATTAAATGATTTAGATGTATTAGCTAAAGATGATTTCAAATAAGAAATAATGAACTATTATTTTAATTTTCAAATATTCATAATAAGCCCACCAGACATATAGAACATATGCACATATAGTCTCAGAGATCAGAGTTGTGCTTTCTATAATATCTGATTTAGTTAGTTTCTTGTCAGTTCATTTACAGATACAGACCAAAGTAACTGAGGAGCTCAGACAATACTTGTTCTTAGGTTCATTAAAAGAACCAAAAAAAATCCCACAAATTCTTTGATCTAATTTACAACTCACAATTATCTTATAAATTATAGATAAAGATGCAACAGTCTATTTATTGTATATATTTTTTTTTTTTTTTACAGAAGCATAACAGAACAGTAATGGTGGTAAGTGATCAGCCACTTAGCCCAGCCACTTACCCTGTGTCTTCAACACGTGTAAAATTACACACAAGTCTGGGTTCATATGGTACATACCTACCGAAGCAATAGGAGCACAGAAGATGCAGTTTCCATGGCACTGCACTCTGTGCTCACACACTTGGACAATAAAAACACTTATGCACGTATGCTGTTTGTTGACTTCAGCTCAGCATTCAATACCATCATTCCATCCAAGTTAATAGCCAAACTTGTAGATCTGGGCATTAACACCTTCACCTGCAACTGGGTCATGGACTTTCTGACCAACAGACCCCAGCAGGTTCGATCTGGCTCCATCTGCTCCAACACCATCACACTCAACACTGGTGTACCACAGGGCTGTGTGCTGAGCCCCTTCCTCTACTCCCTCTTCACCTCCGACTGCAGGCCTGTGAATGGATCTAACTCCATCATCAAGTTTGCAGATGACACTACCGTGATCGGTCTCATCACCAACAATGATGAGACTGCCTACAGGGAGGAGATCCAGCACCTAGCCACATGGTGCAGTAACAATAACCTGCTCCTTAACACCTCCAAGACAAAGGAGCTTATTGTGGACTTCAGGAAGGAGACAAGAGGCACACATGACACCACCCACATCAATGGGATGGCTGTTGAGCGCGTCTCCAGTTTCAAGTTCCTGGGGATCCACATCTCGGCGGACCTGTCCTGGGCTATCAACACCTCCAGCCTAGTCAAGAAGGCTCACCAGCGCCTCTTTTTCCTGAGGACACTCAAGAAAAATCAGCTCTCCTCGGATATCCTGGTGAACTTCTACCGCTGCGCAGTAGAAAGCATCCTGACCAGCTGTGTCACAGTCTGGTATGGGAGCTGCTCTGTTGCAGAGCGTAAGGCACTGCAGCGGGTGGTGAAAACTGCCCAGCGCATCACAGGGACTTCACTCCCAGCCATGGAGGACATTCAAAAGAAACGCTGTCTGCGTCGAGCTCGCAGCATTCTTAAGGATTCCTCTCATCCGGCCCACAGACTGTTTACGCTTCTGCCCTCCGGCAGGCGTTTCAGGTGCCTCCGGACCAGGACCAGCCGACTAAAGAACAGCTTTTTTCCTAGAGCTGTCTCTTTACTGAACTCTGCCACTCACTGATACACTACCACATTTTCCTCACACTTCCTTATTCTATAATGGACTGTCTACTCAAAAACTTGTGCTCACCGGAACACTGATCATTCTCACCCCACACTTTGTTATTGCACGGACTGTTTGCACAAACCTTTGCTCATTTGCACACTGCTCTTCTTTGTATTGCTGCTCATCATTATTTACCATTGTATATATACCCGTTCTCTGTTCATAGTAATAATTTATTATGTTCACCGCTCACATCCTTCTGTAAATCTCTGTGTATAATAATAGGCATCTGTATATTATGTTCACAGTACATACATATATATATATAATTTCATCTGTATACTATTGTTCATAGTACATATATATTCATATTCATCTGTAATTATTTTCATAGTACATATATATTAATCTGTATACTACATTTATAGTACATATACATCTTTAAACTACTGTTTATAGTCTATATTATCATTCTATTTATCTATGTAAATCATGTAAAAACTGTATATCCTGCACTTGCTGTTATTGCACTCTGGTTAGACCCAAACTGCATTTCGTTGCCTTGTACTTGTACATGTGTAATGACAATAAAGTTGAATCTAATCTAATCTAATCTAATCTTTGAGAAATCCTTCTATGAACAGAGTGCTGTCTGGGACTTTATATATAGGAGAGGATGGCTTTGGGTGTGATACACTATGTCATATCTATTTATGGAATGATGTTTCAGAAACATGTTTTTATTAAATATATCTTATTTCAATACAGTTTGAGACAATTGTGCACTTTGGACTCAATCCCTTAGCACTAAATAATAAATGAAATTCAAATAAAAATGTCATTAGTCACATATACTGTCAGGCACAAGAACTCGCAGGAAACCGGAGGTTGAATGAATAAGAATCGTGTTTACTCAACTCACTCAATATATAAAAGAGCAAAGCAGAAAACGGGCAGGCATGAACGAAAACACAAAAGAAACACAGAAAACAAGAGAAACGTCCAAAACACATGAAGCGTGATCCAAACACATGCGGTTTAGAGAGTCCACAATGTTCGTAGGCCTAAGCTGTAGAACGGACGGTGAGACTGTGAACGACTGGGGTTTATATATGGTGGTGACTGATGTGATCCAGGTGATGATGATTAGTAATTAGGTGAGCTGCTAGGGTGGATATGAGGGTTAGGAGAAGGCGTGGCTGGTGGATCCCTGACATATACATTCATACAGAGTACGACTTGTAGTGAAATGCTATTTATGACTGTCCATGAACAATGAAAAATCCATGAAAAATAGAATATAAGGATAAAAATAAATCAAGGTATAAAGCATAAGTATATTAAAAGTATGAAAATAATGTTAAGAATTTTAAATATATATATATATATATATATATATATACACTCAAAAAAAATTTTTATATATGTATGTGTATATGTATGTGTATATATATATATATATATATTTAAGATTTATAAGATTATAAGATTTGTTCTCCTGGCACCATCTCTTATGGTTGAAGTGGCCACAGAGTCAGTGTACAGTGAGTACAGCAGAGGGCTCAGAACTCTGAGGAGCTGTACGGCTTGTGGTCTGTCTGTCAGGAAGTTGGAAATCCATTGACACAGGAAGTACCAGGACCTTCAACTTAGAGGTAAGCATGAAGGGAATTATGGTGTTAAACGCTGAACTGTAGTCCAGAAACAGCATTTTCGCATAATTCCCTTTTCTGCAGTCCAGGTGGTTAATCATTGTGTGTAGATATGCGATAGCATCATTAGTGATGCAGTGATGAAGTCTCTGACCAGTCTTTTAAAGCACTTCATCACTGCTGAGGTCAGGGTTACAGGGCGGTAGTTGTTGAGGGAGGTGGGCTGGGGTTTCTTTGGGACAGGAACAAAGATGGACTGTTTGAAGCATAAGAGGACAAGAGTCTGTTCCAGCACCACATACTACTAAAATTTGGTCAACAATAATCATGCTGGTTTTGGCACGACCTTATCAAAAGTTTAAGATCACATTAGCACTACAAAAAGAAGACAATGGCAGAATATTTTTTCTCTATTGCAGGCCTGCACTTTATTTGCCAAATCTATATATAAAGCTCAAATACCACTGACTCACTCACTCATCATGAAATCTCAAAAACCACTGGATGGATTGCAATAAAATTTGGAACATACCTTCCTCTTGGGTCTTAGGTGCTCACTAAGAAAGGGTTTTGAAAAATTCGGCCTGGATCGCGGCTAACTCGCGAAAAACGCGATTTCTCGCGCATTGTAAATTCTTCGAAATAACATTACGGATCCTAATGAAACTTAGTACATTGTTTCTTATTAGATGTTAGATGCACGATAAAAATTATTTTCAAAGTAGTTTGCCCTGTATCGGTACTACAAAGTACCTCTTTTGTGATATACAGTATGCTGCACATTGCTAAAATGATAAATGGTATCTGAAAGTATCTAAAAGCACTTTCTGTCCAGGCCTGTTATTGTTTTGACTACCCCTAGCTGTTTTGTCTCTTGTGATGAGATTGGCAGATATGCAGACTTCATGAAACGTATTGTGTGTGTTTGCATACATGTATACAGAGCTGAGGGAACAGATAACTCTCTGCATGAGACAACATTCTCCCATAACTTTCGCATATCTGGGCTTCCATGTAGGGTAGCTAAATGAAAGTGCTTTCTCACAAAATACATTCAAGATTAAATAAATCACATCATGCCATCTGACAAAATGTGTTATAGTCGATGAGATCAAGTTATAATAATTCCATATGTCCCAAAAATTATGTTTGGTGCAAAAAAAGCACAACTATCCACAATTAAGCATTTTTGACAGTGGTCCAAAGAAAGATGTCTTTTTTTTTTTTTTTTTTTTTTTTTTTTTACATCTATTTTACCTACACCATCACACTGTACTAATGTTGGGTAGATCCTCAATTTACTCTTAAAGCAACCTCAACTCTTCATGGAATATATATTCAGAAATTGGAACTGTTACTTTGAGATTCTGGTCAATGTGACATGATTGTATCATGCAAACCCTGCAGATTTTTCAGGTGAACTTTAATCCTGTGAATCTCCTGGATTCTCAAATCGTAAATGGGAGGGCCAGTAAAGTTTACCGAACTTATTTTCCTGTTCATGAAACCAGCTTAAGTTGACTTTTACGTTGTGTGATGGTGCATTATCATAGCGGAAGTAGACATTCACAGATGGGGAAGCATAAAAAAAATAGCACAGTCCTCAACAATTCTCATACAAGCTATTTCATTATTCCGTGATTGACTGGACTAAGTCTACCAACAACAACTTTTCCCACACCATTACACCACAACTTCTAGTCTGGACAGTGAAGACAAGGCAGGTTGGGTCTATGGATTCATGGTGGTGGAGCTAAGATTTTACCTTGCCTTCTGTGTGCTTCATTATGAACTGAGACCCCCTTAAGCAAGTCGAGCTGTGTCTGAACGCTTTGGGAATGCCTCTGCGTTCTCCACACTCTGAATTATGTGTATAATCAGTTCAATTGAAAAAGTGCTGCGGCACTGGTGGGGTAATGTGATTACCAGGAAGCTTAAAAGCACATGGAGTGAAACCAGCAGCAGCTTCTGTTGTTCAGGAAGCGCTCTGTGTGTGTTTCCGGCAAAAGTGGGAGCTGTTTAGATCCTTCTTTTCGGTGATAAAAGTGACCAGGAAGAGGAACATTGCTTCTGTCTTTGACCACCCCTCAGGCGGTCTTTTTCAAGAAGCTCCTAGAGGTGGACAGCAGAAGGCTTGTCCGCCTAGCAAGCTGGATGAGCGCTTCCTGCAAACTACATCACTGCCTCCAGGCCGGGGCTTGCCTTTTTTCCCCAGAACCGCACCATCAGTCCTAAGGTGTCGCTATATTCAAATATAGTAGGACTGAAGGAGTGTGATGCCCCGGATCGAAAAGATGCTCGCTAGCTATTTCTCCCAGGTGATGCTTTGTCCTTTAAAAGTGAAATTTCTTGTCAGTTAGAGACTTAACATTTATGGCATTTGACAGATGCCCTTATCCAGAGCGACTCTCATTCTTATAACTAAGCAACTATAGGGTTAAGGGCCTTGCTCAGGGGCTCAGGAGTGGCAGCATTGTGTGGCTATTTGACTCACCCTGTCTGATCTTTCCGACAGGGATAGGGCTGCCCTGCTGTCCTCATGTTAATGCGGTTGGCAAAAAGTTTTAAGAAGCAAAGAAACAGTCTGTGGCATTCCAGCGCTTCCTCCCACATTGCTGTTTGACAAGTCTAAGGACCATCATTTTCAATCAAGGTGCTTCGACCAAAAGGTCCTGACCTAGGACCAACTAGCGACCCAGCTGGGAAGGGGTGCTGTGCAACCCACTATACGGTGCCCGCCGTCCCGGCACCCTTTAGGGAGCTGGATTGTTAACTCTGCAACTCTCTGTGCTTCCGGGCATGGCCAGCTCCAGGGAACACCCTTCTCCCTCTCAGCCTGGCACTGTAGTGGACGTAGGGAGTTCGCCGCCTCTCAGGAGGCCCCTAGAGATAGAGAAGCTTTAGGGGCCTCCTGAGAGGCGGCGAACTCCCTACCAGAGGTATGCCAGAGGTCAGTATGGAGAGACTGATTCCCTTAAGAGGCTATCTGGGGGCCTGGCAGGGTATGCCAGACATGTCTTGCTGGGTCCTGCGCACTGTCGACAGAGGCACTGTCGATTTAGCTCTGGTCTCGCCCGCCCTGTTCAACGGCGTGTCCCACACCTTGGTGGGGCCCAAACAGGCTCTGGTCATGAAACAGGAAGTAAACACTCTCTTGAGGAAGGTGGCCAGTGAGGTGGTCCCTTCATTCTACAGCCGGTACTTCATAGTTCCCAAAAGGGATGGTGGGTTGTGTCTCAAATCAGGTCCGAGGACTGATTTGTGACCATAGATTTAAAGGATGCATACTTTCATGTATCTATCCTTTCAGCTCACAGGAAGTTCCCGTGGTTTGCTTTCAGGGCCAAAGCTTACCAGTATTGAGTCCTTTCGTTTGGTCTTGCTTCTCAGATGCATCTCTGGGGGGGGTCCCATCTAATGTGGCACATAAACTGCCTCAAGATGTTTGCTGTGCTTCAAGCTTTAAGGCATTTCCTCCCAGAACTCAGAGATCACCATGTGTTGGTTGGTATGGACAACACTATAGTGGTTTCCTATATTAACCACCAGGTGGGTCTGCGGTCTCGACTCCTGTACAAACTGGCACGCCAGATCCTCCTGTGGGCCCAGGAGAAGCCGCTCTCTTTGACGGCAGCGTATATCCGAGGCCGCTCAAACCATGAAGCAGACGCCCTTACAAGGCAAGTGCCAAGGCCCGGGGAATGGGGGCTCCACCCCGAGGTGGTGGATCAAATTTGGGAAAAGTTTTACAAAGCTCAGGTGGACCAAGAGATGTCGCACTGCCACCTCTGGTCTTTCCTAACACCCCCAACCCTAACCCTCACCGGGACGGAGTCCATCTCCTCCTGGTGGCCCCATGGTGGTCAGTCTGGCTTGGTTGGACTATCGTTTCCAAAGCTTTCTGACGCAGCTTAAGTTCCTGAAGGGGAATGTCTCCAGGTAACATATGTAACCATAGTTTCCTGAAGGAACGAGACGCTGCGTCTATATGCCACACTGCCTGCATCCCTGCGGCGCTTCCTTCTCTTTTTTTACTCCATGTGCTTTTAAGCTTCCTAGTCGTGAAGTCACCCCGTCGTCGATGCTGCGCTTTTGATTATACACATGATTCAGAGCACAGACAACACTAAGGTCATTCCCAAATCATTCCAACGCAGCGTCTCCTTCACTTGGGAACCATGGTTACATACATAACCTGGAGACGTTCATCAAACTAGGCTATGATCTTTCAGTCTTTAACTGTTCAGTTTTGATTAGCTTGTGTCTACTACAGTTTTCTCTTATTGGCTGAAAGAAGTATAATATCATGTAGTCTTTTGTTGTTTTTGTTCCCATCCACAGACATGCCACACTGGATGTTTTTCTGTATGTCAAAATGCATAATTACTATCATACTATAAATATTTATCAAAATTATACTATACTATACTATACTATAATATACTATACTATACTATGAGGTGGTATCAAAATGTTTCAAGGCTAATGGTGCTAACTGGTGCTATTCTGACCGTGTGTTACCATATCTGTGATTTCATCACTGACAGCAAGTTAGAACAAAGAGCAAAAGTGAACGTACAGAGACGTTTGACATGGCATACATCTGACATACAGCGATTCTGCAATAAGTCATCTGAGGTGTTTTGAGTGGCACATGCGCTTCAAGAGCATCACTGAAAGATGACGAGAGAACAGATCTAGTGTCAAAACTATTTGATACCACCGCTTTTACTATATATTATTACTACTATAATTACTACTGCTACTACTACAACTACTATTGCATGATCTTGGAAAATAACTGGCTATCAAAAAAGTTACAAAATCAAGTATCCTTTTTTTATCTTGAGATCAGTTCTGGGTCTTGTGAGTCATTATCGTGTTCTCAAGAAAAACATATGTTATCTTAAAATCACAGGGAAAAAAATCAGGACATTTCTGCTCTGCTGTAAACATCATTTGCAGTTGCATTATATATACCTGTAATCCTGAATAGAAGAAAAAATTATTGTAAAAAGAAAATAATAGGAATTTCAACAGAAAGATACTGTATACACAATTATCCAAGATCCCAGAACAAAATTTACCTATCTTGATTTCATAAAAAGTAACACCAAACATAAATCAGGTAAATATACAGGTGCATCTCAATAAATTAAAATATCATTAAAAAGTTGATTGTATTCAATGGTGTAATTGAATACAAAAAGTGAAACTCATAATATATAGATTCATCACACACAGACTGATATATTTTAAGTGTTTATTTCTTTCAATTTTGATGATTTTGGCTCACATTTAACAAAAAAACACCAATTCACTATCTAAAAAAATGTGAATACTTCATAAGACCAATCAAAAACATTTTGAGTGAATTGTTGGCCTTCTGGTAAGTATGTTAATTAACTGTATATGTACTTAATACTTGGTAGGGGCTCCTTTTGCTTTAATTACTGCCTCAATTCGGCGTGGCATAAAGGTAATCAGTCTGTGGCACTGCTGAAGTGGTATGGAAGCCCAGGTTTCTTTGACAGTGTCCTTCAGCTCATTTGCATTTTTTTGGTCTCTTGTTTCTCCTTTTCTTCTTGACGATACCCCATAGATTGGGTTTCAGGTCTGGTGAGTTTGCTGGCCAGTCAAGCACACCAACACCATGGTAATTTAACCAACTTTTGGTGCTTTTGGCAGTGTGGGCAGGTGCCAAATCCTGCTGAAAAATGAAATCAGCATCTCCATAAAGCTGGTCAGTAGAGGGAAGCATTAAGAGCTCTAAAACCGCCTGGTAGATGGCTGTGCTGACCTTGGACTTGATAAAACACCAGCAGATGACATGACTCCCCAAATCACCACTGACTGTGCAAACTTTACAATGGACCTCAAGCAACTTGGATTCTGTGCATCTCCTCTGTTCTTCCAGACTCTGGGACCTTGATTTCCAAATGATATGCTCAATTTTCTTTCCTTTGATCTAAAAAGATGACTTTGGCCCATTGCGCAACAGTCCAGTCCTTTGTGCCCTTTGCCCAGGTAAGACACCATTGGCGTTGTCTCTGGTTCAGGAGTGGCTTAACACAAGGAATGCGTCAGTTGTAGCCCATGGATACATCTGTGCGTGGATGCTCATGAAACACTGACTCCAGCTGCAGTCCACTCTTTATGAATCCCCCCAAATTCTTGAATGGGCTTCGTTTCACCTTTTTTCTACCACATTTTTTCCTTCCAATTAACTTTCCATTATTGTGATTGGATACAGCACTCTGTGAACAGTCAGCTTTTTTAGCGATGAACTTTTGTGTCTTACCCTCCATGTGCAGGGTGTCAGTGATCGTCTTCTGGACAACTGTCAAGTCAGCAGTCTTCCCCCATGATTGTGTAGCCTGAACCAGACTGAGACGCCATTTAAAGGCTCAGGAAACCTTTGCAGGTGTTTGGATTTTATTAGCTGATTAGAGTGTGACACCACGAGTCTCCAATATTGAACTTTTTCACAATATTCTAATTTTCTGAGATACTGAATTTTGGGTTTTCATTAGCTGTAAGCCATAATCATCAAAATTAAAAGAAATGAACACTTGAAATATATCAGCCTGTGTATGATGAATCTATATAATATACGAGTTTCACTTTTTGTATTCAATTACTAAAATAAATCTTTTTAATAATATTCTAATTTATTGAGATGCATCTGTATATTCAACGCTGGTTATACAAAGCTAATTATATAAGGTTTAAAATATATAAAACTTTATATAATCAACTTAGATAGTTTATAAAGTTTAACATGCAACATATATTATATTATACATATGTATATTTTATATATATATATATATATATATATATATATATATATATAAAATATACATATATATAATAAAATAAAATATATATATATATATATATATATATTAGACTGTTAGAAATGTAAAGCTTAAGTAAAGGGAGTAGAATTGTTTTAACCATAACCATATTGTTCAAACATATGTATTGGAAAGTGAGGTGTTTAGTCAGTAATGTGTATTTGTTAGGGGTGTAAAGGTACATGTATTCATACCGATATTGTTCGGTACAGGGCTTTAGATTTTGGTACACAAATGTACAAGTACCAAATTTAATCCTTCTTACAGTATGTGCGGAACATGGTTAGTCCCTTAGGAACTAAATAATTAATAATAATAATAATAATAATAATAATAATAATAATAATAATAATAATAACAATAATAATAATAATGATGATTATTATTATTATTGTTGTTGTTATTATTATTATTATAATTATAATAATAATTATTATTATTATTATTATTATAATTAATAAACTTGAAAACATATATAACAATGCCAGGGGTATAAAAGAAACTTTTTGCATACTCAAAACAAATAAGATTTTTTTTTTTGTGCTTGCATGAAAACACTAAAGAATCCTCAGTGCTAGCATTAGCCACTAACCAGGAAGCATAAACAATAGCACTATGGATTTTTTCTGTTTTATGTCCAGATTCAATAATTTCTCTTGAAAGGAGAAATTCCTGACAATTACACATATTGAGGGAGTGAATGAATGAAGGATGGAGGAAATGAAGACATTTGTTAAAGTATGTTGAAATAAGTAAAACAGTTAAGAAGAACATATCGTTAGAAAGTAAATATTAAATGTATAACAATGAGTAACCAATGTAAACTAATTAATCAAATTTTCTTATTTATTTATTTTTATTTAATTACAAATTTTATTGATCACTTAATTTTACATAATAAAAAAAGTGTATTGCATTATTTTTATTTATTCTGTTATTTTTATTAAATATTAAAAAATATATATTTTATATAATTTAACCAAACAGGCATTGTATTTATTATTATTATTATTATCATTTAAATGTAAACTGTTTAATTGTTCATGACTACATTAATAAAAAAATTTCATGTTTTACATTAAAAACCAAAACTTTAAGATTTAGGAGTTATTACATCCCAGGATTTCACAGTTAGGAAATTGTTTTTATCCATATGTTTGTGAAGGGCCACAACAGCTAACTGTACAACACAGCATATGTGTTTGTTTGTACTGTAAAGTTATTTCATGTAAAAAACTTCAAATGACCTGTTGATTGTGATATGCCCTGTGTACATGCATACACATCTTACATTCATAAAGGTATGTTATCTTATCTTCTTTCTCTATACCTGACTGCATTCTAGCTGTTCTGCACGTAACAGCCCCCCACCCCACTTTTTGTTTTGCTGTATCTGGCACCCTTTTGTTATCCTGTCTTTGGTGCCATGTTGTCTTACCCTCACCCTAACACTCTCTATATTCCCCATCCTCTGTGAGTCTAGTTTCCTTGTCACATTTAAAATGTTATTTTATGTCTCCTTATATTTAGTTTGTCATTATAAGCAGTAACCATTCTCCAACCTCCAAACAGCCTGCAACAATTAAACCATTATAATTGCTCCTGCATTCTCCCTAGGCCTAGCTACAGTGGAAACGTAACAATATAATTTATACATCAGTACAATTGACGGATAAAGTCTTTGCTTAATATCCCAGGAGCAGCAGCTTGTATGGTGCTTTTTAACTTTAAGCATTTTTTAATTTTTATGTGTTTCTATCATGCATGGTTTATGTTACTTTTTAATAAATAGTTATGGATGAACTCTGCCACCGTTGCTTTTTTTAATTGAAAAGAACCTATATAGGCATACAAAGATAATGGTGGCGGATGACGGAATGATTGGGGAAAATGGATGTTACACAGATTGAAGAAGAGTGTACCGTATTTTTCGGACTATAAGCCGCTACTTTTTTCCCACGTTTTGAACCCCGCGGCTTAAACAACGAAGGGGCTAATATATGGATTTTTCCTGGGTTTTTCTCGGTTTCACAAACTTCAAGCCAAAAAACTGAGCGACATAACATTAGAGCAATGAAATTTCCGAACGGAAACGAAAAAACGCACTTCACCTGTGTTCTGAGCTGCACGGCTTCGGGAGAAAAAACTTCCACCGGTGGTGCACGACGATGACAAAAGATAAACTCCCCAGAGAAATACAGTGGTACCTTGACCTACGAGACCTACGACTTTTGGTGGGAAATAAAAACAAAAACATACTAAAACATATGTAATCTAACTACTCACCAAAAACTCAAAAATAAAAAAAATATATAAATATAAAGCACATGCAACTGGACAAGACTCATTACTTTGAAACAGCTGACCAGTGTGGGGCTGGTGAGGGCATGGCCAGTACAAATCTTATTTTTGATTTATGGATATAAGTTTATATCCATTACACTTAGTTATTTACATATTCAAATATGTCTACAGAAGCAGTAGAATGTACATTTTTATAGAAATAAATCCAATCTTAAATAATTTAAGTATGTTGCAATAAAATTGATTAATTAGGTATAAAATCTGGGCTAACAGTGTATATTTAAATAAATAATAGGGGTAGAGGTTGGGTATTAGGTATATAGCCAGTGCTAAGGGAAGAGATACTTTTTTATAGAAAAGGTTCTATTGCTTTTGAGATTATGTAGTTAAGGGATCAGGTATACAGGTACAGATTTTAATGAGGAAATTATATTAGTTGCATTTGTTTGATTTCCTTCATTGGTTGGTTTTGATTTGTTTGGCAAAATATTTAGAATTTTTCCACTGAAAACATTTAGTCATTGCTACTACAAATTAATGGTGTGAATGTTTCTGGTTCTATCTCATTGAAGCCTATCACAATAGTTAACTTAAAAAAAATAAGTTAATTTGCTGCAAAGCAATTTTGAAATTTTGAGTTTACTCAACTTCCGTGGTTAAAGTTATGCCAAATCATTGTAGAAAGTTGATTGAAACTGCTAGAAAACCTTCCTCAGTAAGTACATCTAACTAGCCATCATGAGTTTGTTTAAAGTTAAAAAGGGGGTTGAGTGAACTTTAAAAAACGAGTAGGGAGAACTATAGACTTAAAATTCAGTAAACTCAAAACTAACTCAAAATTAACTTAATTTTTTAAGTTGGTTCAACCATCCCTGGTGGTCTAGTGGTTAGGATGCAAAGCTCTCACCGCTGCGGCCCGGGTTCGATTCCCGGCCAGAGAACCAAACCCAGCCATTAGGGTTGCAGAAGCCAGTGCACTCTTGGTGCCGGTCCCAAGCCCGGATAAATGGGGAGGGTTGCGTTAGGAAGGGCATCCAGCGTAAAAACGTGCCAAATTGAACATGCAAATCACGACTATGGATGATCTGCTGTGGCGACCCCTAATGGGAAAAGCCAAAAGAAAGTTTACTGTGTATCATATGGCTTTTGTATGCTTCTTTGATGACTTAAATACTAGAGATTCTATTAACTCCATCCACAACACACAATCCATTTAAATACAGTTTATTGTAATAACTATAACTTACACAATAAAATCGTGTATTTTGATACGTTTCATTAAAATTTTACAAAGTTAACTGAACATGTCCATCAAATAAAGCACGTTGCTGTCTGAACTCATTGGAAAATATCATTACATTCCTTAAAATAGTCTTCCCAAGACACAACATTACATTTTACGTTAAGCATTTGTGTAATATATTTAGGTTATTTTCGGTTATTTTATAATAAATCTAAAAGAAAGCTTACCTGAACCATCCCTGGTGGTCTAGGTAATATTGGACAAAATAGTAGTAAACATGCAGTTAAATCTTTGTTATAAGTAAACACAACACTGTGCTCAGAAATTTGTCCACCTAACTTATACTTTTAAACTAAATTAACAATTTGCAAGTTGGATTTTTTTACAGTGTAGAAAGTCTGAAAGGTAGCAGAAAAGAAATAAGGAAAACATTTTTTTTCATGTCAAAATAGTTGATGAGACAGAAAGATAAACAAGTTCTGGTAACTGACATCAAGATTCTGCCACAAAGGGTTGGTAAACATGTCAATCATTCTTTTTGAATTTGTTCATTAAGATGCCTCAGCATTCACAAAATGTTTAGGTGTATTGTTAAAGTGGGGAGTGGTAAAGTGGCAGTGTGAATGGAAGGTGGAGTTGGAAATTCTTCACCGGTGTAAATTTGGTGGTATGGAGACAAAATCATATTCATAATGTCTTCTGTTCATATTTTAGTCAAATGTGCTAGTGAAAGAGAAACCTGAATGTGCAGTAGAGGAGTTGTGGTTAGGTCTAGCAGATATTTCACTGTAGCACTAAGTGAATATTACTTTTAGATTTTTAAACATAAACTAAATATTAACTACTAATGTCATATGTGAAAAATATCCTACAAAATCAGATGACTAAAAATGGACTAAAAATGCACTACAATTTCAGGCATTTAAAAATTCAAGCTAATGTCATGCAGTTGATAAGCTAATGCTTGGAGATATTTTTTACAGAACATTTTGGCTGAACATACAGTAAATAGGCCAGATTGATTTATTAATTATTATTTATAGAGTTTAATCAAATAAAATCATTATAAAGGTCAAAGCCTTGCATTAATGCATGTTACATTTAAAGTTTTAACATAACCTAACATTAACATCAAAGAAAGAGTTATCCAAAACTTAATACCATTGTGTACAAAACCCCAAAAGAGGCACAAACAAAAGCATCTGAATAAACTTCTAACCTTACTCAGTTGGTAAGACAAACAAATGGTATATGTTTAGCAAATTAACAATTAATCTACTATTACAATAATATGCCTGAAATACACTTATGGTAAATGTAATACAATAATTTGTAAAATAAAGAAAGAAATGAGTACTTAACAGCATCAATCAATACATTGAAACAAATTATATATATATATATATATATATATATATATATATATTTAATCATTAATTTCTGTTTTTCTTTTTTATTTGAAATAATAAAAACTGCTAATTGAAATTAAGGGTGAAAACATGTATAATAATATAAAAA